>CM048935.1:1782159-2337159 GCA_026686955.1 Epinephelus cyanopodus
TTTGGACGACATGCTATACTATGACTTTTTTTCATTATTATAGACGACACACTATACTATGATTTCTTTTCATGATTTCAGACGACATGCTATACTATGACTTTATTTCCTGATTTTGGACGACATGCTATACTATGACTTTTTTTCATAATTTTGGACGACATGCTATACTATGACTTTTTTTTACGGTTTTGGACGACATGCTATACTATGACTTTTTTTCATGATTTCAGACGACATGCTATACTATGACTTTTTTTCATGATTTCAGACGACATGCTATACTATGACTTTTTTTCATAATTCTGGACGACATGCTATACTATGACTTTTTTTCCTGATTTTGGACGACATGCTATACTATGACTTTTTTCATAATTTTGGACGACATGCTATACTATGACTTTTTTTCATGATTTTGGACGACATACTATACTATGATTTTTTTTCATGATTTCAGACGACATGCTATACTATGATTTTTTTTCATGATTTCAGACGACATGCTATACTATGACTTTTTTTCATAATTCTGGACGACATGCTATACTATGACTTTTTTTCCTGATTTTGGACGACATGCTATACTATGACTTTTTTTCATAATTTTGGACGACATGCTATACTATGACTTTTTTTCATGATTTTGGACGACATACTATACTATGATTTTTTTTCATGATTTCAGACGACATGCTATACTATGACTTTTTTTCATAATTCTGGACGACATGCTATACTATGACTTTTTTTCATGATTTTTAGGACATGCTATACTATGACTTTTTTTCATGATTTTGGACGACATGCTATATGACTTTTTTTCCTGATTTTGGACGACATGCTATACTATGATTTTTTTTAATGATTTCAGACGACATGCTATACTATGACTTTTTTTCATAATTTTGGACGACATGCTATACTATGACTTTTTTTTTACGGTTCTGGACGGCATGCTATACTATGACTTTTTTTACGGTTTTGGACGACATGCTATACTATGACTTTTTTTCATTTTTATAGACGACACACTATACTATGATTTCTTTTCATGATTTCAGACGACATGCTATACTATGACTTTTTTTCATAATTTTGGACGACATGCTATACTATGACTTTTTTTCATAATTTTGGACGACATGCTATACTATGACTTTTTTCATGATTATAAACGACATGCTATATTATGACTTTTTTTCCTGATTTTGGACGACATGCTATACTATGATTTTTTTTCATGATTTTGGACGACATACTATACTATGATTTTTTTTCATGATTTCAGACGACATGCTATACTGTGACTTTTTTTCATGATTTTGGACGACATGCTATACTATGACTTTTTTTCATAATTCTGGACGACATGCTATACTATGACTTTTTTTCATGATTTTGGACGACATGCTATACTATGACTTTTTTTCATGATTTTGGACGACATGCTATATAACTTTTTTTCCTGATTTTGGACGACATGCTATACTATGATTTTTTTCATGATTTCAGACGACATGCTATACTATGACTTTTTTTCATAATTTTTGGACGACATGCTATACTATGACTTTTTTTCATAATTTTTGGACGACATGCTATACTCTGACTTTTTTTCATAATTTTGGACGACATGCTATACTCTGACTTTTTCTCATAATTTTGGACGACATGCTATACTATGACTTTTTTTCATGATTTCGGACGACATGCTATACTCTGACTTTTTCTCATAATTTTGGACGACATGCTATATTATGACTTTTTTTCATAATTTTGGACGACATGCTATACTATGACTTTTTTTCATGATTTTGGACGACATGCTATACTATGACCTTTTTTTCATGATTTTGGACGACATACTATACTATACCTTTTTTTCCTGATTTTGGACGACATGCTATACTATGACTTTTTCCATGATTTCGGACGACATGCTATACTATGACTTTTTTTTCATGATTTCGGACGACATACTATACTATAACTTTTTTTCATGATTTTGGACGACATGCTATACTATGACTTTTTCCATGATTTCGGACGACATGCTATACTATGACTTTTTTTCATGATTTCGGACGACATACTATACTATAACTTTTTTTCATGATTTTGGACGACATGCTATACTATGACTTTTTCCATGATTTCGGACAACATGCTATACTATGACTTTTTTTTCATGATTTCGGACGACATACTATACTATAACTTTTTTTCATGATATCGGACGACATGCTATACTATGACTTTTTTTCATGATTTCAGACGACATGCTATACTATGACTTTTTTTCATGATTTCAGACGACATGCTATACTATGACTTTTTTCATAATTCTGGACGACATGCTATACTATGACTTTTTTTCATGATTTTGGACGACATACTATACTATGATTTCTTTTCATGATATCAGACGACATGCTATACTATGACTTTTTTTCATAATTTTGGACGACATACTATACTATGATTTTTTTTCATGATTTCAGACGACATGCTATACTATGACTTTTTTTCATAATTCTGGACGACATGCTATACTATGACTTTTTTTCATGATTTTGGACGACATGCTATATGACTTTTTTTCCTGATTTTGGACGACATGCTATACTATGATTTTTTTTAATGATTTCAGACGACATGCTATACTATGACTTTTTTTCATAATTTTTGGACGACATGCTATACTATGACTTTTTTTTTACGCTTCTGGACGGCATGCTATACTATGACTTTTTTTACGGTTTTGGACGACATGCTATACTATGACTTTTTTTCATTATTATAGACGACACACTATACTATGATTTCTTTTCATGATTTCAGACGACATGCTATACTATGACTTTTTTTCATAATTTTGGACGACATGCTATACTATGACTTTTTTTCATAATTTTGGACGACATGCTATACTATGACTTTTTTTCATGATTTTGGACGACATACTATACTATGATTTTTTTTCATGATTTCAGACGACATGCTATACTATGACTTTTTTTCATAATTCTGGACGACATGCTATACTATGACTTTTTTTCATGATTTTTAGGACATGCTATACTATGACTTTTTTTCATGATTTTGGACGACATGCTATATGACTTTTTTTCCTGATTTTGGACGACATGCTATACTATGATTTTTTTTAATGATTTCAGACGACATGCTATACTATGACTTTTTTTCATAATTTTTGGACGACATGCTATACTATGACTTTTTTTACGGTTTTGGACGACATGCTATACTATGACTTTTTTTCATTTTTATAGACGACACACTATACTATGATTTCTTTTCATGATTTCAGACGACATGCTATACTATGACTTTTTTTCATAATTTTGGACGACATGCTATACTATGACTTTTTTTCATAATTTTGGACGACATGCTATACTATGACTTTTTTCATGATTATAAACGACATGCTATATTATGACTTTTTTTCCTGATTTTGGACGACATATACTATGATTTTTTTTCATGATTTTGGACGACATACTATACTATGTTTTTTTCATGATTTCAGACGACATGCTATACTGTGACTTTTTTTCATGATTTTGGACGACATGCTATACTATGACTTTTTTTCATAATTCTGGACGACATGCTATACTATGACTTTTTTTCATGATTTTGGACGACATGCTATACTATGACTTTTTTTCATGATTTTGGACGACATGCTATACTATAACTTTTTTTCCTGATTTTGGACGACATGCTATACTATGATTTTTTTTCATGATTTCAGACGACATGCTATACTATGACTTTTTTTCATAATTTTTGGACGACATGCTATACTATGACTTTTTTTCATAATTTTTGGACGACATGCTATACTCTGACTTTTTTTCATAATTTTGGACGACATGCTATACTCTGACTTTTTTCATAATTTTGGACGACATGCTATACTATGACTTTTTTTCATGATTTCGGACGACATGCTATACTGACTTTTTCTCATAATTTTGGACGACATGCTATTATGACTTTTTTTCATAATTTTGGACGACATGCTATACTATGACTTTTTTTCATGATTTTGGACGACATGCTATACTATGACCTTTTTTTCATGATTTTGGACGACATACTATACTATACCTTTTTTTCCTGATTTTGGACGACATGCTATACTATGACTTTTTCCATGATTTCGGACGACATGCTATACTATGACTTTTTTTTCATGATTTCGGACGACATATACTATAACTTTTTTTCATGATTTTGGACGACATGCTATACTATGACTTTTTCCATGATTTCGGACGACATCCTATACTATGACTTTTTTTTCATGATTTCGGACGACATACTATACTATAACTTTTTTTCATGATTTTGGACGACATGCTATACTATGACTTTTTCCATGATTTCGGACAACATGCTATACTATGACTTTTTTTTCATGATTTCGGACGACATACTATACTATAACTTTTTTTCATGATATCGGACGACATGCTATACTATGACTTTTTTTCATGATTTCAGACGACATGCTATACTATGACTTTTTTTCATGATTTCAGACGACATGCTATACTATGACTTTTTTTCATAATTCTGGACGACATGCTATACTATGACTTTTTTTCATGATTTTGGACGACATACTATACTATGATTTCTTTTCATGATATCAGACGACATGCTATACTATGACTTTTTTTCATAATTTTGGACGACATGCTATACTATGACTTTTTTTCCTTATTTTGGACGACATACTATACTATGATTTTTTTTCATGATTTCAGACGACATGCTATACTATGACTTTTTTTCATGATTTTGGACGACATGCTATATGACTTTTTTTCCTGATTTTGGACGACATGCTATACTATGATTTTTTTTAATGATTTCAGACGACATGCTATACTATGACTTTTTTTCATAATTTTTGGACGACATGCTATACTATGACTTTTTTTTTACGGTTCTGGACGGCATGCTATACTATGACTTTTTTTACGGTTTTGGACGACATGCTATACTATGACTTTTTTTCATTATTATAGAGACACACTATACTATGATTTCTTTTCATGATTTCAGACGACATGCTATACTATGACTTTTTTCATAATTTTGGACGACATGCTATACTATGACTTTTTTTCATAATTTTGGACGACATGCTATACTATGACTTTTTTTCATGATTATAAACGACATGCTATATTATGACTTTTTTTCCTGATTTTGGACGACATGCTATACTATGATTTTTTTTCATGATTTTGGACGACATACTATACTATGATTTTTTTTCATGATTTCAGACGACATGCTATACTGTGACTTTTTTTCATGATTGTGGACGACATGCTATACTATGACTTTTTTTCATAATTCTGGACGACATGCTATACTATGACTTTTTTTCATAATTCTGGACAACATGCTATACTATGACTTTTTTTCATGATTTTGGACGACATGCTATACTATAACTTTTTTTCCTGATTTTGGACGACATGCTATACTATGATTTATTTTCATGATTTCAGACGACATGCTATACTATGACTTTTTTTCATAATTTTTGGACGACATGCTATACTCTGACTTTTTTTCATAATTTTGGACGACATGCTATACTCTGACTTTTTCTCATAATTTTGGACGACATGCTATACTATGACTTTTTTTCATGATTTCGGACGACATGCTATACTCTGACTTTTTCTCATAATTTTGGACGACATGCTATATTATGACTTTTTTTCATAATTTTGGACGACATGCTATACTACGACTTTTTTCATGATTTTGGACGACATGCTATACTATGACTTTTTTCATGATTTTGGACGACATGTTACTTTTCTTTTACCAACGGTATGAACCTATACTTAGCAGCAGCTGCTCAGTCGGTACAGGGCTGTGTTGTCTTGCTTGTCCTCCCAGCTCACTTAATGGAAGGTCTCTGGATCCGTTACCATCATTTAGGCTTGTGGCAGTGCTCACACATGCTGCACAATTACATGATGTCCTGCCAAGGCTGAATATTTTGACCAATGTAGACACACACACAAACACAGAGTACACATGATGTTTATATAGATTTTTATGTATTTCTAAATGTATTTACAACAAACAATGGCATAAATGTAAATTAATGGCAGTGACAGCTTCACAGGATGACATCATCAGTTAAGGCTTTTTTCACATATTGATTCTTGTATGGTACCCTGATAGTTAGAGCGCACCAGAAGAAGATGGGGACCACCCCAGTCTGCCATTCTGCAGGCACCGTACCCGACCTCCAGGCAACACCGAAAAGGTGTGTCAGTCAACACAGCCCAACAGTGTCCAGAGCCTTAATTTTCTCAGGGCAAACCTCATCCTCGTACAGTGCTTTGCCACTGGGGAGCTTTTTTACTACCTCAGCAACCTCTGCCTGGGATATGGGAGAGAGTTCCCCCGGGTCTTCAGGTTCTGCCTTGTTCACAGTGGACATGATGGCTGGGTTCAGGAGGTCCTCAAAGTGCTCCTTTCACCGCCCGAAGATGTCCCCAGTTCGGGTCAGCAGTTCTCCCTCTCTGCTGAGCACAGCCTGAGACAAGCCTTGCTTTCCCTTCCTGAGTTGATTAACAGTCTGCCAGAACTTCCTTGAGGCCAACCATAAGTCCTTCTCCATAGCCTCCCTGAACCTCCTGGGCAAGTCCAACTGGTAGGAGGCCCCGGGGCAGACCCAGAACACGCTGGAGGGATTACATATCTCGTCTGGCCTGGGAATGCCTTGGGGTCTTCCAGGAGGAGCTGGAAAGTGAGAGAGAGGGACGTCTGGGGTGCTTTGCTTGGCCTGCTGCCCCCGCGACCCGGCCCTGGATAAGCAGATGAAAATGGATGGATGGATGGATGGATGGATGGATTCTTGTATAACCTGCATTTGCACAGTGTCTGGTCTTCTGACCACACAAAGTGCTTTTACACTACAGAGTCACATTCACCAATTTCCCACAGGTGGCCATGGTACCATACAAGGTGCCACCTGCTCACTTAGACATTAGCACACATTCACACACCAGTGGCACACTCAGGGCTCTACTTTCCCGGCACGGCACAGGGTGGTGAACCCCTCGCAGAGCTAGTTTCTAACCCTAACCAAAACATCAGTTTCCTCCTGGGAGGAGTTTGGCCGTCTGACGCTGCTGCTCTCTTCTGCCATGGCGAATTGAGTAAACTCTCATTACACCTTTGCGCTGCACATTTAAGGGTGAGGAGAGGGGCTCATTTGATCAGTGTGATGTGTGTAAAACCCACTCCACGCCTTCTCTCCTCCCTCTTTCTGACTTGCGCAGGCAGGAGCGACGGAGGTGGGAAAGAGGAGTAGTTGCGCCAGCGCACATGGTGTGCCAAACTTGCAAAATCCGCCTGGCCACACCCAGTTGGCGAAGCACAGGTGTGCTGCGCCTCGCCGGTCTGCGAAACTAGAGCCCTCAGTATCTTGTGTAGAGATACTTCGACATGCAGACTGGAGGAGCAGGTGATCAAACTTCCAATGAGTGGATGACCTGTTCCTTCTGAGCCACAGCTGCCCACAGTGTCAAAGCCCTGGCTGTCTCCCTGAGTTATATCAATAAACTGGCAACAATTTATAGGGTTTTAGCCCAAACATTGATTTCATGGACTTGGCCGATGCCAAAAACATTTTAAAAATCAACATAAAATCTCTGACTCATAATGTCATGTGAAAGTATTATGAGGTTAGGCTGAATGATGACTCCTACTTGATTATGTAACTGAGCCGCACGACTGATTGTTTTTAGCATATCTACCACCTTAACACTTTATGAGTGTCTTGAGTACATTCAAGAAAATCAAACAAGTCCAGTTGCCTACAGTATAGCACTTGAGATTACCATGACCTGGTAACTGAGAATCATAAACATACTGTACATGCCCAAGAACTGATGGGAAGCCACCAACACACTCAGAGGGCTGAATGAGAAGCAGTACTGAAATGGACGTTCTTTAAATAAACCTTCTGAGACTTGGGCTTCTGCTTGTAATGCATTTTTAATTTTGCCCAGCTATTTGGGATTAGTAGGACCTGACAGGTATAAAAACTAAGCATCGTCTTTGAGCAGTAAGTCGTTTTTGGAAAAAAAAAGAATAGTATCTCAACGTCCTCTGGATTGAAATGAAGGCTCTGCCTTTTATTTACCTGTTGCCATGGTGAATCCTGGTGTTGGAGCTCCTGTATAACTCAGAGTGAACATAACCAGGGTTAATTGAACTGACCCTGAGCAGCTGTTCTGGAACCAAAAACTCATCAGCTCAGCGGGGTTTGACTCAGAGCTCGTTAAACCTGCTTTCTGAAATGAAAGCGCTGTCTAACTCTCGAGGCTGATGGTCTTATTAAACAGCCTATTTCGTTTTTGGTGGTCCCACTTACCAAATATGGTAATGATTTACGAGAACTGCACCTGCAGCACCTTTACTTTGAAGGGAACATCAATGGTGTTTTGTAAGCTATATGTCACTGGTTATGACGAAATGCTGTTTTAAATATTAGTGTGTAATAAAATATATGTACAGCATGCGAAATAAAGCTTTCAAGATCATTTCAAACATCTGTAAAGGAACAAGGTGTGTTAGTCTTTTACAATACTTTCATCAAATTCATTTGCATTTGACTTTTAGGCATCCCAAGTCAAGGGGTGTAATCATATTTACATCCTTTCCTTTTTTCTCCACTCCTCCATCAGCAGCGCTTCGTTCTTCCCCTTTAACAAAACCGAGGCAGCTTTCTTACATTCCTGCCACAGTGTGAATGAATGAACGGCTGCCAGACTGAATGGGAGGTTGATTACTTACTGCCGTGTCAGTAATCTACCTCCCGAGACTTCCCGGCTCCCACCAGGTTTCCTGCTTTCATCCTTTTTTTCCTCCCTGAGAATAAGGAGAGAGGGAAGGAGACAGAGAGAGGCAGTGGGTGGTTGGATTGGCGGGTCGCTGCCGTTATAGAGAAATGGGGTTTAGAAGTGTGCATTCCCATTACCATAGGCTAAATCCTCTGCACTGTCAATTAGGCAGAATGCAGCGTCTGTAGGGGCTAGGCTGAATGCAACAGGTGGAGATGACTGACAATCGGCCCCACGGGTACACTTTTAATGAGGCAAATGTGTTTCTCTTGTCAGATTATGACGCAGAGGATTGTGGTGCGATACACAGAGAATCAGGTATTCTTTTCAAAAGCTCCTCTTCTCAGAGGACACAGACAAGGGTTGACAATACAGTCGGTGGCATTATGTGAAGGCACTCACACAGCTGGCTAAATCCTTTTTAAATCTGTCTTTGTTCACTTCTGTTGGTGAGTTGAATGAACGGCAGTCTGGTAAACACAATTCATGTGCAAAGGGACTTTTCTAAAAATAAGAATTTCTTTGAAAGACTTCAACTATGGTTGTGGATGAATGTGGTTCATGACAGTTTAAGGAGGCTAACAATGTAGTGAAGTCATGACAGTATACACTGCGCTTTTTATTTACACAGCATGTACAATACAACTCTGACTATGAGTCATCCCCTCAATCCAATAACGGAATAAGGGAATACTTCAATATTTGAGAACCTCCTTATTTGCTTTCTTTCAGGGAGTGAGGTAGAAGATGGATGTCAGTCTCATGTGGCGGCAGGGTTCAGTCCATGGAGACTTAGGTTGGGAATTAGAGCGTCACCTGATCAACTCCCCGTCCAGACCAAAACATGGATTGTGGACTGGTCGTTGGAAAGGTGCCAGTTTGCCCCTGGGCCGAAGCGCCCCTGAGCAAGGCACCAAAAACCCAACTGCTCGCGACATCCCTCCATTCAGTGCATGTGTAGTGTGGGAATCTTTATTGGGGGGCAGTTCTCTACATCTCGGAGTCATGACCTTATATTTGGTAGGGGGAAGTTTTCTGTATCAATAAACCTGTTTTATGGGAAGCAATCTCCTTTACGAGTGTAGCTGGTGGGTGCAGCCTTGGTTCAGAGATCCAGTTTGGTCCTATTTGTGTGTGTGAGTCAGGTCATGGTTAGTATAGATTACCCTCTAAAGCTCACAGCTATGTTGTTAAATATATTCACAAATAGAAATGTATATAACAGTTTATCAGTTCATGGCAAGTTTTGGGTTTCGACAAACAAAACTAGGTCAGAACCTAGTACGTGGCTGGACCATGTATGAAACATTACAGGGCTTTTAATTTGAAACAGGAAGTGTCCAGTATACACCTGCCACTGTCACCATTTTGTTGAATAAACAAGAGATGTTGTTTGGTCAAGTGGAGCCTCCAAGCGCCAAGCGGCACCCACATTGCCCCCCACAGGGGATTGGCTTTGTTACAACGAATAATAACAACTTCAGGATTTTCTGAATCGAGAGTTGCTCAGTAGTGCATGAAGCCAAAATGGATCAACAGTCTGGTTCAGATTATCCAGATGATACTTTAGCACCGAGCAGCCCACAGAGTAAGAGCACTTCAGACTCATTGCGGCCTAGTAACGCCCAACAGCTAACTTCTGGTTTAGCACTCCACCAACATGAATGACATAAAATTACATTACTTAATCTTGCAGCTTTTCTAGACTTCCAAAATGTTATCGGACCGAACGTGTCAAATCCTGATAGTGAAATGAATCATTTTACAGGGGCTGTGGCGCTCAAAAAAAAAAAAACATTGATCCACTGATTTACAGACGTCTCTTTCCCAATGCAAGTCACTGGGAAAGTCTCTCTGGGCCACAGGGCATCATGACATGGACCCTGGACTTTGCAGTTCCATTGTTTGGCCACGATGAAAATTGACTTTACAGCCTGGTGCACTCCCTGATGACGGCCTGGTAGGCAGTCGTTCAGTGTCGTCCAAGTTTGATTAGCATTCACGCTGCTGAAAGAATGTGGCCATATGTGTGTATCACCTCTGAATGGGATTTGAGTTAGCAGATCACGATGCCTCTTGGTGGTCGTTTGCACTTGTATTTAAAACGGTGCACTTGTGATCCACTCACCAAAGATGAATGTTAGTACCGGGTACAAACAGGCTGTAAGAAGTTGGACCCGTTCATAAGTTATCTATGCAAACTATGCAACATTGAATCAACATTGACCCATATTTAATTAATGTCAAATTGAAGGTGGAGGACTTCAGCCATGACACTCTGCAGCACGAGGATGAGGTGCAGCCTACATGGAGTTTGGATCCTTTGGAGGTTTGATGGTGGTGGAAGGAGCATGTTAACATGTTTCCTAACCTGCAGTGATTGAATGTTTCCACCATCCAGTCAAAGAGACGGAGAACCAGCTGCATGTGAGGGACTGGAGCCTGGGGGGGTTTGATCACAGGTGGGTCGGGTCGCAGGAGTTTTGTTAATGGGTGCAGTTTTGACTTAAACATAACAGGTAACGGGTCAGTTCTGGTACTGAGGTTGAAGGTTTTCAAAAATGGCCCTGTGCAGGATTCTGCCTCAAACTGCTGTGTGTGTATTCACTGTGATAGAGTCAGGTGAAGCGAGGCCATCTGTTTTCCTTGCTTCCGTCTTTATTTGTAAGCTACATTGACTGTGTCCTTAACGGACGGACACAAGACATAAAGTCTTGTAAGTGCATTTTACTTTTTTAAATTTAAAGAACTTGGCTCTTCTTTGCTTATTCCTTTTTCATTTGAGTCATTTTCTAAACCATTTAAAGGATAAGAACTAATTCTATTTAAAAATAACTGCTCCAACAGGGTCGTAAATTGTCCAATATAATTCTGAGGACGACTGATAAATCCTCTTCTTCTTTGTCCGCTCATCCACATTCTCAACGAGGCCCTTTGGCCCCCTGAGCTCTGCGGTGGATGAGTCACTGCACAGTAACACGGCTCTATATCGATCTCAATGAGCAGCACTTGCAATCCACATCCAATCTACACACACTCACTTGTCTTGTTAAATGGCAAGGATTTCAGACTGGGGATTCGTGCGCAGCAAAGAAAAACACAAATCTACAAAGTGGAGGTAGGATTGTCCTCTCAACCTCCCCAGAGTTTCAGAGGACAGAGGGTACGTCTCAGCTTCAGGAAGGACAGACTCAACACATGTACGGTATTCATCGCAGGGTCACGGCAGGCCGATGACATGAAAACAAGAAGATAACATGGTGAAGCGGTGATGCCTGCGCGGCGTCGGGAGTGGGCTGTGGTCATTAAGTCGTATTATGTCACACTGACTGTGAGTCCGGATCTCCATCGGCCTCGGGGCTCACTGCGTGGGACGCAACGCTCCCATGATGTCAGAAATAGAAAGAGCAGGCCGGGCCATCAGTGATCGCAGGATGAGATATTGCAGAAAAAAATGTGGTGATTCATTTTAAAGAACACGTGTGATTCAGAGGACAAGATGGCTGCACAGAGATTATACAATGTTCCCTCCATCAGTTCCAGCTGGCCTGGGGGCTGCTGTTTCGTGAGTCTCAGTATCTCTGCATGATAACTTATTATAATCATATTTCATTTGACTTATCACCATAGCTTTAACTTACAAAGTATTTATGTATGAACAGTGAGCTCAGACACCAAATTTCATGGCCAGCCATATTTACATATTTTGTGTGTGGCATCAGTAATGTTTTAGAGGAGAAAAGCAGACTGTTATTATAGTATATATGGAGAGGACCAACACACTCTCATCCAAAGTTTTCATGTATCGCTGCTTTGTCAGTGAACTTTCACGTCTACATATAAAGCACTACGTACCCTCCTGCAACTGGTGCTGACATTGACCAGACACTGGAACCAACGCTGGGACGTCAACAGAAGCACGTGGTTAGGTTAAGGCAATGTGTATGTGGAACATTTAGGCAACAAATGACTAAAGTTAGGGTTAGGCAATAAAAACATATCATTAGGTTTAAGCAACAGAAGCATGTGTTTAACTTAAGGCAACAAAAGACAATGGTTAGGTTTAGGCAACCAGCGTGTCATTAGGCTTTGGCAACAAAAGAATTATGGGTAGGGTTAGGCAATGTGTATGTGGAAAATTTAGGCAACAAACAACTATAGTTAGTTTTAGGCAATAAAACACATCATTAGGTTTAGGCAACAAAAGCATGTGGTTAGTTTTAGGCAACAAAAACACGTGGCTAACTTTAGGCAACAAAAGCATGTGGTTAGGTTTGTAAAACAAAAGCACATGTTTAGGTTTAGACAACAAAAGCACATGGTTTATGCAAATGCATTCCTGTCCACCTGTGGAGGTGGGTCGGCCGACCATATCAGAATCTATCCTCAGTGTATTTTGTGTGCATTTACATCTGTACTTTAATGTGGTTAAGCAGTCAAATCTGTGTTTTAAACCTGTGACTCCAGGGAGTTGATACACACACAAGGGAGAGACAGGAGACAACTGTTGGAAAAATTAGAGAGTCAGTATCAAAGAGCTTTTAATCCAGAATGGATCAACTCTTCCATGATCATTCTTCCCAGGGGCGGTTCAAATCCAGTCTCGCAGGTGATTTTAGGAGGGCGAGTGGGGATGCCACCTCCCTTGTTAGCAAATTGACCAAAAAGCATGTCCCTTGGTGACGAGCCGTGCCTCTCTGAGGCAGAGGGCTTGTTCAGCTGTTCTACAGTCTACCTGACTCATTGATTCTTTATCTGACTGAGGTTTGTGCAAGTTATAATCTATGGCCTCGACCATGGCTCTAAGATATCTGTGGCCTAACTCTGCCGTGTACTGATAAATCCACAGTGCTGTCAGTGGTGCTGAAGTAGCAGACAGATTTGTAATGTGACTGCTGCCCTTCTGTCAGTTTTGTAACAAATCCCTTGCTGAGTGAGGCTGTCTCACAATGCCAGAACCAAAAGACCCAATGACCCCAGTGAACATCACTGATGACAATCCCTGTCCCTCAGGAAGATGCCCCTCATTCCTTAAAGAATGTTCATTTTCTTCTTAACAAAAACTAAACAAAACAAAATTAGAGATCCTCTTGCGATGTGATCTCTCCAGCTGCAATACAGCGATCCACAACTTAAAACAGATGTAGACCAGGGTGTACAGTGGGGTGGCCAGTGTCCCCTTCCCTACTTCACACCCCCCTACATTTCTGTGTCACATAGCTTTTCAGTAACGAAGCTGCTTAATTTACCAAGTAGTGTGATAGCATCCACAAAAGTTCTTTTTCCCAGGAAATTCTTGTGGTTAGAGGAGCAAACACTGGCCTCAAAGGTGAAAGTGGCTGTTTGTTTGACCCAACACCGCCCCTCCCACCCGCCCCACTCGGACTTTCATCGCCATAACTTTCACTCTTGTCCTGCCGCGTTTCCTCCTGAAGTGCTGTTAAACTATAACGGCAATTAGTTGCGCATCATGCGATATGAAAGGACAGCTTTTTCCGTCAGTATCTGACGCCACAAGTCACTGCCCAAACTCCGGAAATTTGATGACTTCAGAGTGAGACTAGGTTGAGCTAATAGTTTAATGATGCATTATTATATAAAATAAAGACGTCAGATCCAACTCTGAAACAGCACTTAATTGTTGAGTCAACGATGATGCAGAAGCAAAGTGAAATCTACTGACTACAGTGACTGACAACAATCTTGTGAGCAGCAACCAAAAGGGTTTTGCACCCTGGATGCACACGCAATAATGTTTGTACACAGAAAACTCGTCCATAGAATGAATGACTTTCTATCACTTGAACTCACTGAGGTGAGGCTTTGTAGTAGAGTAGCATATCTCTCATTTTCAAAATATTACTACAAATATTACCAGGCAATCAAAGCTGTGTTTTTACAGTATTTTACAACGACTTCAAAGCGGCTCAGCCAATAATAACCGGCTTTCACCCGACAGAGCAGTGTTCAGGTCCCGTAAGATTCTAAAGGAGAACCCGGTTCTTTTTTCCTAAACCTAACAACATGCAACACATTGTTTGTGTCATTACTACTGCGCCTTCTTTTACTTTTACTTTTAGAGTATAACTCTTTTCAGCTTAGTTTTTATTTATACATTTTATATTTTGTAGTTTCTTAAACGTGTCCCTAACCCTCTGCACTGAGGGTCTGAAGAGTAACGTTATTCTGATCCTCTGTATGTCTTGTACATATTGTAGAATTGACAATAAAGCTGACTTTGACTTTGGCTTTGATGTGTTCGCTGTTGAAGGAAAAAGACTGAAGACTGAAACGATCCATTCTGTAATTCGATTTTTACACAGTCTCTTTTTTAGATGAAGCCTGAAAATTAGGCACTGCGGGATCCACTTTAAGGTCTTTGACATGATGGTGGATATTTTCTTCAGCTTGCCCACACTGGCAGCAGATAGAGGAGAAGTAGGGCATGCATGATAAATACATTAATAATGTGAGCGTGTGTGTCACGGACACAGACACATTACACACACTTACACACACAGAACCACGCCTGCAGGGCCTCAGGAGACCCCTCAGTGCTGCCATAGCTGGACTGACTCCATCACACTGAGCATGTCGTACAGTGCAGCTTATTTAGCTTTGCTTCATTAACATTCAGTCTCTGCCAGACCATCACTGCAGCAACAAAGACTTTTTTATGAATCTTCTCTCCCTCTGAAGGAGTCTCCATATAGTCCATATGTGCTGCCTAAAGGCTGCAAGAAACAAGGCGAGAGAGGGAGGTAGCCAGAGGA
Organism: Epinephelus cyanopodus; assembly: GCA_026686955.1. NCBI lineage: Eukaryota > Metazoa > Chordata > Actinopteri > Perciformes > Serranidae > Epinephelus > Epinephelus cyanopodus. The sequence goes on from CM048935.1 coordinate 1,797,857, forward strand.
GCAGCCTGCATTTTAATGGCGATAATACATAATTTAGCTGCTTGTCCGGTGGGGGAGTGTCCTACACAGCGCAGCCACTGAAGGAGCCAGATGAACAAATGCGGTTCTGAGCGCAGGCACCAGAAGTAGGGGGCACTTTAAGTTCCTGTGCCATATATAGGGAACAGCAAAAGGATATATTTCGCCGTTCCACAAGGGGGTTGTTTAGGGCCACTCTTATTTTCAAATTTCATAAATGATTTGCCCAACATTTGCCCAGCTGAGTGTTTTGCAGCCGAGTGTGAAGCAGTTGGGATGAGAGTCAGCATGTCCAATCTGAGGCCATGGTCCTCTTTGGGAAACCAGTGGTTTGTCCTCTGGGTTGGGGGAGAGTTACTGCATCAAGCGAGGGAGTTCAAGTATCTCGGGGTCTTGTTCACAGTGAGGGTAGAATGGAGCGTGAGATGGATCGGCGGGTCATTGCGGCTTCTGCAGTGATGCGGGCGCTGCGCCGGTCCGTCGTGGTGAAGAGGGAGCTGAGCCAGAAAGCAAAGCTTTCAATTTACTGGTCCATCTACGTCCCAACCCTCACCTATGGTCATGAGCTCTGGGTAGTGACTGAAAGAATGAGATTGCGAATACAAGCAAAGAATCAAGAAATGAGTTTCCTCCGTGGGGTGTCTGGGCTCAGCCTTAGAGATACGGGGAGGAGCTCGGACATCTGAAGGGAGCTCGGAGTAGAGAGCCGCTGCTCCTTTGCGTCAAAAGGGGTCAGTTGAGGTGGCTCACGTATCATCGACGACTTCAGAGTGGACTGGCTCAACATATTAGTGACTGTGGATGGAGAGTGTTTACAGGCTGATAAAGCTTTATTCACTTTTTGTACAGTATTTATTATGAATTTACTGTTTTTCTTTTAATTATTATTATTGTTTGTCAGTCAGATTTTCTGGCTGTAGTCCTCAGCTCAGCATCAATGTACTGGAAATCAACCAGTATAAATCAGTAGGTGTACAGCTTGTTGTTGTGGCCCAACACAGCAGTGAGACCGTGAAGCAGCTTTGTACTGTGTTGACACTGTGTTGCATCAAGTGGAAGCATAAACAAGTGCAGATATTCAACTCACAATACAATAGTTCTCATACAGAATAATTCATAGGTAAGAGCTGAATGTGTTTGCTCTCTACTGAGAGATTTAATGTGTGGATGATGCACAGCTTCATTTTACTTCTGTCAACACATTTAACAAATCCCAAAACAACACTCACAGTGATTTTTGCTGCAGATAAAATCCTCTTTCAAAATGAAATCACTTTGTGGAGCAGTTAATGTGATGCTGATGTCAGAGAGACGGCAACACATCATTTTAATGGATATAACATGACAATGTGTTTAGGATGATAAATGCTGTTGAATATAGAGTATACACATTATATAAAGTAATTAGAAATTAATCAGAAGCTATTGTAATGTGTCCCAGTGATGCCTTTAACTACACTGCTGAAACAATTAAGGGAATATTTAATGGTCACAGTGTAACAGGAAGTCAATGAAACTTCAGGGAGTCACTGTGAATCAGTTTCAGCTGCTTTGGTGCAAATCAAAGTGACAACAGGTGCAATGGAGAGGCAGAAGCAAGACACGGTTCATCTGCACACACTGCGATGACACACAGCTGCTTCAACATCCGCTTTATACCATCACAAAGGGGCGGGGCTTAGCGAAAGGTAAATTGCTTTCTTTGATTAAAGTATATCTTTGAGTTGAGGCGCTTTTGTTGAGAAGCAGTGGTGAAAAGTGATCAAATCTTAAGAGGTTTGGAGCCTAACGAAACTACACCTGTCCTCGTCTTGTTTCTGCGACAATTAATGTCACGAGACCCACATATCGCCATGATCTCACACACACACACACACACACACACACACACACACACACACACACACACACACACAGACTTACAAGGTGCAAACAGCATCAGCTGCTGCAACGCTGGTTTTATACACCAGTATTAAAAACATCACTGGACCTTTTGTGCCTTCACATCTAAGCTACTTACATGAGAACATGTCGTGCAAACAATTTAACTCTGTTCCAAGATTATATTTTCTGTCGCGCTCTCTACAGAGACCTCCATGAAGGGCACTGTGAATAGAGAACACAACTGTCATCTGCACACTTAACATCAGTGTAAACCTCTGCTGTATGTGCATACACAAACACATGTTCTCTCCTTCCCCCCTCGCTTCCTCTTCCTCGCTTGTATTCCCCACTGCATTAGAAACAAGTGCGTATAGAGGGCCTAATTTTCAAGGCACGGCTTTATTTAAAGAAGCGTCTTTAATATTTAATGGGATTAAGTGTGTAGGATAACCTACTTATAGCAGCACGTATAGCTGCTCACAGCTCTCACTGTGCAGCGGGAGAGGAAGACACAATAAATGTCAGTTTTGCTTCAAAAGCAAAGCTGATGAGGTTCTTTCCACCTGCACACAGTTACTGTACACTGTGTACAAACCACAGTACTGGCAGTGATTGTTGACACATAATTTTAATTAGTAAATCTAACTGCTGCCTTTTATGGAAAAGGTGAACTAATGTAAATGTGAGATTTTTGATGGATAAGCACCGGACATTACTAAATTAATTTGGCAAATTTAATTTAACTGTATTTATGAGCACAGTCTCAGTGACTTGCAGTGTCAGAAACCAACAAAAAAAGGCATCCTTTAACATCGGCATGATGTGGCCAGTTGCAGTTATAGTTAAACGGTGCCTTGCGGTGTCAGGGGGAAACGGGGTGAATGTTAAGGGGGTGAAAGTCCGAGTGGGCTGAGTGGGAGGGGTGGTGCAGCCACTGAAGGAGCCAGATGAACAAACGTGGTTCTGAGCATTGGCACCAGAGTTAGTGGGGCACTTTAAATCCCTGTCCCATATATAGGGGACCACGAAAGGATATGTTTTGGTGTTCCACAAGGGAGTTGTTTAGGGCCTCTTATTTTCAAATTTTATAAATGATTTGCCCAACACATCCTCACTCTGACCTCGTCACATGTCCATGTTTGGTCATGGACTTTCACATACGACGTGCAAGGTACCCTGGGTGTGTTGGTTGTTGATGTTCTGAGACAGAGCGTCAACAGTCAACACACCCACCTTGCACATCGTGTGTGGACGTGGAAAGACCATGACCAAATCATCAATGTGTGAATGTGTTGTATTTATGTAAAGCTGCACTAACAATATTCTATTAACACAAGGTTGTGTGTGGGCATTAAATTCCTGAATCTAAAAATAATTAATTAGTATTAAATTCTCTTAAATTATTCTTTCAAAAGTTTTAAACTGCTCAGACGTGGAGCGTATAAGTTTATGAATCGTTATTGTTTTGACGTTGCAGTTAGAGTTACCAAACTGTGCGTCAACTATGAAACCAACCTAACTTATCACGTCGCAGCATGACGTTAACATGTTCAGCATCTCCACAGAAAGCTTCCAGTCCATGGAGCGGACCTGGCAGAAGGTAACATTAACATTAGCATGAACATGAGCCTTCCTACAGAGCTGCAGCGCCTGGAACTCCATGCTGATCCAACGGCAGAAGTCTGAACGTCCCTGCATTACGGGACACCCATGAACCCCCGCTAGAGGATGAGCAGGGAGCTCTGGGCAGCACACCCTGTGTTGTAAAACGACAAATATGCACCTTGAAGTTGAGTTAACTGAACTGTAATAAGTCATTAGGCTCCTCTTATCTCTGTGGAGCTTTTAGCCTCTTTTAACTCATTACGTGAGTTAACCAGAGAGTCAATACAGCTTCATCAACCTCATTTCCAGCAGGCAGCTGTTTTCAATAAGAACCTCTGATGAAGCCACGGCTCACTCCCTGTTCAGCGGCACACAGTCACTGTTAGAGACCAGCCGGTAAATACAGTGAAGCCTTTAGCAGCCAGACATTTTCCCCGGCAGTGGATTTGGATTTCAAATATCTTTTTGATTTGATTTGTAATCACCATGTGGGTCCTTTATATTTCTCGAAGCCAAGAAACAGAAATGGTGTCACTGTTCAAACGCACTGCTCTGAGTTCACCAGGCGAACACAACCATTCTGCCTGTTGCTGGTTCAAACTGTTATGAACCTTTGTCTGTACAAGCACTGCTAATAAGGTAAATGAGTTTCAGTAAGCCTTTCAGTCTTTCAGTAAGCCTTTAGTGACAACATGCTGTGTCACAGCTGAGCTGACAAAAGTTTAGTCACAAGTAAAGCTGCAGATTCAGTCTGTGCCACTGAATATGTTTACATGCACAAAATTGTTTGGTTTTCGCCCTCAACAGACAATATGCCGACTGAGCTGTTTTCATGGCTCATGAAAATGAGTATTCTATTAATATTACCATTCACATGCAACAAAGCATACTGTGATTAAAGGGATAGTGCACCCAAAAATAAAAATTCAGCCATTAAACATTAACATAATTGAAACCACAAAATATCCAAGTGTCTTGAAGCCCCGACATAAAAAGTTGTTTGGAAAAACGTCTGTTTCTAGCTTCACTGTGGCCTGCAGCTCTACCTGCCTCTGTTTACAACGAGCTCACGTGTTTTTGGACGTTTGAATCTGGGGCGCCGTCAGCCTCCATTAGGTGGAGTTGTGTTGCTACCTCCTCTCCCCTTGGATCTCTGCAAGTGATGTGAGGACTCTAAAACTTCACCTGAGCCTCCCTCGACATATGGGTGAGTAGATAATGGCTGAATTTTCATTTTTGGGTGAACTATCCGTTTAACATGTTACTTACCACATCAAAATTAAAAAAACAGTGGAACAGCCACTTGTCATTTTGCTTCTGTGCATCAGAAAAGGATTTTTTCAGTCTCCAACAGGTGATGGACTTACTGCACCACATGAACACGGCCGCCCACCTTCAGCCCTTAAACCATCTTCTTGAAAAGGTCAGCATTGTGATATTTGCACATGTCCAAACACCTGCTGATATCCAAGTCTCTCATAATGTTTAAAAGTTGGTGTGTTTCGCCTTCCGACTAAAATGTGGGATTTTCTTTAGGACATGTGTCTCTACAGCCTGATAAACTGTTGGCCAGTTGGTTTGTGCACAACAACTTCGCAAACTGCAGTAAAAACTGAGAATATTGTCATATTGGGAATAATAGTGAAATATTAGCGTGCATGTAGCCAACTGGATTCACTAAAGTCAGTTATTTTTGAAGATTCAGTGTTAAAGATTTCAGATGATGATGATGGTGATGATGTCCAAATGGCTCACATTGTTTATTATTATTATATGAATCAAATCAATGTTTCTATATTGTGACGTACTGTATGAGCCACAGGGTGTTTTGTTGTTTTGTTGTTTTGAGTTTGGAACCAGTAGCAACACCACTGAGAGATGGAACAGTTTAAACTGAGCTTGAATGCACCACTTTAATAATTACAGCGAGTGCAGACTGGTGAGGCAACAGAGAGAGTCAATGTTTGGTTCGAGAGTTCACAGGGGAACAGAGTCAGTCCGCAGCCCTCCAGGTGAAACGCTGTAGCAGCACACAGGTGAGTCACTGGCGTCCGACAGTTCAATAGTGTGTGTTAGCCTGATGAGGTGGGCAGGAGCAGGAAATGTGTGGACGGGTGATAGGCTGGCAGGTAGGTGTGTGAGGAGGCAGGGTGAAAAGAAAATTACTGAAAGGGCTGAAGAGATGACATGTACGGAGGACGAAAAGTGCCCAGTGTGACAGGAGTGACCCATTGCTGTTTTTCCAGCGGGGATAGTTCCATGAAAAGTGAAGAAGCAGAAGAAGCAGAAGAGGAAATGTCAGAGAGGGGGCAGCCATGGACAGGCACCCTAAGCGGTTTCAATGCCTTGCTCAAAACACCTTTGCAGAGCCTGGGACGCTAGCTGGCACCTCTCCAGCTGCCATGCTCCACTTGGTCCGGAGGGCGACTTGAGCAGGCAACCCTCCAGTTCCCAAGCTAGGTCCCTACAGACTGAGCTACTGCCACCTCAATATGTCTGCAGTACGAGGTATTTTAATCCTAAACATGATATGCAACCACATGGTTCTGCGCCTAACAACACGTTAACGTCACCGCATGGTTGAAATGTAAAGTTTCACTACATAACGCTACCTAATGTATCCATGGTTTGCAGAAACTTTTAATGCCGACATTTTTCTGGTGACTGGGTTGGATGTTAAATTAAATGTATTTCTCAGCTCTTGTAGCAAACGCTTTTTTTGTGCCAGCAGTATTTTGAAATACTTTCAACCCTGCACTGACTGTAAAACGGCTGAAAGTTTATGAACACTGAGATAACTGGAAATGTGAGGAAACAATGAGAAAGTTTCCTTGAACTGCTCTTCATCACGAGGAGCGACTGCTCTGTATCAGAAAACTGATCAGCATAAACTAAGTTTGTGTGTGTGATAGCAAAACTCCAGCAGTGCCATTTTTTCCCAGCATCTTAAACCTGTTTAAAAGACAAGCGAGACTTTACGGTTTGGCACCAGAGTGATAATCATTTCATGTACGTCAAAAGCATTTCTTTAAAAGACGTTTCAATCGACATGCTGTCACCAGAGGAATAATGACGGCAGGATGTTGAATGTAGCAGCAGCGTTCAGGACGAGGCCCCGCCAGGAGCACAACTTTGTGAGACACTTTGACACTGTGAATAAACAACCTGCATTAAGGTATTTCTTCAAACTGATATGTGTGAGTAACTGAGTCTGAGTCGCTGGGAGAAACATTTAACAACACACACATCACATCTGCTGCCTTTAATGCCTTTACAGTGGGGCGGCCAGACGATGAATTTTTTAAAGTGCAGTTAATCACTAATTTTCAGTGGTTAATTGCATTTTAACATTAAGTTATTTTGCAGTTTAAAACTGTTCTGAAGTCCATATTAATGAGATGAAGTGAATCTAACCTGAGTGATTAGGAATCAAAGGAACGCAAAGACATTTGTCGTTTTTTATCTTGACTTTAGTCTGCTTTCACACCTGCCTTGTTTGGCTCAGTTCAATCAAACTCAACTTTGTTTGTCCCCTCAGTGCGGGTCGTTTGGCCAGGTGTGAGCACAGCAATCACACTCAGATGTGCACCAAAACAACCGGACTGAGACCTTCTTGAAGAAGTGGTCAATGAATGAACAATGACAGCAATATAGTCAGATTTATTTATTTCAGATCAGTGCTGCACTGCCACAACAGTGTGGTCTGAAACCATGACTTACTTCAAAGTGCTTATTCAGTGGAATAGTGTTGTTTGAAAGGATCACATTACTTCACTTGAAAAAGTGCAGTTACTCTTTGATTACATACTGTACAACAACCTCTGGTTAATGTGGCAGCAGTTGCACTTTCCAGGAGATCAAGTTTACTTGCTTCCTCTGATTCATATCAGGTCCTGTATGCTGAGCGGCTAGCAGAGTTTTCCTCTACTCATGAATTCAAGAACAACATGTAACAAAGGTAACGGCACATAATTTGGCTCCATTACAGCTCAAAAGGTTCACTGGCAAAACCACTGTCTGATACTAAACACGTTTTCCAAACAAATACAACATGCTAACATTATTAGCACAAGCCTATGGCATTTTAAATAGAGTAAATTAGCCTAGCGGTGAGCCTGGTTTTTCTGCCAGGATAAATCAAACACAGGACTTACAGTGCAGGTCTGCAGTCAGTTTCCACCAGTTTAGCAGCGCTGTAGTTGACATCTTTGGATCTGTTTCGTCCACACGTCTGTAGCAATTCTCACACAGTGATTTGCCGGCTTTGGTGATGTGGTTGCCTGCTGGCATCAGTCTCATAAGCTGCTCCTGTGTGCTCAGCTCGGAGGTGGTAGCTTGAAGTGCTTCAGTATCAGTTCAGTTTGAGACGGTGCACATTATGTCAAACTTGAGTCGATTTTTTTGTGCCGCTACGCACCTCGCATTTCTGCGCTCTAGGTGTCTGGTGTTTTTGCCGGAGCGTTTTAAACTCGAGCTAAAAAAACTTCAACTTGAGGGGAAAAGCGCCCCACGTCATCTCCGCTTTGTTCCCATTGTCCAATCAGATGATGTGAGAGGCGGGGCTTCTGTGGTGGTCACGACAAGTTTACAGTTGGTAAACAATGGAGGAGAAACTGGTGGCTGCTGGATACACAGAGCTATACGGCCTGATGACAGACAGCAGGTTGTCAAACTGCTGTGTTACTGTGAAATAAACAACATAAAAATTTGCTAATAATAAACTGTAGACTGATGACACAGGAAGGTCAGGGTGAAGAGTTGATGGCATGGTTGCTTGGCAGCAATAAAATTGTACAGTAGGCATTTCAAAAAGTACCTCCTGGTTTGGACCCTGCAGGACGCTTTGTGTGTGACGGGGCCGCAGGTGCGTCAGGAGTAACGTGTTAACTCGACAGCCGTACTTCACAGTCTCCGAACAGAAGTCACAACACTTTATAATGTGAGGTCTCGTCTTTATTATTATCTCAACATCTCAAAATCAATTTCATCAATCAATTTTATCAATAATGATAAAAGCAAAAAAGAGAAAAAAGATTCTATCAGTATAAAAAGATGATTAAAGCGTTCTGTTAGAAAGACACTGCAGATTCTGAATCATCACACATGTAAACGTGAAATCTCTATCGGCACAAACAACCAAACATTCTTGAGAGAATTTCATAAAAATATTTAAGGCTTCTCTGCTTTAAGGTGAACAGGAGATGAACAGTGCTGTGTGTCTTTAATACCATTGTGATCTGACGTGTTAGCCTGGGAGGAAAACTCAGACTTCAGATGGATGTACGTGTCGTCTGTTTGTGAGGTTTGATTTATTTCTTGAGTTGTTTTGTAATGAAATGTTAAAATTTTTATTTTCAGTGTACAGAAATCAGCACGGGCTGATTCAGTCAGTGAGTTAATAAGGACATACATGGTAGACACAAGACCTGAACCTGCTTTCAGTCAAAGGCGTGCATAATTATTGTTATTGATATTAAGAGAGTTTGAGAGCTGAATGTATCAGGATCTGACTGCACAATATCTGAGACAGTCACTGTGTCACATTATTCATTGACTGCTTCTCCTGTTCACATTCACACTCAACACACGGACCAGTATCTTAGAACCACGCCACTAAACTTGATCAAAGTAGTTTGGTTAAGAACTGGGGGAAAAACTGTGGTCATGGCAAAAAATGCTCCGACACCACTGTAGTGTTTTAAAAGATTAAAGTCTGTCACATGGTTCCTGACATTAGTGCTGAAGTACCAGTATCTGTAGCTGTGTCCCAGTTCAGAGGTGTCACCTTTTGAAGTCTGAATCTTAAGAATGAAAACGTTAGCGCTGTTCATTTTGCAAGAAAATCTAATAAGAACTAATGAGTTTGAACTCCACACACGCAGCTTAATCCTCAGCTTCACTGTGGAATTGATGTTCTTTTCATTCACAGAGGTTCCTGTGCTGCCTCACAAAGCCCCGCCTCCACCAAGCAGTTCAGTTCAGTCTGAATTTTTTCCGTTCCCACAGTGAAAGTTGTGGATGGTCCCAACAGCAGCGTCCTTAACGTCCCCATGTTTGGTCCCCCCTCTGTTGGGGCACCTAGCACACAGATCTGCTACTAAAAGGTGGAGCTAGAAACCCTGCAGTCTGATTGGTCAGTAGAGGACGGTCACTCTGGTTTTATGTAACCTCTGTTCATACATCAGTAAACTACAACTATAAAATGAAAGAGAAAAAATCACTTCATTCACTGGGCCAACTGCCGGAAACTTTTAAGGTGGAACGTTAACTTGTAATGTTACTCAATGCATGAGTTGATGACGTGAATCCATCAGCACACCTTCAATTTCACTGTGACAACTTTGACCATCACTTTAGTTTTTATATGACACACACTTTTAGTAATGACTTTAAAAATATAGATTAATTTGGAGCGGATTATGTGAAGGTCATATATTCTAATCCTCACTTCCTGTGGGCTACAGCAACACTAAACCCTGAGCTTGCCTGAGAAGGACTAAATGCACAAAGCTGCTATTTTTAAATATCCCATGGAGAGAGACTCTCACTGCAGCCTGTTCTATTTTGTTCTGAAAATGTGGGCGTGCAGCCTCGTTCTGTGGACGATAAACCAGGTGCAGACTTCCATCTGTGTCACCGCTGATGAGGAAATACAGCGAGTGCTGGACGGAGCAGTGAGTGACAACAACCCGCCCACATTTAAGAGACTGTCTGAACACCGACCATGTGTGAAGGGTTTTGGTTTGAAACGTATCATAGCGAAAGTGGTTGGTGGAAACGGAGCTTTCGTGTCGGGTGTCCTGGTGAGGTTACAGTAAGTCAGCAGCATTTTTAAAAGGCAGCAAACAGCTTGATTTCTACCTATGATTCCTCCATCTCTGGTTTCGAATGCACACAGTCTGTCACGCCACTTTTAGACTCCACTCAGTATAGTACAACTTGGTACACCTGATGGTAAAGTTGAAAAAAATTCCCACTCAAGAGGGCCACCTGAACGCATCATTAGTTTTGGTTTCCGTGTGCAGAGAGAACTTATGATGACACCACGTTAGGGATCAGCATCCCTCAAATGAGGCGTGCCCTGAAATGGGACGCAGCTGTTCTCCGGCCACAATAGAGGGAAATATCTGAGAGTCTTCGTATCGTTCATGGATGACAGTAATTGTATCTATGAAAAATGATGCTTAACAAAGCAGCGTAGTGAAGAACAAGAGTCTGGACTCTTCTTTAACTTTTGGCAATGCACATGGAGGAGTGTAAACAAACCTGGATATTTTGGATCACAGTGTTGGCTTGAGTGATGCATCATCATCATCATCATCACTGGAATGCTGGACTGGGATTAACTTCTTTGGCCAGACAGAAAGAAAGAGAGACAGACAGACAGACAGACAGACAGAGAGGCAGAGCATGTTTGTTTCGTACATGACGCATGTTTGCATAAGTGGACATTGGTTCAAAGTCTATCTTTGGATGTGTCGGAGAGACGGCAGAGAGTGAGCCGTAAAGACGTTCCCATCATCTCCGCACTCTAAGAGGCGTCGTCCCCGTCTTTCTGCTCGCTGGGCTCCGCTCTCTGAGACAGGAGGAACGACTCCCACACAGCCAGGCACTGAAAGAGAAGATGCACCATCATTATCGTCGCATCGTCACAGAGGTTTCGGTGGTTTAGATTTAGATAATACAGTTTATAACAATATGTGTTACACAACACAGCAGCATCATCTCTCTCACAAATTCTCCAGCAACACTCAGAGACACAGAGCTGCTTCTCTGTTAATTAGTCTGTCTGTTAATTAGTCTACAGTAAGACATCAGTCTATATGTTGCACATGTGTAATGATGAAAGGAGGTGAAGTGTAGGTTAAAGTGTAATGATGAAAGGAGGTGAAGTGTAGGTTAAAGTGTAATGATGAAAGGAGGTGAAGTGTAGGTTAAAGTGTAATGATGAAAGGAGGTGAAGTGTAGGTTAAAGTTAAGTGTCAACACTGATTAATAACATGCTGCTGGTCATTACAGGATCAATATGTGTCTTTTCTGTGCCAGCAGCAGGTCAGTTGGAAGTTGCTAAGCATCCCTGAGAAGCACCGTATCAAAGCCTGTTTACTTGAAATCCTGAGTGCAGAGCTGAACTTCTTCCAGGTGCTGTTTGTGTGTCGGCCTGTTGCTCTGTAAAATGAATCACTTTTCCTCCATATTTATCACAGACTGATATTTACGGAAGAAGGGAAGGGGAAGGGTATCTGTCAGCTGTGACTGGTTGGTCCTCGTCACATGACGTGTTGTGCGCTGCCGCGTTCCAAAGGTTGAACTCAGTTTACTGACAGGTGCAGCCGTCACACCCTGAAAACCGGGACCGTGCTGTGACTGTACTGTAACTCTGAATAAACTGCATCATGATCATCGTCCTTCTGGTGGCTGACGCTCAATGACTGATGTTGACTTTGCTCATGTCACACTTTAAGGTTGAAGGTAAAATTTTGTAATTTTCATGAGTGAGAATCATCATGGTCATTATCTGCTTCATAATTATAACCATTACTGCTGCTGCACTTTAACACCAGGGGCCTCAGCAGAGCTGTGAGATGTGAAACAGTGGTGTGTCAATGTGTGAAGAGCTGTCCCAAATGTCTTCCGCAGCACTTCTCTCCTCTCTCTGCTTTCATCTGCCTCTCTCTTCTTCCTTTCTCCAACTCCCTTGCCATCTCATCAGCGCAGGCACATTATTGCAGCGACAGAGGCACTGACAGAGTCCCATTGTGGCTCTGTGTGCATGTGTATGTGTGTGAATATGTGCACACACACACACGCTCACACACACACACGCTCACACACACACACAGCAAAGAGGACTTGACAAAGCGAATCACACTTTTATGGCATAAAAGCAGTTATCTAGATAGCAGAGGCAGGAAGCCATGCAACCAGAAAGTGAAAATGACAAGCACACACCAACAGACACGGACACACTCCAAAGCCAATCTATGAACTTGGGTTCCACTCTGTCAGCACACATCAATAAAGCACAGTCAGTTTTTCCAAGGTAATAGCCATTTGTTTAGAGGCGGCAGTAAGTCAGAGCCCGACCCGTCAGCTCTCCATTTAACAGCCAATTTCTTTCACGAGCACCTGCAGCACCTTGGTAGCACTGTGGCGGCGCAGGCTGGTCCAAAAAAAATGAGTTCGGGGGCAGAAACATCATCGGTCAAGTTAAGGCACAACTGGAGGAGCCAAAGAGTCCAGTGAAAAGAAGAGTCGAGACAGAAGGAAGCTAATGCTAAGCCTAGAGCTCATGCTGCCAAAATATAAAGACTAACTTCACACCTTATACTGACTTTCCCAGAATGTAACAAAACTACACATCAAACAAATAAACAACTCCCTGCTCTTATTTCCCCCAAATATTACGTCTCCTTGCTGATAATAAATGTCTACTGACGTCAAGAGAGCCTGGTGACAACGTCATCACGTCAGGTCAAAGTGCAAGGCTCAGGGTCAGATCATGAGGCAGCTGATGCTAAAGTAAGGGAGAGTTTTGCTGGACCAGGAGCTGCTCAAGATCCTGGACAGGCTGAGAAAGACCAGATGTTTGCCACTACAGTTTTGGAGCTGCTTTTTTGATCCATAAAAGTTTCACTGCAGGGGCATATCCTTTAGGTTGTAGCTAATGATGGAGCGAATGATGAGCTGATGTAAAGTTAAGAGCTGCCCAGAGCACGTAAAGAGACGTGAAGCACACAGACAACTGGATGTCCATCACCATTAAAAAGGAAATATTAGACATCTTGGCGCATGCAATGCAGAGACAAATTGTGCCGAGGCAGCACACATTCTTTGGACTAATTTGATGTAAGTACATCTGAGCGGTTTCCTGTAGCTTCTCATCCACATCGTGCCAATAAATGTTTGAACTGTGAATATGTAACATTTTTACCTTATTATGCGGCGAATATGAAACTGAATGGTTCAACAGAGCTGTGTTTAACATGTGGTTAGGGTTTAGGAATAAAACCACTTGATTATGGTTGGAAAGATCATCTTTTGATTTAAAAGTACCCACTTTAGGTTATGGCTGGAAATGCCACACATTTCTTGCAAAAAAAACCATCTGTCTTTGGTGGCACAATGGCCTCTGGGAATGCTGCCAAATTCTCGCTAGAAACATTTAGGTTTGGTGGCACAATCACCGCTGGAAATGCAGCTGATTTCTCACTACTAAAATCCAGATTTGGTGGCACAATTGCCACTGCGAATGCTACTGATGTCTCGCAAAAAGCACACAATTTTTTTATTATTATTTATTGAAAATATTTTTCAATACTCATCTTTGTGAAGGGGTGAACATCCAACGTCAGAGTTAATTACTAACGAGCAGAACCTTACGGCCGGCTCCACCGGCTGCAAACGTAACCATCACGTCAGCGTAGTGTCGCGGCCAGCAGGGTTGTTTACTGTTTGCCGAGCCGTGAGGCTGCATGAAATGTTAAAGCATTTCCTGCCTAAGTTATTACAAGTTATCTACAAGTTTACGGTGGCGAGCTGCTACAGGACGCGCGCTGCAGTTAACACTACTAACAGTGTGAGTTAATGTCTCTGCACATGTTGAGCTTCCAGCTATGTTAATACATGATGAGTTACAGGTCGCGCCAAAAGCAGAAAAATCTATATGTGGCGGAGATAATTTATTCGTGGTGCACCGCCACAGATAAATGAATGTAAGGGAAACACTGGCTCATCAGCACTGTTACTGAACACATCACACTGATTGCTCTCAGTGTATTTATGGTAGATTTTATTTTAGTAGAAATAATGTTTTAAATGCCTGAATGCGTTCATCTCCTCAGTAAAGTGAATGAGTAGCAGTTCTTGTCTTTGCAGCAGGAGCCATGCTTTCGGCTCGAGTAGGAAGATATAACACTCACAGTGTTTCTAACAAAGCAGATTCAGATGTTTCAGCAGAGCACTAAATCTGTCCAGTGAGCCCAGACTGAACAGTTGACTAAGCACAGCCTTTTTTTAAGGACGAGTACAGAGAAAGCCAAGAGACACGCAAATTGTACAACAGCACATTAAAGTGACAACAACAGAAAGTGCTCGCAGAAACAGGATTAATTCATTTCCAGTTTACACTTAGAAATAGGCCTGATGGTGCAGTGAAGCTCCTGACAGGCCGACTCTCCGGATCTGTATCAGCTCTCTGGACAACCAAGTGCTCAAGATACAGGTACAAGTACATTTTCACACTGTGTCCCTGCATTGTTCTGTCACTCAGCATATAGTCCCTCTATGTTGTGATGTCACGGTTGCTACGATTAATGCAATTTCAGCCAATCCCTGTGAATTCTGTGTGACCTTACTATCTTACTATATAATGAGGAAAACTCTGTGTGTCTGTTCCATGTTTTTTCTCCTCACTGACTTGGTCAATCCATGTGAAATTTGGCACAGTGGTAGAGGGTCATGGCAGGATGCCAATGAAGCAATTACATCAATTGGTCAAAGGGGGGCACTATAGCAACCCATTGAATGTCAAACTTTGAATGGGCATATCTCATGCCCCGTATGTGGTAGAGACATGAAACTTTGCACAGAGATGTCTCTCCTCATGAGGAACACATTTGCCTCAAGAACCCAGAACTTCCGCTTATATAGATTTTCCGCCATTTTGAATTGTTTGAAAAACACTTCAAATGGATCTCTTCCTAGGAAGTTTGAGCGATCTGCATGAAACTGGGTGAACATAATCTAGGGACCAATATCTAAAGTTCCCTCTTGGCAAAAGTTGGAAAACTTCCTAAAAACTGAGCTTCTATAAGGCAATGAATATTGCGGAGGGCGTGGCTCATCACATAAAGGTGTATAACATCTCAAGGGTTTCACCCATCACCACGCAACTTTGTAGGCATATGACCACACATAATCTGAGGGGACCCCTCCATTATTGACCCCATCAAACAAAATGGGGGCGCTAGAGAGCTCATTTCTTATCTAGGCCTAACCGCCATATGGATTTTTACTAAACTTGGTAGATATGTAGAACAGGACGCCTCAAGGTGACTGGAGAAATTTAACTCTAATTGGCAACTGGGTGGCGCTATAACAACAGAAAAATGCTTCAAAACGGCTATAATGCGACCGATGGCTGTGGCTCCCCCTGTGGACCAATGTTGGTGTTTTCTAATGTTTGGTGTACATAATCACGGAAACTGTCAGTGTGTCATTCTGTCAGTCAGTCATTCTGTCTGTCCCACGTTTTTCTGCTCACTGACGTGGTCAATCTATGTGAAACTGCACAGTCATTGAGGACTGGCATAGGTAGAAGGTGACAAAGCTACCGATGGCTATGGACTAGTTTTGTCCAATTACTGAAACTGTACCGCAGATTTGACTATTTACTCTCTCTGTTTATCATGACACACCTGCTGCACCTGTGACAGAGTCAAACACACAGAGACATGCTAACTGTTAGCATCAAATTCTAATCCGGTTTTTATTCAGTCCAAGTAGCACCAACTTTGTGGAAACCTCCTCAAGGCCTCCATAAGATACTGACTTCACAAGAATGAGATGGATGCAAAGTCACAGTGACCTTGACTTTTCACCACCATCGTCTAATTAGTCATTTGTGCTTAATTTGAAGAAGTTCCCTCAATGTGTTTTTGGGATATCATGATCTCAAGAAAGACAGAGACAAGGTCACAGTGACCTTGACCTTTGACCACCAAAAACTAATCAGTTCATTTTCAAATCCAAGTGGATGCTTGTACCAAGTTTGTGGGCCTTCTTGAGATACTGAGTTCACAAGAATACGACGGATGCAAGGTCACAGTGATCTTAACCTTTGACCACCAGAGTGGGACGTACGTGCTGACACTCTGAAAACATACAGCATCTGGCCATGGCTGGTGCTGACGCAGAGACATAAAAACGCCAAGAAATATTAAATTTCGCAATTGTTTTGTAATTTTTCAGAGAACATGCTGTGAAATCAGGCATTTCAGTCTGAAGCAATCACAGAAACAGCTGTGCAAAATCATGGAGGGACTGCTCATATGTAAACTACAGTCAAACATTTTTGAGTATCTTCATATCAAAATCTCTCTCGTTCCTCTTCCTGTAAAGATCTCGATATTCTTGAGAGCTCATTCTGTACTCAGGGGCATATACGTGCATTTATCTAATTGACAAGATTTAGTTTTGTAGCTCCAGCCGTTGCTTATGTCAGCTATAATAAGATTGTATTCACCGAGTTACTGTCTGAGAGCTGGGACATGGTGACACTGCTACACTCAGGCCTAACTGGATAAGAGACATTAGCAGTCAGACAGGCTTGTTGCGCCTTTGGACCTGTTTTGAGTGATTAAGCCACACTCTGAGATCTCAGCACTTTGGTGTTTACAATGTCACATAGCCGCAGACATGAGGAAAAAAGGAACAAACTACAAAACCACCCTGGAGCTGCACACCTCCACGCTCCAGTCAAGTTTGTCTTACAGTTTACATCCACGTCTGTGAAAAAACATGGAGGCTTATAAGCACCATAGATCGATTAGATCAGAGAGCAGTTTCAAGGTGGACACCAAGATTAGAGTCACCAATTCAGTATGTGACTGAATGTGTCCCCTTCTGTTCCTGAGATAAGATGCTGAGTTATGGCCAGAAAAGTGATTTATGCAGAACATTATGATGAAGTTGGCCTTTGACCTTTTGGATATAAAATGTCAACACTTCATTACTTTATCCTGTTAGACATTTGAGCAAGGTCTTGTCATATTAGCATATGAATTTGTTAGTTATGACCAAAAACATACTTTGTGAGGTCACACTGACCTTTGACCTTCGACCATGAAATTCAAATCAGTTCCTTTTTCAGTCAAAGTGGATGTTTGTGTTGAATTTTTAAAAAATCCCTCAAGGTGTTCTTGAAACGAGAATGAGTCACATGCAAGGTCACTGTGAGCTTGACCTTTGACCACCAAAATCTATTCAGCTCATCGTTGAATCATAGTGGACGTTTGTGCCAAATCTGAAAAAATTTAAAGTTACCCAAACTTATTCTGAGGAAAAAAGGAGGTGAATGCCAAAATGATCCTGCTCGTCATTGAACAGCTGTTGCAAAATAAACTGGATGACCTTTGTGCTGAACAGAATATCAGGAACTGTAATATCCTTTGATTCACCTAAACTTGGCTAAATCCTGAACAGTGCCATTCAACCAAATGAATCTTTTTCTGTGAGCTGATCTGACAGAGCAGAGGACACTGCGGAGAGAAGGAGAAGGTCGACGGGCGGTTTCGGATAAGTTTGTTTAAAAAAAACATGCGGGTTTCGAGCTGGGGGTCATGAAGTGACAAAGCGGTGTTCTGTGTATATAGCCTACAGAAACACTGTGCAATAATCCACCTTCCACCTTCGCTCCTCCTCAGAAAGCAGCTTTATCATCAGCTGCCCTCACTTTGGATTTTATTTTCTGTCTAATCATGTGACTGCTCCTGTTTCTGGTTCTGTTGGACTTGTGGTGATGTCACTGTGTTCTCAGCAGTTACTGCAACGAGTGCGGCATTATTAAAGCTGACAAATGTTATACAAATGTATGTTAATAAGACCCAAGTTGGAATAAAGTGGAGCTGTCCTTTAAAGGAGCAAATAGGCACAAAAATCAGTTTAAAGGGATAGTGCAGCCAAAAATGAAAGTTCAGCCATTATCTACTCAGCCATATGTCGAGGGAGGCTCAGGTGAAGTTTTAGAGTCCTCACATCACTTGCAGAGATCCAAGGGGAGAGGAGGTAGCAACACAACTCCACCTAATGGAGGCTGACGGCGCCCCAGATTCAAACGTCCTCGGCATATGGGTGAGTAGATAATGGCTGAATTTTCATTTTTGGGTGCACTATCCCTTTAATGTGTTAAAATAACTGGCCTTGATGCTTTAGGAACATCAGTGAGACGCTGGCAGAGAGAAACTTTTCAGTAAGCAGAGATAAGCTTTGGTTTAAATGAACACATGCATGTACTCTATGATACACAGAAACAGACACACTGACACGAAATACATGCACCTAATAATTAAATACACAGCAGCAAACACACACACACACACACACACACACACACACACACACACACACACACACACACACGGCTAATCGAGCTCTAATTACAGGGTTCATTAGGAGAGCAGAGGTCTGAGCAGCCGACAGCTATCCTCCGGGCTCCACTGAAGCTGAACAGGTAAACACAGAGAATCAGTACAAACACACACAGATGGCATGGGGACATAGTGCCACCAAACACACACACACACACACACACACACACACACACACACACACACACAGGAAATAATGTGGCAGAATTCAATCTGACTCAAGAATCGATGTAGTGCCTCTTGGCTGGATCCATGCACGTCTGCTTTAAGGAAATATTTCACTGCTGAAATATGGTCATTTGGTTAAACGGGCTGTCTATGCTGTTAGAAAGATTAAATACCTTTTAAATTGTTCCTACATGAGCAGAGAGAGCACGCTGCTTAGTTTTACCGTTTGATCTGAGTGTGAGAGAGAGGACGGTGGTTCCCTGTCTCGACAAGTCCCTACACTCTGTGTCCGTGGTTGTGGGCAAACAAAAATGTGGAAACACAATCTGTCATTTGAGCACAGAGTCTGAAATTAATACCCGCCAGGCGTGAAACGCGGGGAGATTTTCCGTTTGGTGAGTCTCTGACACAATGGCGGGGAAATGTTCTTTATCACAACAGCCATGTAACTGATCACAATGCCGAGTCTACTGCATGTTGCTTTCATTTATGGTCGCGCTGCTCTGACGCTTCTCTCATGTCAGTGTTGAAGTTTGACACACAAACACATACACGAGACACATGGTGCACGTGTTCCAACAGCTTGTCTCCATAGTGACAGAGTGCAGGTACCAGACTGACCTGCCTGCAGTCCACACCTGTCTCCAACTGAACAGCTGTGGAACATTATGAAGCACAAAATACAACAACAGAGACCCTGCACTGTTCAGCAACTTAAGTCACATATCAAGCAAGAATGGAAAGAATTTCAAAACTTGAACAGTTATTGTCTTCAGTTCCCAAACACTCCATGAGTGTTGTCAGAAGCAAAGGTGATGTAACACAGAGGGAAACATGCTGCTGCACACTCTCTTTTGGAACGTGTCGCAGGCATCAAATCAGAATGAGTCTTTATTTACAAAAAGGTGTTCAGCTTGAACATCAAGTATCTTGTCTTTGTACATGAATATAGGCTGAGAAGGAATTGCAAATCATTGCACTCTGTTTTTGTTTTTATGTTCTTTTTACAGTGTCCAGACTTTTTCAGAATCAGGGTTGTAAGAGACAAGCTCACAAAAACTACAATTACGAGTTTAGGTTCAGCCATCACTGTGTAACAGTTGAATTAGGGGAGTTTCTGTCTCACAAATCCACAATTTGGAGAAAGATTTCTTTCTGTTTGGCAGCTAAAAGCTCATTCTGTAATATTCTGGCACAGCTGTGGACACCTTCACCCCAGGAACACAAACCCCCTCCTGCAACAGCTACACCAATTCTATGAAGGCAGTAATAATAATCCTGAAATGTAAGCAACATCCTTATATATTTATATCAGTCCCCAAGCAGAGTCCCTGTTGCTATGAGGTAACCATGGCAACGCTGACGAGGCTCTGCCTCGGCCATGCATGGTGAAGGCAGAGCACTCAGCTCATCACAAACCTGCATCTGAATGATGATCACTGCATCTTCAATAACTGCTGGAGTCAGGCGCACAAGCTTTATCATGTTTGAAGCTCACGGCTGACGAGTTTAACTTCGGTTCAGAAGGTTTCAATCAGTTACTCTGTCTCATAAACATCATGTGTATTACATTCAATCAATCAATCTTTGGTTGTCAGGTTATTATATACGGTGCAACTCCATTTCACTTCTCACATTGTTGGCTGCTGCTTTCTAACTGTCCCTGTTTCCATGGGTTCTGGTTGTGGAATGTAACTGTCCACACATCCCGACCTCAACAAGACGGCCGTATGGTTGCTTCTCCCGAACACTGGTAGCATCGCTCTGCAGCTGCCTCTTGATGGCATATAACAGTAAGCCACAGCAGGAACAGGACAACACCTCACATTCCCACCATCACACCAGTCCTTATTCCAGAAAGCACTCGACTCCTCTCCTTCTATTACCAGTCCTCTGCTCTGTGAGATCGGCACATTGACAAAGAGCCACCTGGATGAATGGTGCTGTCCAGGATTTAGCCAAGTTCCGGTGAATCAAAGGACATTACAGTTCTTGAGATCCGGCTGGAAACTCCTGTTCATCATATGTATGTATGTAACGACTCATTTGACTGATAACCATCACTCGTCGTGTTTCCTTTTAATTACAGTTTTGCGCAAAATAAATGCGATATTTCTAAAGTTTCGACAAAGTACAATTGCGACGTGCAGGTGTTTTGATTAAAAGGTGTTTTGCTTCTGAGCCATAATTCTCATAAAATCTCGTCCCGCGAGACTCCACACTGTCTGCAGAAGTAAGATGGACATTCCAAATCTCTTGCTAGCTGGAACAATCATCTCGGTTGCCACTGCTGCTGCTGCAGTAATCTAGAACTGAAGATGAAGACAGCAAGTGGTATTCCAAATGCAAAGTCCTTATGTGTGGCAGAGACCACACTCTCACTCTCACTTCTGCCCTGACTTGCTACTTTAAGACTGTATTAACATGCAGATTGTGCAAGATGAACACCTGTGATGAAAACTGCATGTAGACATGCTCATAGAACTCAACGCATCCTCATTCTGCTGCACCCACACACAGCAATCACAGCATGGTTTAGACCCAATCTACTGTACCAGCGGTGGGTCATTATTCCTGACATTACAGGTAGAAGTTCTAAGGCAGCGAGCAGGAGCACAGTAGTGAACCACTAAATGATTCTGTTCTCCGTGGTTGACGGTATCAACGCCCACTGTAGTCTATCAGTGACGAACATGTTTCTGCATCAGTATCAACAACACATTGTTTCAAATCATGTAATGCAGTGGACAAAGTGACATTCATCAGAACATGTGCAAGCCCACACTCTGGCAGTGAGGAAAAATCAGGACTGATGCATATGGATTCACCTCCATCATATCTCCGAGCACTGCGGCTAAAACACTCCAGACAAGCTGCACTTTCAGTCACGTGTCCCCAAACTGACACATTAAAGCCGCCGCACCTTTAAGAACTAGTTCAACATTTATGTAAACACCCCCTCTTTGCCTTATTGCCAAGAGTGAGGTGAGCACATGATACCACCATCATGTTTGCGTGCCGAGTATGAAGCTGCAGCTACTGTCTCACCATCTTAATTGAACCAAGGTGCAACACTGGTAAGGAGAAGGGCAGTGTATGTGTGTGTATGTGCAGAGGTCAGGGTGCACTAAATGCTAATCTGAAATAGCATCCACCCCAGGATGTTCATGCTGAGTTTGAACAGTTCACGATGTTCCTCTAACACTTTTTCTCTTGTAAATCCTGTGTCGCCCTTTTGTCGCTGAATCCTTGTATCTCCACGTGAGCACAAAGCAGCCATCAACCCCATGACGCCGCCACCCACTCACGCTACGTGGAGATGAAAACAAACTCTGCACGACAAATGCACTGAGTGGCTGCCTGCTGCTGATTCTGAGAGGCAGACAGACCAGAAAGACAAGGCTATAAAGGCTATAAAGTATTTGCATCAGTCTATATCCATTCATCCATCTTTAGCAACTGCGTAACAGTATGGTATGGACAACTGCTCCGTTTCGGTGGACGCTGTGAGTGGTTTTGGTCTGGTGCTCTGTCAGCTGATGCTGTCTGTTTCTGAAGTTTATTCAGTCCCTCGTCCAGGGTCCTTGCCAATGAAGAGTATTCCTGTCTTTAGGGTGCGTCAGCAGAGATCATAAGGCCCAGACACACCAAACCACATCATCACTAGTGGCGACAAGTCCAACTGTCGCCTAATATCACCTGTGTCTTGATGAAAAAGTTGCCAATGAACACACCACAAAGACAACAAACAACGGCCTAGAAGCACGTACGTCCTGCACCAGCATGAGGAAATAACTCTGTGATTCAAACTAAAACCTTCTCGAGACAGTCTGGACTCAGTGAAGTCCTTTGGTGATCAACAGACGTGAAGTCCGCCGGCCGGTGGCTGCTTGCTCCGCTGCCGTTCAAGCGAAGCTAACTGCTAACAGCCGCCGCTGTAACGAACTAACCCGCTCAACACTTCCACCATTCACAGTCAGAAAAGATTTCCTCTAAGTTTTTATTATCAAGATCTATTTCTAACTCATCATTTTCAACATAGAAAAAAGGTAATTGATGAAAAATGTCATAGTTTTCATCAGTGAAATTAACACGGCATACCAGCAGACAGTCTGTATTCGCCATTCAAAAAGGGAGAGAATCAAGACACTAGGTAGCCAGTTAGCACTTTAACAACACACCCCAATGTTTAAAGAACAGAGCAGAGTTTGTGTGAGGGCGCTTCCTGTGCACTGTGGTCTCTAACTTCCCTTCAACCTTCACGTGAACACAGGTATCGCAGAGTGGCTGTTTAACTCCCTTCTTCATTGGTAAGTTTGAAGTGTGGATTGATGTTATTGATGCTTTGGGTGAAGGTGCTGGAACAATGACATTAAAGCATCCTCCATGTACTGGTACCAGATGTTCGATGGGCTGGAGGCCGTCATCAGGGTGATCGGATCAAAATGTACATGTTGGCTATAATGGATGAAATGGTGACCTCATGGCTGGTATTGCTTCATGTCTAAAGTGCTGTGGTACAGAGTCAAAGCTACAACAAGAAACTGGTCGTGTAAGGTAAGGGTAAGTTTGTTTTGTCACCCACTTCACACCCGTCCTCCCCTGCCTGCTCCTCTGTCACTCTGTGTTAATGGCGCATGCATGTCATATGGGAATAACTGTCAGAAGGACTTGACAGTTAAAGTGATGACTTGGTGGTGCTCGAGCACTGAAAAAGTCTAAATCCCTCAAGATGTCATGACGAAAGTTCGATGTTGACAGAAGTGCTGCAAATAACCATTTCCATTATTCAGGAATGTCTTCATCATTTTAATCTTACAAAGATGAGTCTGTGAAATGACACAAAATAGGAAAGAATTTCCAGTAAAACGTCCCAAACCATTAATGTTTGAGCACGACTTGACACCGGTCACTAATCAGCATTCATGCCTGAAACACATATGCTCTTATTTGAGGTCAAAGTTCAAATGCTACTTCTCATTATTCTGTGTCGTCCTCTGGCTCCTTGTATCTTTATGTCTTATTGCTCCTCTTAAAGGGACAGTTCACCCCAAAATCAGATATATATTCATAGGCTGGTGGCTGCACCTAACAGCTAACGGAGGTTGCACTGAGCTACATTGTGGCCCAATCCGAATTCCTATCTTAACCCTCAGTCTCAAAAATCTGCGCTCCCACGAAGTGCTAGTGCTGTCCCGATTCTCAGTGTGTTGAGTTAAGATTAAGGGCTGCATGTCCCTGACTTTTGAGATTTTCCAGCACCACACATGGTGGTGAGTGCTATCCCAGAATCCCTTGCGCATCATCAGCCGCACCCAGACGAAATCAGTCGAGTCCTTACGATTCATTCAAAGCAAGATGGCGGCGGAAAGCGGTAAAAACAAGAGTTGTAACTGTGAGTTTTTCCTTGCAAATATGAGTTTAGAATTATGATAAGCATTGTAATATCTTAGTTAAATGTCATTTTATGGATTTTAGACCTTTGTAGCGTAAACACAAATACATTTTTCGCTAACGATCGACAGTGAGTAATGTTAGCTGTAGTGGTGCACACAAGCCATAACGTTAGCTGTCGTTTAGTTAACGTTACAAATATCATTTTTCTCAGCCGTAATGTTGTTAAGTTTTATCAATATATGTGAAATGTTTGCACCGACACTTTTCGTAAGATGACCAGACGGTGTCATCTACTGTAGCCGCTGCTGCAGACGGCATGATTCATATCGTTCGTCTGTAACCTTCGTCTTCTACGACTACTGATGACATAATGTGCCTTCTTCTTCTTCTTTTGAACTGACAGACTGGACGGAGCTTTGGCGTATTGCTGCCCCCACAGTCTGAAGACGTATCTGCCTTTAAGTCTCAAGATAGCCCTAACACTTGGTTTTTAAGGGCTAGTGAGATTGAGGGTAAAGACAGGAATTGGAATTGGGCCTGTGATGCGTTTGAGCTCTATTCATTAAAAATGAGTATTAGGTGAAGGAAATTTAAAACATTCTCATGATGTGTTCAGTGAAACCTTGTAAAATGTAGTTTTTCGGGATAAACTTGAATAAATTCAGCTGTTTGAAGAAAAAACTGGTTTATGTTTTCACAGCGACATAAAATAAAGATAAAACAGAGGGAATTATGATAAACATGGTAAAAAGGGTTTTGATGCAGTTATTTTTTAAAATCTGTTCTCATGTGAGAGGTTATATTAAAGGCTGTTTCATAAATGTATGATTGACATTGTGCTCATTGAAAGGCAGCATAAGGAGTCGTACACATGCTGCGATTTCTGCAACCTCAAATTCATTCTTTTCAATGTAGACCTGTCGGTGAAGATTCTCAGTCATCCAGGTCATGGTAATCGTAAGTGCTATATCGTAGGCAACTGGACTTGCTTGCGTTTCTTGAAGACGAGTAAAAGAAGCCATCAACGTTAATGACACCACTTATCACGTGCCTACAATCTTGGGATCCCTCCCCAGATGACTTCACACCCATTCACCCCTGGTCCCACCTGACCCTAACAACTCACATGGTGGCCAGGTGGGTCAACGACTCACTTTGTGACCTTAACGACTCTGAAACTAGGAGCTCACGTGACCCCTACGACTCTGCAAGGGTTCCCACCCACACAGGGTTCATAACCTGCAACTTCGCACCAGTCATTCAGAACTGAAGAAGCTTCTTGGACGAGAGGCCAAACGTCTTCAAGAAACGTCCAGTTGCCTACGATGTAGCACTTATGATTTTCAATGTCGCCTAAATCTAAGCTAGCTGCCAAAATTAACACTGCTGTCCCTTTAAGTCTCCACCACCCTTCCTAACACTCCTCACCCACTCTGCCGTCTTTGTGCTCCTAATGTCTCCTTCTTCCCTCTCATTGCTATTTTCCTCGATCCGTCCAGCTGCCCTCATTCATCCTCCCTCTCTATTTCCCAGTTGTCCTCTACACTCCACCTAGGTGGTATTAAACCCTCCCAGGTGCAGGTGTCTTATTAGATCCTCACAGGCCGCCGTTCTGTGCTCCACTCCAATAAATCATTCACGGGCCCCGTGGCTAAGTTAGCCCACACCTGCACCTGAATAACAATATCAGCACATAGCACAGAGCGATCTCATCCTTTGGGATCACTCTCAGCAGAGAGTCATTGTTTGTTCACTGTGTGCTGAGGAATGTCAGGCGGATAAAAGGGTTGAATGCGTTTAAATTCACCAAAACTGGTTTGCTGTGAGAGTTCAGTGGGTTCAGCTCTTTTCAAGACGTCTGCTAAATGAGAAGAAATCAATTTGGTGTGGTTATCAGCTGTTTTAATAAAGCAGTCTAAAGCCCCATTTGGACAGGAAGAACATTCTTAATTGAGGCGTGGGTGAGAGAATATTAACCGTGCTCGTTGGTAACTAGACTCATACTTTTGGATGGCACCTGAAGGACATAGTCTTCATTTTCTTCAGCTCTCTACTTATTAATTGGGCTGTAAGAGGGTGGCCTATTACTGCAGGGCCCTCCTCAGACAATTGCTCCATTCCTGTAATTTCCCCAAATTTAACAGTTCCCATAATGCTTTGAGAGCCATAAACAAGAAGCATAACGTTGCCACAGTGAGTTAGCTGCAGGCCACAACCTGAGCCCCAAGTTTCAGCCTGTATTTTTTGCCATTTTGGCAAACTGGTGCAATTAAACAGCATTCTCATGCATGTACAGACTGTTTTCACTGAATTACTCAGAAGCTTGATGATTGGCCCCGACAGGTTCTTGAGTTTCGAGCTGCATCTTTTTTATGATTTCTAATTGGATTCATAGATGCTTATTTGCAACACACATTAAAGGTAACTGAGAAACTGTCGCACTTAATATAAACACGTGTAAATGTGTGTCTGCGGTGGGTACTGGTGGACAACAAGGTGTTGGAGCTGCCGCTACGAGCCATCCGGTCCCTGTGTAACCAAAGTGAGAGATGTGTCCGCATACTCAGCACACAGTCAAACACAGTGGGTGCTGGCCTCAGCCAGGGTTGTCCTTTGTCTCCAACTGTCTTTGCGATATTCATGGACAGGATCTCAAGGTTCAGCTGAAAGGAGGACAGGGTCCAGTTTGAGGACGTCAGAATGGCATCCTTGAAAATGATCCGAATCCCTCAATATGTCATCACACCATGACCTCCAACATGCAATGCACAGCCGAGTGTGAAGCGGTCAAGGTCTATCTCAAGGTCTTGGTCACGAGTTAGGATTAAAATGGAGCGTGAGAGGGACTACCGTTGTGGTGCAGCATCTGCAGTAAGAGCATCCTGAGTATATCTCATCTGGTGTGGGAACACCTCAGGATCCCCCAGAAGAAGCTGGAAAGCATAACGGGGGAGAGGGATGTCTGAAACACTCTGCTCAACCTGCTGCCCCCACGACCTTGCCCCAGGTAAGCGGATGAAGACGGATGGATGAATTCTCCCACAGGATTTGTATCCCTGGAGCTAGATTGCAAATTAATAAGCAGGACCGTTTATGGCGATATTGAATTCACAGGATTTTTGCAGCACAGTAACTCAGTGGTCAGCACAGTTGCAGTCATATACACAGACCCTCGAGCATGTGCAGATGACACAATTAAAAGATATATGCACCCTTCTTTCTATGCAGAAATGCAAAGCTTTAGCCCTGTAATGGACTGCTGACCTTAACCCCCTGACCCAAACAGACAGACTCCTGCCCCCGTGACCCCACATCAACACCATGAATAGACTTTTGATTTGTCAGGTATCCAATTAAGTGGATTAGCGACACACTAATATTTTATTTAAACATTTTCTCAATTGAATTTCCAGAAAATGTACCAACTTTTAATACACTGTGCGCAAAATTTAGGATTTAAAAGAACATATTTTGTGACAATGTTATATCGACATTGACAACCTCTAACGTGGCTTTAAAGAGATATTTAGTCATGACCACAAATTCACTCAAGATCAAAACAAAGGTAGAGCGAAACCGAGTCAAGACAGAGTCCAGGTTCCTAATAAATGTATAGTGAACATGTATATCCATCAGGTTATTAAAAGTCTTTCAAACTTTTGTCTTTTACACCCTACACAACTCAAACTAAGTATAAAATTGATTTAACTCAATAAAAGGACTTGCAGCTTTTCATATGCAAAACGTCTGAATACATTTGGAAACACCAGGTATTATCCAGATGGAATAAATCCTCAGAGGACCCACAAGTGTGCCAAAACACAGCAGGTATTTGGAGCTGTAATTAATACTGGGGGAAGGGGGCAGAAAATCCTACACACTCACGTGCTCTGGATGGGATTGAAATCACTGAACATGCTTTATTAAAAACATCCTACCAACCATACACAAATAAATCCTGTCCAAGTAGAGCTTGAAATTTGAAATCATGACAAGATGTACTCACCAAAGATTTGGAAAAACAGCATCCATTTTAGGTTGCTCACAATGGCATTATACCACAGTAATGGATTCTCTCACTGAAAATAGCTGAACTCCGCATCAAAGAAGAGTCTATTCAGTGCCTTAATCTGGTAAAACCCTGCTTTGAACAAGGTGTGAAAACATCCTCCATACGCTGATTTTATACTTCAGTAGAATATGTTTCAACAAAAGCTTGGCTGAGCAGGCATTTCCTGTTTCAGCACAGCTCTGATTTACCTACATTCACACCAAATGCATGTCCAGCAGAACCACAAGGCCTCAGGAGGTAAGGCTTTCTTGCTTGGATCCAGATCTTGGAATCAACACACTCCACGAGTTGACTTGTTAAGTCTTGCATCATGAGCAGCAGTTTCTTGGTTGAAATTTAAACTAGAATTACCGCCCCGCCCACCAGTCCAGTGTCTCTGATAGTCTCCATCCATGTCCATGTCATCTCATTTGATGTGTATGATTGGTGTTTTCAGACACCACAGTACCTTTGCTTTTAGCGCAGGTGTGCACACAAACACTAGGTTGGTTCAATATGAGCCAGGCCTGCGCAGATTCGATCACCGGCGATCGGTTAGTTTTGTGTCCGACTTCATCCCGACTTGCTCTGACATATTACAAAAGTAGACGGCGAAAACCGCGAGAGCGAGGCGGCTGCAGTTTTTAGAGCCAGGCCCTGCAGACAGGATGTTAGTGTGTCTGTGACTTCCTGTACGGACTGAAGGCTGCTGGAAACTGTCGGGAAACTGTCCGACTCCACCGCAGCTTTTTGTCACCATCCCCAGCTGCTGCCACCTGCTCTCGTCTACTTTCCAGGCGAGGCGCAGTTCATCTTGAACGAGCATATTGTCCGGAGATTTGGTGCTGCTGTCCCGGTTGTTGATATCGGAGATGGGGGTGGAGGCACAGTAGAGACGACAGTAGAACAGAACTGGGAAATACCTGGCGTTTGTTGACAGCTTGATTTTGAGGCTTTGTTTCACGCTGTGCATGTGGGACTCCACTGCCTTGATTACCATCGTGCCGAGTTCTAACAAGTTTTCTTGCACAAAATACACTGTGCCTCGTATAAATTGCCTGGTACCGGTTTCAGCCATCCAGAAAATTTTCATTAAATTTACACTTTCCCATGTGGTCCGACTGCTACATGAACGACGTGCATCTGCTCTGAGAGTCACGGCCGCAAACATATTACTGTTTTGTTGGTTCCGCGACGTTACTGCTATTCGGAAAATTATTAAAAAAAAAAAAGTTACCTATTATTCTTAGCATAATAGTTTAGACTAATCCCAATCATAAAATCCTAAGACTTTTGAAAGATTGATTTAAGACATTTTCATGCCAATTATTTTTAGATTAATGAATTTAATGCCTTTTAAGACTTTTTAAGGATCCGCAGGGAGCCTGTGAGAAGCAGGTGACATGAGGTGACACAACAGTCTGCTCTGTCCCTGCTGGTGTTTTGATGTTGGTGTGTGTTATCTGGAGATTCCATTTCCAGTGAATGGCATTCTGCTGTGCTTTAAGAGTTTGAGTCCATGCGTGTGGGAGGGGGGTTAGGACCTAACCATCTAAACAGGCTGATGTGGACGTGAGCTACGCCTGAGGAGCTCATTAGCTATCTAGCCTGCAAACTAACTTCAGCCGTGCACTTTTACCCCTGGTGGGTGTAAAACAGTGAAGCAAGCTGGAGTGCTCTGTGTGTCTAATATTTAATTTCACTCAGGCTTTACATAGACTTCATATAGCCTTTATAAAGGCATCGCCAAAGCAGGGAAAGTTGCTTGCCTGTTACCATTAACTGCTGAGAGGTTATCACCTACACATGACTTATTATAATGGAGTTTCTGTCTGTTCCCAGTGGCAGAGCAGTTCTCCTGGAGAGGCCACTGCTGCTTAATAAATGTCTTGTTAGCACTGTGTTCTCTACAAGTGAGTGGCTGAGCTGTGTCAAATTGATTTACTGACTTGGCAGTACAAACATCTAATAATCTGAGTCATAGAACAGTCTCTACGTCCACCTAGCCCCGAGTTGTTTTGTTTGCATCAAAACAAACTTGTCTCTCAGAGCGATTTCATCAGAATCCCAGCGCAGCTCTGCGGCTGTACAAAAATGGGTGATGGATTTTATCTGCCATCGATATACACTCTGTACTTTGTGTTTTTACTTTGTTGTTTTTTCTCTGTCTTTAAAGGCTGGATTGATTAACAGTCTGCGCTGGTTGGCAGAAACAAGGGGAGTGACAGACTTAGAGAGACGAGAGTCTGGTTTCCAAGAAGCTGTCAGCTAATCAGGAATCACTGAGTATCGAATTTACTACTCACACAAACACACACACACACACACATACACACAGAGGAACAAATGGCAAACAGGACCAGCACCAAGGCGCTCTGCCAATACAGCTGGCCACTGTGAGTTCAACCACACAACATATTTCATTAAGCTTGCAACTGTGCACACAATGCAACCATAAACTGAAACAATTTCTTATCTCGTTTTGGCTATAAGGCACATTTGCTGCTTTGGTTCAGTCTCAGTGCTCTCATCAACCTCGGTCCCTGCAGCAGCGGGCAGCTCTGATAAACCCACTGAGCACTACCTGCTCAGCAGTAAACAGCACACAGACACAGTTAGAGACCAGCTGGTCAACATACTGGAGCATTTAGCAGCTAAAGACACAGATAATTCCCTCGGGAGTTGATGGAGACCAAAAGCAGAGCTCAACCAGAGTGAATGTTGACACAAACACGACTTAGAATCCCAGCTGCACACCAACATCACTGGACATTGACATTTGGATGAATTTAGGTTGTGACGTCGGGTGACCAAAAGTCACTGTCAGAATGACTAATACCACCATCAACTGATGTAGAATACTGATGACAGATCATGTTTATATGTTGTTAGACTGTAGTTGTGTTGTTCAGTAACAAATCAAACGTTTTCCAAACGTCTCACGCCAACGTCATCTTGATGTAGAGTGACGGTGCTTAGTGGTGAAGTGCAGAAGACAAAACCCAACATCTGCAAAATGTCCACACAACATTAGATTCTAATTTGTCAGCCATTTAAAATATAGTCAACCTGATTTTCAATACAACCAAAATATAATGTCTGTCAGCCATAAGAGGCCAACGTCCTTCTGAAGTCACACTGACGTCTGGTGCCAGCTGGGGTAACAGATAATCATGTTCTGTAACTACTGGTTGTTTAAATAGGCAACTGTTTGCGAACACCTTCTTCAAAGCAACTCTATAAAGTATCATTTGGCTTTTTTTGTTTTTCTGCAGAAGACATTTTCAAACACAGCGGTATGAAAATCACATGTGCAAAGCCTAATTTATGGTACGGTGCTCAACACATTGAACAGAAATCAAAAAGTCACGTGTCAGTCTTCATTTATGCTTTGGCGATAGATTTCACGTCGTCTCAACGGTGAGACCTCCTGCGTTTTTCTACAGTCTGAGTCTATTTTTTTCTGTTTTTTTTTTTGTGGTAATTTTTTTTTCTGTTTTTCATGGTAATTTTTTTTCCTGAACGAGGAGACAAGATACTTCAAAATCTCGCAAGAAGCTCCCACCTGGCACCTGCAAGTGACCCCTGCATCCATGGTGACTCCTGCTCATGGATGTATTTTGCATCCGTGCTCCTGCTCCTAGACAATACAACTACGGGATCAATAAGGGTAAGACACGTAATTAGTTACACACAGGGTGTGATAATCTAGCTATGTTTTTGACTGCTTTCTTCTAGTGTAGGCCTATTGCTCAGTGTAACAGGTTAGGTTATTAACAGGTTGTAATAACGTTACCTGACAACTGAAATCATGCCCTTACACGTTGTTAGCTGACAAATGTAACTTAAGTAATTACATGCTTGGTGGATTGTTCCGGCTTCTTTATGATTCGCAGTTAAATACCTGGTATCACTCCGAAGTCCTCGAAAACATACGTTGGCATGATACGCGGGCAGATACTGTTATAATGGTGCCCAGTGGTGTCCGAGGAAACACGGTGGGACAACAGAATAAGTTAAGGGGGCAATAGTCCGAGTAGGGTGGAATCATCTTCCTGTTACGGTCCGGGAGGCAGACACCGTCTCCACATTTAAGACTAGACTTAAGACTTTCCTCTTTGATAAAGCTTGTAGTTAGGGCTGGCTCAGGCTTGCCTTGCACCAGCCCCTAGTTAGGCTGACTTAGGCCTAGTCTGCCGGAAAGACAAAAGACAAAATATAAGTCCCGACCCTCCAAACTCCAAACTCTAAATTGAGTGTTTATTGTGCTACAGCTCGGTGCACACTGCTTTAACATGTGGAGAAATCCAAAGCTTCTTCTGCTCAACTTCCACACAGACTGCAGCTCCGAGCACTGTTGTGCTTGAATGCTTTGAAATAGTTGTTCAGTTTATTTTCCATTATTATTATGATGTTATTCATCAAAATGGGGAACCATTCATGCAGCATTAATACACACAGATCTGTTCTTAACTTCCGAATGCTCAAACGAAGAACCTTAGAGAATCATTAATATTTCATTTTTGAAATATTCAGAGGTAAGAGCTAAATTTATGTGTGGTATAACTCATAAATATGCAGAGAGCAGCCTCATGTGTCTGCATTGTTGTGCACGTCCGTGGCCCGATCCACAGATCACACAAAAATCAATGTTTTAAAGCTCAGTTTCTAACAAACAGTTTCACTGGCTGTGTTGAAATGATTCCACATGCAGACCCCGAGTGCTCTTTGGCTGCCTCTGCACACATGTTTTCCCGCACACACAGTCAAACACACACACCAGTCCTCATTTATAGTGTTACATTTGCTTGCCGGGGGCCACTGTGCTTGGTGATGAGTGTTTTTGTCAGAATAGCTGCAGGGAGAGGCCAGGAGAGACGGCCCGCCCCTGCAGACAGAGACACCGGAGAGAACACCCGAATATGACAAGGACACACACACACACACACACACACACACACACGCACACACATTATTATTAAGTCTACCCAAACACCACTCTCTTGTGATGTGTTACCAGCATTACAAACTGTGAAACAAGAAGCTGACAGAATGAAAATACTGCTTTTTAAGAACACCGACAAATATTATTTTGGCCTCATAGTTTTGAAGAAGATACAAAACATCCCTGTTTTACATGACATGGCCAAAACTACATGGACATTTAAACACTCCAGCCACAGTGTCCCTCCCATAGACTGTATAAAAATAATGATGTCAGTCAGCCATTGGTTTGTGGACTCCCATTTTAAAGCCATCTATGGTTAGTTATGATAATGCTAATTTTCCTTATTTTTCACGATTAAAACTAAATGTACTTACCAGAAAAAATTTCGACTCCTTCGAAGGTCTTTTAATACAACTAAATGTTGAACAAGACCTTAGGGCAACCAAAATGTTACAATTAACTTTCATGAACTGAGAATAGACTGACATAGTGACAGCTGGGGCTACACTCCACCCTCTTATCTAACCAAGGTTCGGCACGCAACATTCGGGACCTGGTTGTCACTGAAAGCAGATTCACCCTGAGTTATGTGTAACTTTAAGCCTCAATAAAATGTCAGTTACATAAAAATTCAGCCCCGTACAGTCGTCAAGAATGTTGACATTAGCTTCCGAGACCAAAACCAATTTTTGCACCAGGGTGAAAACATGTTTTTTGTTTCTGCTGAACATGGGGGTCAATGGGGGTTGACTGGTTTCTGAAGCCAGTCTCAAGTGGCCATTTGAGTAACTGCAGTTTTTGACACTTTTGTGTTGGCTTGGCTTTTTAGCCCTGGAGGTATCCACTGTTAGCTGAGGTTTAGGTCAGATCACCGTGCAGGCCAGTTAACCTCCTCCACAGCAGATTGGGAAAACTGTTTCTTTATGAAGGCTCACAGTTGTCGGAAACACTGGTTCCCAACTTGTGGGTCGTGGTCCAAAATTGGGTCACGTGGGCGGACCACTTGGGAACTACTGGTCTACACCTAACCGACATCAAAGAACTAGCGGCAACGAAAGCCAACTGTTGCGTCGTCTACGTCGCCTCACGTTGCCCTGTGTCAGTTGCATTTGAACACACTACATGGACTACATCCGACGGCCAAGTAGCACGTACGTTCTGCGCCTGCGTGAGAGAGAGCGGAGTGAGAGAGTGGTACATCCTGTCAGCCGAGGGGTTTCCTATCTGTGCAGCCGAGCACCGCAGCACCTCCACGGACTATTGCATCCAGACGGTCCCGGTGTTTCCTCCGCAGGCTCCACTTCACTCAGCTGCCCGATAAACCCGCTGCTTCTTCCCACTTTAACCTGAATAACAAACCAGGGCTCGGTGCTCCGGTTTGATCCAAACGGAGAGCCGGGGCTAGCTCAGAGACTAGCGGAGGCTAACTGGCTGTGCTTCCCTCCGCTCATGCTGCGGCTAACGCTCCGCTAGCCGCTCCCAGCTAGCTCCGGTTTGTTATTCAGGTTAAAGTGTGAAGAAGCAGCGGGTCTGTGGGGCAGCTGAGTGAAGTGGAGCCTGAGGAGGAAGCACCGGTTAGCCCCGGTTTCACTACAGGCAGATTCACTCGCTACAGGGGCGAGGAAATAAAACCTGAACAGCCAAACAGAGTGATCTTTCTCACCGACAAGCTCCGCCGCTGATTCATCATGCTCAATCAGCCAAAAAGCCACCAACACCGAAGTGCTGCTGATGCGGGACACACTGCAAAAACTAGGGCGACAGACGCTCACAGACGGCCCGACCGTCGGCCAAAATCGTGTGTCAAGGCCTTAAAATGTCACTGGCTGGAACACTAACGTTTCCCCTCTTAGAATGACAGAGCTTAGACCAAACCAAGAAAAACAGTCCTGACTTTTGCTATTTCAGTTTCACAAATTCAGCTTGATAAGTTGGTTGTTCAAGTTCCAAGTGTTCATCTTAAATTTTGGTGTCTGTAGTCGTTTAAATCGATTAAATATTCCAGAATTTCTTTAAGCAACAATGACTAAATTCACATCTCATAATTAGTGTTTGTTTTCTTGTCCGGAATGTTTTTGGGTTTTGGACTGTTGGTCGGACAAAAGAAGACATTTTAACACGTCACTTTGGTATCTGGCAAATTGTGACACATTAACACTTCTAATTAGTGTTTTTGATAATCAACAGACTTTAAAAGGCCTCAAACAGCTTCCACAGGAAAATCAGTGTCAGAGCTGACAACTCTTTCAAGACTCAAGTTTGAGGAGGAATAATTGCAAAGCACCACTCCCCTCTGCTGGCAGAGCTCCAGCCTCCAGGACCAAAATACATCCAAGGCAAGCCGTAGCATATTTCTGTCTTCACTGCACGCTTAGACTACAGCATGACTAACAAAACCTATAAGAGAGTAAATGATTGTTACCGTAACAACTTCATCGTCTCATCCTCCTCCTGCTGTGATGCTCTCTCCTTCCAACCACCTCTATTGTTCTTTTATAACATCTAATTCCTCGCCGGCTCTGCTGGGCTTCCTGCTCATTCATCTGGATATAGGATTGTCTCCACTAATGTTTTTCTGTGTTTCACTCTCCTACTCGCGTCTATCAATATCTCCAGTCTCTTCTCTCAGGTTAAATCCATCCGAAAACACATGAAACCAGCTAGGTTTCTGTTCCATCATTTCGTGCTGAGTACTCACAGTGCTGGATGTTAGCGTGCAGACTAATAACAGAGAAATATAATAAATTACATCCATTACATCCATCAATTACCTTCATGACACAGAAATGCGGCATAATTGACAACTAGTTTCATGATTTTATTATTTTACATGCACACAAAAATGGGTTTAGGTAAATAAACCATTTAACAAACAAATGACTAATTTGGTGAGTTAGTGGAAACATTTCTTTACTCGCAGCCAATGAAGCAAGTGTCTGTCCTCATATTTCTGCCAGCAGCTGAAGCACATATTCTGTCAGGAGGCCGAGGGATCTCAGTGGTCAACCAAAATGTAAAACTATTATTTCTAACTAGCCCAAACTTTCAGTGTTGTGACCACAGGCTGTGCACAGAGCACTGCTGCTTTTCCTTCAGCACACGCCACCATAACACACCATCAAAGCCCACAGTTGTTGTTTTTTCCTTTACTGAGCACATACAGGTTAGAGAAAGGATGCGTGGTTACATATATGCTGAATAAAAAATAGAAAATTTTACTGAGGTTTATCACATTTTATATTTAGGGATGGATGATGTGGCCCTAAAATGATATCACAATATTTCAGGGTATTTTTGCGCTAACTATATTCTTGATATTATGTAATTTTACATGCTAACATATTTTCTGTTCTGGAGAGAATTTGCCTCAACTACTGGAGGATATCTGTAGAAAAACATTACAAATCTGCTTTGATAGAAACACTGCACTTGAGCGAAACAAATGTTATTTGGTAGCTGTGGGAGGAACACAAATCCAGACTGAGGTGGTTGAACATTGAAAGAGTGCATGAAGTCAGATTTCTTTTGGTGATTATAAATGAGAAAATCAGTCGGAAATCACATCAAACATGTACAAACCAAACTGTTATGTTATCATATTCAAAGAAATTTCAAAGAAAGAGAAGCAGACAGAGGGGTCTACAGTGTGTGTTTGAAGGATATATCCAGGATGTCAAACTGACTCAACAAGTATCATTAATACATGATGTAATTACGATGTAACTCAATAAATCCATTTAACCTAATGTCACCTAAACGTACTGTCGATTGAAATGATTCAATCAGCCCTACCTGTAGCTCGCAGTCTTCTCACACTGATGCTGATGTCAATCTCTGTTCTGCTACCATTCAAACAAACTGTTTCACTGATGTGTGAAGACAGACGACGTTTCCAAGACTGATGAGGGGCTTCTATAATTGGGAATTGGCTCCAAATGAAGTCCATCTTAATATCTATTGTATGCTAAATCAATAGCCTGCTGGCTTTGTGAACCCTTGTGTCCTCTCAACTATTTATTCTAAGTTTTAGAGCAGAATTTTAATGTGCCGTTGTGATTCCATCTATAAAGCATTTTCTGTGGTGTGAATCTTGAGCTCACCTTCTCGTAGTACAACACGTTCTTCTCAGCAGTGGATAGAAAGGCTGATTTGAGGTCAGTTCTCATGCTGCTCTGCCAGCGGGACCAGTCTCCCTTCAAGGCGTTGTTGGCCTGCTCCACACGATCCGCCAGAGCGTCCACCTCATCCTGCAGCTGCTGGTCAAACACACAAACAAAGACTGAACACTTCCAGAGAGCAAACATCACTGTCTGACAAACACATCATCTGTCCAGTGAAATAAATGTGGCTGTCAGTTTACCAGCATTAACAGTGATAGTGTTTTTATCAGGGATGGAAGATCGTTATTGAAAGTCAAATGTAAGTCTAGTTTCGGTCAGAAAGTCATGAGTTGGTCTCAAGTTAAAGGGGAACTAATGGATGTGAGTGCAGACGCTGGGGAGGACAACTGCACATGTGACAAAAATAGTGCACAGTGTTTCCACAGAGGACTGTGTGAAGTCTTGAGCTGCAACTAACAATTATTTTCATCACTGATTAATCTGCTGATTACCTTCTAGATCAAGCAATCAATTTTTTGGTCTATAAAATGTCAGATAATAGTGAAAAATGTCATCACAGTTTGTCAAAGTCTGAGAAGAGTCTTTAAATATCTTGTTTTGTCATTTATAAACAAAGATATTCAGTTTAAAATGATTTATAACAGAGCAAAGCTGGACATCTTCATATTTAAGAGCTAAAACAGCATTTTCTGACATTTTCGCATGAAATTTTACTTTAACGATTAATCAATTCTTAAAATAGACGGCCATTATTTTTCCTTCAATTGATTAATTGTTGCAGCTCTAATGAAGTCTGATACATGTCCTCAGGCAATGTCACTTGGGTCACTGTTGATTGGATTTGAAGACTTAAAGTTGGAAAGAAATAAAAACCTGGAGGTGTTGAGTCAGAAAGAAGTGAGCTTTCCAGACCTCTGTAGCCTGCTGCTGCTCATCTCTGCTGCAGACTAGAGGCTCAAAGCTTTTTTAGCCGCTACTAGTACAACACAGCCAACTTTCAGACAGATGGTGTGTTTCATTTGCACTGGGAAGTCGGAATTATTGAGCTCCCAGTTGAAAATTTCAAATGAAACTCCCCCTAAAGGCAAATTTCCTACTCAGAAAGTCGGAGGACTCTCACACAGCCCAGCCTCAAAATACAATACGACTGCTCCATGCATCAAGAGTAGTGAAAGCTGCAGTAATATTCTGTTTATTCACAGTCATAGACACAGTACTGTCCGACTTCTATCTGTGGACACGTTGCTACGATGTTTATATGTGAAAAACACAGTGTAATGTGTTGTGAGTCTACTGATACAGAGTGCTGCAAGGATGAAGACTGTTTGTAGCCCTGCTCTGGCTCCCTCTTCAAAAACCTTACGGGATTCGTAAATTGGATTTTAGATTCTTGCAGAAAATAAGCTCAAGACAATCTTCACATGGTGACAACCAACACATAAAACCTTAAATATTCAAGAGTTGGGTATTTAGTGATGTATTTTATGACATAGAAAAAAAAATGTGAAAGTCTCTTGTATTAACCACAGAGCGTATTTCAGGCATCTAACTAAAAATCCATAAAACAAAAAACCCAAACACTGACTTTGAGACGAGAGAAACCCTAAACTGCTAACTCATTTTGGGGTTTCTGGGACTAATTCCTGGGCCACTCCACTGCCAACAGTGACGACCCTGGATAGAGCTGGGTATTCTTGTGGCTGAGTGGTTAATGTCACGTTCAGACTACACAATATTTTTTTTTTAACAACCGTCACTGTGTCGGACTAGATGATTATAGAATCAGAAATTCTGGCCAGGACTTGGAAGGAGCCAAGACAGACTGCCTGCTGGTCCCCGACTAATTATAGCTTGATTTAATCACGACCTTTGCTGGGAAGGAGGTTCTACCGGCTGACTTCAGGGACAAGAATGTGAACAGATAATGGCGCCTGAAGCGGAATATGTGAAGAAACCTTAAAAAAAAAAAAAGAAGAAACACAACAATGATCTTCCATCTTCGTTTTGCCGTGTTAATAGCGCGCTCTGTGGTCCTGTTGGCCAACATCAGGACGCACATTGTTGAATATGTCATAAAAAATTCTACTGCACTAGTCTTTGTTGGGACGTCCTGAGGCATCCCAGATGCAGCATCAATTGTCGTCTACCGTGACAAACCACAGGTCCTTCTGGGATCGTCACAAAGCTCAAGGATCTGGGATTAAACACCATGCTGTGCATGTGGATCCTTGATTTCCCGACAGGCAGACCCCAGGTAATCTCTCTCTTTCGTGTATCGTCATCATATGTCCAGCGTTGTGTCTTGTAGCCATGCCCTCGTCTCAGGTCCCACTCGGAAGAGGCCCTCCACTGAAGGTGGTCTATGGAGGGGACAGTCTGTGATGATGTGGTTGGCAGTCTGCTCAGGCTCCCCGCACTCACATGCTGTATTGTCTGTTAGGCCCCACTTCTTCATGGATGCTTTGAAACGGCCAACCCCAGTGCGAAGGCGGTTCAGGAGGGTCCATTGCCGGCGAGGTAGGTCTTCCCCTTCAGCACCATCTCCAGGATCCCAGATGTAGCGGTGTAGACATGATTGTCCGGCCGACTCCCACTCCTGCTTCCACGCCGCCGCCAGACAGGCTTTGGTTGATAGGTCCTCCGGGATTGAAGAGAGCATCTCTTGGGCCGCCAGGTTGTATGGATGGCGGGACTTGAGTCTGCTTGGTGGTGTTGCCATGGTTGTGGTGTCATGGAGGAGGTGCCAATCATTTTCCTGTGCTTTCCTTGCCAGGGTGAGGGTGGCGGCCTCCCGCCGTAGGCTGGCTGGCGCAATTCCTGCTAGGACTGGCAGGTAGAGCACGGGGGTAGGTTTAAGGCAGCCAGTTATGATCCTCAGGGCGTTGTTAATGGCCGCATCCACCATCTTGGTGTGTGGGCTTCTGCACCAGGTTGGGGCACAGTACTCAGCAGCAGAGAAGACGAGTGCTTGTGTGGAGATGCGCAGTACCTTTGCAGAGGCACCCCATGTCGTACCAGCAAGGTGACGGATGAGAGAGACCCTTGATGTTACTTTGCCCCTAACTTCCTCGAGGTGTTGTTTGTATGACAAAGTCCTGTCCAGGCGTACGCCAAGGTACTTTGGGGCCTGTTGGAACTCCAGGGGTTTGCTGTTCACAGAGATCTCTAGCTCTCTTTTCGCTTCCTTGTTGCAGAGGTGGAATGCTGCGGACACTGTCTTCCCGATGCTAAGCTGCAGGCGCCAGCTGTGGAGGTAGGCAGCCAAGATGTACATGTCCTCGTTGAGGCCCTCTTCCACCGCTTTCCATGTTGGTTGTTGCAGCATGATGGCTAGGTCATCTGCATACCCGTACCTTCTGGATGTTGTTTCAGGTAGGTCAAGGATGTATATATTGAAAAGCATTGGTGAAAGGACAGACCCTTGTGGAACCCCATTTCTCAGTCTCCTGAGTCTGCTACGCTGGCCGTCACTGGTCTGGAGGGTGAAACTGCGGTTCGACAGCATCTCCATGATGTAATTGACCATGTGACGGTCCGGGATGGTTCTCAGTAGCTTTAGATGGAGTCCACGGTGCCATACGGTGTCATAGGCGGCGGTCAGGTCTAGTAGGACAACCCCTGCTTTTGCTTTGGCCTGAAAGCTGTCCTCAAGATCTTGCGTGAGCAGGGTTACTTGGTCCACTGTTGACCTGCCCCGACGGAAACCAGCCTGTTCCCTTGGGAGCTGAGGGTCTACTACAGGTTCAATGCGGCTGTGGATCATCCTCTCCAAGATTTTAAAAGGAACGGAGAGCAGCGAGATTGGCCTGTAGGACACCCCAGGTAATGAGAGTGGGTGGAAACACCTCTTCCATCTTTCATCCTTAACACTGGAGCACCCCAAGGCTGCGTTTTGAGCTACCTGCTGTACTCCCTGTACACACACGACCTTGTAGCTACTTTAAACAACGGCATAAGGTTTGGCTGTGGTGGGCCTGATCACGGATAACAATAAACAGGTCTACCTGAAAGAAGCAGAGGACCTGACCAGCTGGTGTCAGGACAACATCGTACTCCTGACTGTCAGCAGAACTGAGGAGATAATCTTGGACTTTGGGAAGAAGCAGCCAAGAAACTGCGCTCCCCTTAACATAAAGGAGTCCTCAGTGGAGAGGGTGGATGGTTAGGGCCTGACCTGCGCGCGGAATACTGAGTCAGCGGTGAGAAAAGCAAGGCAGAGAATGTTTGACCTTAGTTGCCGATAGAAATTCTAGGTATCCCCTCAAATACTAAGGAATTTCTACTCCTGCACCACTGAGAGCATCTTGACGGAGAACATCACTGCCTGGTGCAGAAACAGCACCGAACAGGACTGCAAGGCTCCGCAAAGAGTGGTTCATTCAGCTGAACATATGCGCTGCTCCAACCTGCATAAAGGATGTTCACACCAGGCAAAGATAAGGCAGGAGTATTACTAAGGATCCCAAATAACTGCCTTTTCTCCTGCTGAGGACACGGCCCAATATTTAATTTCAATTTCTTAATTATTTCAGCATTTATTTATTCATTTATTTATTTATGTTGTTAAGCTGACTTCACATTAAGCCTTTAGCAATGTTGCTGAGCCAGCCCTTTGTTCTGATAGGAGTGCTAAATTTGACAAATAAATCCAGACAAAGTGAGAGCAAATGGTAAATATTTAATGTGTTTGTGGACCAGTGCCACACACCACAGCATTTACAGCCTGAGACTGGTTATGCCTGTTTCTAAATGGGCCTCAGAACAACACAAAGCCTGCACTATGATACAAATACTTTAAAACTATGAATGAAAAGTACCAGATAATTCATGACAACACAAGTTTGGATCAAACGACTGCATGGAATGTAAAAGCTGTCATGTTATGCTAAAAGAAGAGTGAACATTGGACTTACAGTCATTAAGCCGATACAAATACGAGTCAATATGAATGTTAACGTTGATATTTGTCTGCTGGAGGTAGAAATATGCCACTGTTTGCCCCTTTCACACGCTGATATGCCACCACGCCATCCTGTATAAAAGGTATAATCATGGCTTGGGGGGACAGAGTTAGCACTGGAAAAACTAACACCTCTGTATAAGGAGATTTAAAAAGAAGGTGGTAGCAGCTGGCAGCTACTCAAAAAAGAACAACAGCGGCTGAAAATGTTCAAAAATTGGGAAAACAATGAGGTCCAGCAGCTCCTAACCCTCCGACCAGAGGATGAGATCAGCTGCCATCTAACAGGGACAGTAAATGATTGTTGACATGTGACGTCATTGTTACCGTTTAACTAGAATTACTGCACTTCGCCTCTGAGCACCTCTTACCCCCCAATTTCCACATACTCAGTCTGGGCAGTGCAGCGCAGTGCGTAGCAGATACGCTCCCAGTCTAGTGAATAGCTTCATTTCCACAGTGAGCGCTGCGCAGCGTCTCTAGAGCGTTCCAGAAGTGCCATGGCGGAGATACGCGCCAGGTCTATTTTTCAGCGACTGCACGTCCATCGCACATCAAGCCGCGAAGCTCAGATCGCACCAAACTGGAACAGAATGCACACAGCATCTGGTAAATTTCAAAATACAACACAATTTGCGGACTACAGATTGTAAACTCATTTTTTTTAAAAATCACGTCAAATCCTTTTGCACAAGTTGTTAGTCAGTGCGAGGGTCTGAGGAAAGGTGGATGAGGAGTAAGTCATAGTTGAAGTGGAAAACAATAGTGTTTTGTATGACACCACACATCCTTTCTACAAGGATACAAACCAAAAGGAGAAGACCTGGTGTCAAACTGCAGGAGTTCTGGGAGTGAATGGTGCTTTTTATCGTGTGATGTCACAGTTTCCACGTGTGAGCTTGCAGCGCTTCAGAAACGCATCCAGCAGGCGAGGATACACACTGTCAGTTGCTCCACATCCACGGCGCTGTGTAGCGCGGCGCAGACGGAGCATGTGGAAACTGGGGGTTACAGTTTCAATCCATGTCAGTGAAAACATGGACGATGGCGGCCATCATTTGGTTCTGTGTAAAAATGCAAAAGCAGCATGAGGAAGGACTTCATAGCCGCCCTGCACGGCGACCTCTGATTAAAAAGAGCCAGTGATGTGAATATAGCTTGTTCCACCATTTTATAAAGACTATTTCAGTTACTGTGTTTCATCTTCCTCTGTGCACTAAGTCACAACACTGCAGCTGAATAAGAAGAGGAAGTCGGGGAGTCAGTGGACATTGTTGTAATGGCTCATAAGTTAGTGGCCTCTAAACCATTAGAGCAGCATTGGATATCCATTAGAGAATTACTGGAGACACTAAACAAACAGCCACTGCATCAAACTGCCTTCACTGACTAATGAGTTAGTTTCATCATAAAAAGTGAGTTAATAATACATCAGACTCGTGTAGGGGGGTTAGCCCGGTGAAGAGGTGGGTTTGAGGGCCTTTCTGAATATTTGGTGTGGTTTGGTAGTGAGCTCCACAGAGAGGGGGCAGTTATTCTTATGTATTAGGTAATACCTGCTGTAAGCTGCTTTCACACTACCTGCTGAAACTCCCCACCTTCAGTCAGTTTAAAATCATTATGTTGAATTTCAGTTGGGGCTGGAAGATACGGCTTGAAAATAAAATGCATTTATTTAATTTAATGCATTTATTTTTAGGCTGTTTTGCATAACTTAACATATTTATGATGAAGTTGAAAATTGAAAATAAAGTACTGCTTCAATGAAGTTAAAGTACTGTTATAATAAGACTGAATAAAGTACTGGAAGAAACACGGACGCAAGTGTCATGCTTAAAAAAACAAAGTGCAGTTTCTACATGCTGTTCATAATACAGTCATTTTATACACTGCACGTGAAACAAGCTGCGATACATCAGGTATGTTTGATACGTCACCCACCTGTAACTTCAGCATAAATAAACGAAACAGTAAAGTTAAGCTGAG
Organism: Epinephelus cyanopodus; assembly: GCA_026686955.1. NCBI lineage: Eukaryota > Metazoa > Chordata > Actinopteri > Perciformes > Serranidae > Epinephelus > Epinephelus cyanopodus. The sequence continues at coordinate 1,842,144 of CM048935.1, forward strand.
ACTGAATGAAGACCCTGAAGTACACATCAGATCACCTGTCGACAGCAGATAATCTGATGCTGCTGGATTCACTGAGCCTGAGCAGGATTAGCTGTGTGACATTTAGACTGACAACAGCATTTGCTCAAGTTCAATCAACAATGCCTTCCTAACACACACACACACACTCAGTGGGGATCTCAGTGGCCTGCTTGTTACTGCAGTGATATCGATCTAGCCGTCTTGTTGGGGCTATGAATAGCGTATAACATCTGGGTGTGTGTGGGTGTGTGTGTGTGGGTGCACACTTTACTTGTCTCGCCTACCAAAGTGTCCAGTTGTAACTGAGGAGAGCTGTGAGCTGTGCAGCAGTGTGTGCAGTGTAGTAACTGTATTATGCCTTCAGTAAACACTAAATCACTCTGTGAACATGAAAGTAACGCAGCGTCGCCTCCATAAAACAAACATGAGAGAAGGATTTATCATGAATTTCAATAAAAGATACTGAGCTCAGCTGTATGGAGAGTTTATTGCTGAAGTCTTTGTAGATTTTTTTTTTTATTATACCTGACCAGAAGTCTCAGCACTCAGGTTATTCCCAGGCTCCCAGGAAGCCGAGCACTAGCAGTCCTTTAGGCCTGTCCAATAGTAAACTCTTCTTGATATCCCACAGACCTTTGGGTTACTTAACAGCATGTTCTTCCAGGTAGTAACTATCAGCCCTGCAGCAGCCAGATCACTGGTGCACCTCACTCACATTAACGCCAGTTACAATCAACCTGGTCTCACACCAAAGTCGTCGAAAACTGGCGCTTGGTCGGCAACTTGGTCAGACACCAACAAAATAGCCGCCCTTCCATGTCAGCACGATACGTAACTAGTCACGATTATTGTTTCATGACGCCCGGTGGCATCAGGGAGAAATGTGGCAGGACGGCAATGAAAGTTAAAACAGGATTTATAATTCTGCATCAAATTGTTGCCATACCTACAGCTTGCCGTTACTTCCCCAGAAATTTAACTACACGTTGTGTCTACGCAGACTTCCTGTCTATTTCTGTAAGCTGAAACCATTTCCCTCAGAGGAAACAAAGTCTTTATTTACACTTATTTCAAGTAAGAGGAGGAAATCTCTGCTAGTTGCTAGGCTAAGCTGTACAACGTAAAATGCCATATGCTTGTGCTAATGACATTAGCATGTTGGATTTGTTTGACAAACTTGTCTAGACAGTTGTTTTTTACAAGTGAAAAAATGAACACCCACCAAGCGGCAGATGCGGGTAGATTTTCCATTTGGCAATTAAATCTCGGAAGGCTAACCGCCACATTGACGAGTAAATATTTGTACCAAAATAGTCATATAATAAACTATATAAATATATATATAATAGCTATTTGATGGTGGCTAATAGCAGACCGGTGCTCTGTTAGGTGTGTGTTGCTTTTAAATTGCTCCCCACTGCATCAAGGAACCTGGAGGCCTGCTTGGAGGACACACACACACGTAGGCATATCATGCGCCCAGATCCATGATCTGCTGTTAGTAGCAAGCTATCACTGCGGGCGTCATGTGGCGACATTTACCAGGTGTAAGTAAACCACCGACAAAATGAAAAAACACAGACGAGGACAAAGCTGAAGCTGTAACGTTACAGAAAAAAAGAAAGTTTTGTGAGAAATGGAGGTTCAGTGATAACAGCGTTTCAAGAGGCCGGCTACACTATGATGCTGAGGGGGCAGTAATGAGCTGTAATGTATGTCGGCAATATGCTAAAGAAAAAACCGTAACAACTGGTTTGTCATCGGTAACAAAATGATGAAGCTGGAGAACATCGGTGACCATGAACGCAGCAAGTGTCAAAGTACAATGTTTGAAGTACAAAGTGAAAATGGAATTCTGAGCTCAAAACTTCAGAATATTAAACTAATTTAGCTTCACATTTCACTCTGGCCTCTCCTTTAAGCTTGTATTTAACATAATACTTTATTATCTCAATTCAAAGTACTGTAACAAATGTATATGTGACAGAAAAAGGCAATTCATTATTCTGGCTGGTAAAAAATGTGCTTGGCCGGTGGGTTTTTTCCATCTACCAGTCCTCTTGGCCAGTGAGCCAAAAGTTAATTTTCAGCCCTGTTTGTTACGTTACCTTTGTTAAATGTTGCTGTTGCCCCTGGTTTCATATGGGTCGAGGAAATCTCCGCTAGCTGCTAGGCTAATTTATACAATGCAAAATGCCATAGGCTTGTGCTAATAATATTAGCATGTTGTATTTGTGGCGTAAATGTGTTCAACAAGATGTAAAAAGTTTTTAAAAATTTTCAGCACATACAAATTTGTTTGTCCATGAAAACCATGATGCACATCAGCACTCAGGCTGAGACCTTAAATGAAACATGCCTCGACTTTTTCATTCTTTGGCTTCACTGTTGCTGCCACTGAAGGTTCTGTGACTAAGCTGCCACTTGGGAAGGGAAGTAAGTGCATAATTTGTTGGGTGGAAGTACCCAAAATATAGATAAAATACATCAGAATATCCTTTTAAAATGTGTTTTATTGAAAAGACTGACCCCAAAAACTAAGGAAAAGACAGCGAATAATTTGGAAAGATGGGCATAGACTCTCCAATATCAACATCATTTCACCCAGACCATGCAACTGTAAAATGCTGATTTGCTTTTGACCTTGAAAAAAGAATGTTCTACTAAATCCATGAAGGTAAACTTATGATACAAGAGGGTCTTCAAACCCTTAAAAACTATGAAACACTACTATGAGCTGGACTGATTAACACCTACAATAGTGCACACACAGAATATTCTAACTCTTTAAACATACTCAACCTGGTGTTGAGAGAAGTTAACTGAACAAGTGCTCTCCACACTGGTGGAACATGCTTTGGTGAAACTCTCCTGGTTCCTCACTGAGTGCTGCTACATTAGAGCAACACCGCCCCTCCTGGCTGTGTCCTAGAAACACATTCAGTCTGTCTTTGGAAATGTTGACTCACCCAAAAGCTCAGTATTCTACTTCCAATAAAGGTCAGATAAATGTTAACAGAAGGGAGAGTTTGATTCTGTGTTGTTTGTAGTTCAGAGAGATTCTCATCTCAAATTGGTCAGTACAGTTTGGACTCACAGCTCATACCTGACATTTCTGGACGAGTCTTTCTGTCTCTTCCAGCCTGTACTCAGCATCTGATAGCAGAAAGCACTGACAGCAGCGTTCTAAAGACACATAACCGCACAGTGATGATAACAAAAGACCTCACGTGTTTGGTTTCAGGCAGCTCGGTCATGGAATGTGCCTTCCAGTTATCACTGAATAGACAGAGCAGCTCTGCACCGCTGCAGCGCTTCAGCCGAGCAGGCCTTTCAGACCACATCTAAAAATACAAGTCCATTCAGCTATTTGTTGGTCGCGTCAGAAAACATATGATCCGGATCACATGAGAGGGAAAGAATTCAGATCTAAAGGCCTGCAAGCAGCCTCTGTGATGTTACCTACCCAACCCACCAAACCCAACATACAGAAGCACAGTTTCAAACTAAAGAGAGCGTGTGCCCCCCCCCCCCCACTGCTGAAAGGGAAAAATGAGTCAGTCTTATGTTCATGTGAAAACTGAAACAGTTTTTCTTGCTGTGATCATTCATCCTGTTTATACTGGCTGTGAAGGGATCCCTATATTCATGCTTCAAAAAGTTTGGGACAGGAGAAACAAGAGTCTGGGAAAGTTCTGAAATTCTCAATAATCACCTGGAACATTCCACAGGTGAACGGATTTAATGTATCATGAGTGGGTCTGAAAGGGGCGTCCTGAAAAGGCTGTGCCCCTCACCAGCAAGGACGGCGTGAAGCTCACCACTTTGTGAATAACTGTGTGGGCGAACACTGCAACAGTTTAATAACCAAGTTGCACAGTTGCAAGAAATTTGTGGATTCCACCATCTACAATCCATAATATTATGAATAGATTCAGAGAATCTGGAGAAATGTCTGTACGTAAGGGGCGAGACTGAGAAGTATCACTGAATGACCTTTGACCTCTCAGACTCTCAGGTCTGACCAGTCCATCATGGACGTCCTGTCCTCCGGGACCATCCAGACTGTTGTTGAGTCCAGAGGATGTGTGAGCCAAATTTCGGCGTTCTTCAGATCTCACCTTCACAAGAACAGGATGAACGGACAGACACCTGCACACATAATACCTGCAGGCACGGCTATTGCTGTGTGAAGGCATAAAAAATAAATAAATATATATATAATTTTTAAACATGGCTCCTCATTACTTAAAATCTTGCCTGATGCTCATCATGATTTGATTCTGTTTTTACACAATCACACACCTAAGGCTCAGGATGGCCCATCAACATAGTTCTGATAGATTCATAAAACATATATATTACGCAACAACACATAACAGCTGGAGTTCATCTCTCAGCTCAGTCTGCTTTTTATTTACTCCTTTCTGTTTGTTTGTTTTCACACACAAACACATAAAACATGTGTTTACAGGTAAACATATATGATATATGTATGTCCATATATGTACTGTATGTTTATCTATTTTGCTCTGTTGTTTGTGTAATCAGTTGTAAATGTATTCACTGCCTTTTCAAATTCAAATTTGCCTCAAGAACCCAGAACTTCCGCTTCTATAGATTTTCCGCCATTTTGAATGTTTTGAAAAACACTTCAAATGGATCTCTTCCTAGGAAGTTTGAGCGATCTGCATGAAACTGGGTGAACATAATCTAGGGACCAATATCTAAAGTTCCCTCTTGGCAAAAGTTGGAAAACTTCCTAAAACTGAGCTTCTATAAGGCAATGAATATTGCGGAGGGCGTGGCTCATCACATAAAGGTGTATAACATCTCAAGGGTTTCACCCATCACCACGCAACTTTGCAGCTGGCCTTCCTGATTCCTCAAACGACAACGTCTTACAAATCAAAATTTTTTACCACATAACTGATAAATGAATGAAGTCATATAAAAGCTGAATGGAAGCCGGTGTGTTTCCTGGGCTCTCATTCAGCCCAGCGTGTGGCCGCGGCGTTTCTTTGACAGAAAGCTCCGTTGGAAACCGTAACAAAGGAGCTATTTGACATTTCCCTTCTCATTAGTGCAGATCTGTTAAAGGCAGAAGCAGACTGATATGCATTAGAGGCTGGATGACTGAATTAAGGCCGCCCCATTCTCACACACTCCCTCACACACACAGCTAATTAAAGCGTGAATACAATACACATCTGTGGGGAAAAATCTCTGTCCTGCTTAATTAAAATCTCACAGATGGATTCTGATATGGGTGAGGGGGATACATACCTGCAAATCTACACACACAACATGCTCAGAGACACAAACACCTCCAGTAAAGTGGCTAAAAATAGATGTGTCCTTTGCTTGCCTAACTTTCCGTCTTGGTTCTTTGTCTCCTGACATTTTGAAGCGAGTCTCCATCTATAGAGGATATGGGAATTTTCATTACGCCGCGATTAGCTGCTGGGCTTACAGTGTGAAATAATATTGACAGCTCTTATTTCCACTGAGCTGAGGACTGACTTGCAGGCGACCAGCCAGGATATTTAGATAATCCTCCCAGGAAGCCCTGTTTCCTTCCCAATATGAGCCGAGGCTGGCCCTGTGGGAGAGGCCCCACTCCATGCTTCACTTTATTGCACCTAATCTCTGGGAAGATGACTGCAGGACACACAAACACATCGACTGGCTCAGAGGGATGCACTGAGGGATGAGGGGGAGTGTGAGTGTCTTAGTTTCTGTCAGTGTGTGTGTGTGTGGATGTAAAATTGCACTCACTGCTTCTTGGTCCACTTTCCTGGATGCCAGGGCTTCGCTCTTGGCTTCGAACTCGGCCTGGATGTTGTCTCTCCGTCTCATCACGGCCTAAGACAGGTTTCCCACAACAAGGCAGCTTGGTGAGTGTTTCTAAGTGTCATTCTACAAATGTGCTCAACAGAAGATAACGTAAAAAAAAGAGACAACAGAACCTGCAGCGAACATCTCTGTCCACCAAACAGTCTCAGGAAATAAACTCAGGCGCAAATAATCTGGAACAAACTTCTTGTTATGCATTTCTGTTTGTGTTCCCAGTGCATCTAAAGGGTCAGGCAAATTACCAGGGATAGGAATCAGCAAAGGACCCACAATTTGATAATATCACGATACTTCGGTCACAATACGATATTACTGCGACATTACGATCAGCTGAGTATTGCAAATTATTTCCTCAAAGGAAACTTCAACATCGGTTTGACCTCCAGAGATAAAGTTTTCAGTCTGTTCATCGACTTTAATCATTTTATTGCAGCACCATGTGACACAGAGCAGACGGACTGACCAACACTGTCATAACACCTGTCAGAGATGCTGCACACACCTGACAGACTGACCTGTGGGCAGATTTAAGGCCCTCTGAGAGGTCAGATGAGCCAAACACTTCACAGGCCCTTGTGTTGTGAGGTGGATCTGAGAGGTGAGAGGTGAGGGGTGAAGTCTGGGCTCACCTTTAGGGTCTCAGCACAGAGGACGTACTCGTGCAGAGCGGGGACAAGCACCTCAGACAGATGGTGGATCTGCTCCTCGGTTTCTTTACTACACTGCTCCACACAGCCGGCCACACCCTTCAGAGGCTCCGCCAGCTCCTCCTCTGACCCAGACCACTGGGTGTAGGTGGGGCTGCACTGCTTCAGCTCATCCACATACTCTGGAAGCACAGAGGACACATTTAGGCCCTGTCTACACACACATACAGACATTTGTGTGAGCGCATATTCTCTCTTTGTTTTGACCTCTCGTCCACACAAACAGAGGTTTAATTCACCAAACTTTTTTTTTTCTATAACCTCTTCTGAGGTGCAGATCTGTCAAAACTCCAGTTACTCCAGTCGATGTCTGACTTAACCCTGGACGAGGACGGGGATTCAGTAAGGCAACGTTTGCAGCGTTATTCCTCTTGGCCTTCATGTGTTCATCTTAATACAGTTTGTTGTGTTTTTTCATGTGGTTGAACAGTTTAGTTGTGTTGCTTTGCAACGCAGACACAATTCTGTTGTACACTAAGTGCTAAATACTTCCAAATAACTGATGATGATCTGTATAGAGGGACCAGCTCTTCGCCTCCTGCTTCAGACATTTGATTTTGGTTTTGCCCGTTTTTATACAGTCTATGGTTTTATATTTCTCTTTTACTCTGGACTGTAGATGCAACATTCAGGGCAGTTGCTGCTGCAGTGCGCATCCACAGGAGCGTGACTGCTGCCATGGATGTTAGTTTAGGAAGCGCCTGATTTGATATACAGCAGAGGTTTCTACGAGCAGAGCGAGAGAGAAGTGTGGAAAGGCTAAATTGTGATCGTGATTAATATTCAACTGTAGAGCCCTACTTCACATAGAGCTCCATAGCCTGTTCAACAGTTTTATTTATTTATCTATTTATTTAATTTCATTTGAGTGATTGTGCACAGCAGCGTCGGGACCAAAAAAAAAAAATCTGTGTGGCCAATAGGCAGCATGGACACAGGGAACAGGGGTGGACCAAGGATGGACCCTTGTGGCACACCACAGATAAAATGTTAAAAGCTGAAATTAAAATCATTTAACCTGAGACAGCTACAACAGAGACACAAATGGAGAGTGTGTTCTTCAACCATAATAGAGTCCTGAATTGATCAAACAGCCCCACTTAATGTTAGTTTAGAAATTCAGGGAAATTTTGCACATGAAATGAGAACAACCAGAAAGTAAAAAAAAAATCTTATGGATATGTAATTTTTAGATTTGATTTGATCTGTTTTCCATCTTTTTTATGGGTCAACACAGTTCAACTTCATCTTCCATTATTTTTATTTTTGGACTTGACTCAATATTTGGTTGAGATTTTAACACATTATCTAGAAGTCTTACATTCTGTAAATGGACCCGTCAGTGTGCCTGCTGCAGTACCTCTCTGTTCCTTGATGATCCTCTGGGTGACTTTATCCACAGAGCACATCTTGTTACTGAAGTCCTCCACATACTCCTGCATCTGCGTGAACTCCTCCGGCCGGCTCCTCAGGCCTCGTACCGAGTTGGCCACCGCCCTCACCGTGTCCCCCATCCTGCTCAGGAAGCCTGGACCCTGTTTCTTATGAGACTGCAACTCCTGTCGGGGTCACACACCATGACTTTGATTAAGAAGTGCATCAGTGTTGATCCAGCTCCTAAAAATGTTCATACTGGTCTGAATGCATTACATACAGTATGACTTGATTTTAAGAGACCATAAAAGAGATGCCTGACTGGAGAAACAATGCAGAATAAGAGAGGACTTGAGATGAGCTGCAACTATTTGGCTCCATGACATCAAACAGTAAATATGTCTGCAGCTTAGCAGGGAAATAATGCACTCTGCTTAAAAGTCTTACATGCTCAAGTTAACATGATGGGCATTAAACAAACAGTGCAACATTATGGAAAATATTTTTTTACAGAGTGTGAGATACGACGATGGATATCACAGTACAGTTCAGGGGGTTGACTAAAGCTGGAGCCAGGATGTGGTTAGCCTAGCTTAGCATAACCTTCCTACTAACAGCTCTACAGCTCACTGATTTACATGCTGGATCTCATTTGTTTAAACTGTACACAAACAGAAATAGAGAAAGCATGTCTCTGCCATGAGACTACAGACTGTGCTTACTGCATGAGAACTATTTCCTTTTTTTGTAGTGTATATTATGCTTAATTATGTAACACTGGGTCGTGAAATAACTGATTATTACAGTCTGAGTAAGAAGCTTTCTTCATCCATCATATCCTTGTTTATGTGTGTGTATACCTGTACAGGATACATAGTGAGGACCAAAACATGTATTTTAAGAGCAGAGTGAGGACATTTTCGGTCTTCACTTGTTCATCGGCCTGTTTGAGGGTTAAGATTTGGTTTCAGGGTTCAGGTTACATTTTGATTTAGGTTAGGGTTTAGGTAAGGCATTTACTCCTGATGGTTAAAGTTAGGGACTGTTCTTTAGGGTGTGACCATCCCAGAAGCTACAAATATTTTCCCTTGAGCCTCCCTGAGTTGCTGAGGGAAAATGCAGGACCCTCCATTCACCATAAATCAGTTATTAGTTTTTTAGAACTTCTCCTTTGATGTTTGAAAGTTAAAAATTGAAGAAGAAATCATGGAGTTGACAAAAGCCTCAATTTTTCACTCTTGCATGCTGGTTAATCTATGCAAACGGGTTATTTTTTCCCCCAAATTTTAAAGGAGACATAGAATAAAGTGATCTTGATGAAATGCCATTAATTTAAGATGAGATTTAATTATGTGTGTTTGTTGTGTGTGTGTTATTATGTTTTATTTGATTAAAGTTAAGTTAAAATTTATAGTAAAAATGTGCAGGTTTGGAAGTATTTCCTTTAAAAATCGCCAAATTATCGCACAAATTTGGAAATCACCAAAATCTGAAGATCATGTTTTCTTTAAAAACCGATGTTAAACATAAATAACACAGCCATTTACATTTGTATGCCACTCCCCTGAGTGAAAATAAAAAACATAAGTCCCTCCCTCTACCTCCCCTTTTTTGCACCACCCCTCCTTCCTCCATAATAATAAACATTTCCAGTGAAGGGGCTGGAGAATGCACTGTGTCAATCAGGGTCCACCAAAGGACAGAAGCACAAGAATGTGTGTCTGTGTGTGTGAGAAAGAGACCTGTGCAGTGAGGAAGACTTTGAAGTGCTGGCTGAAGGACAGTATGGGATGCTCGGAGATCTTGTTGAGGAAGCGGTGCAGGGCTCTCCTCCTGGTCTCGATGAAGTCGTCGTTGAAGCGCTCCACCATACCTTTCATCACAAACTTCTCAGGCAGCGGCTGGAACAGCGAGACACAAATTCAGTCCGTGTATGTGTGCAAGGTAGGAGATCTTAAGATGCTTCATGATGCAGATGTGAACGACTGCATCGATTCACAAATGTCAATGATGAATTATCTAAATGTTTATTAATAACGTCCCAAAAGTGTGCGGCCCCACGGTTGTATGACTCCGCCCACCAGTCCAGTGTCTCTTGAGGTGTTCTTGAGATATTGTGTTCACGAGAATGACACAGACTAGGTCACAGTGACCTTGACCTCTGACCACTAAAATCTAATGAGGTCATCAAGTTGAAGTCAAAGTTTGTGCCAAATTGAAGAAATGTCCTCAAGCTGATCTTGAGATATCCCGTTCACAAGAATGAGTTGGATGCAAGGTCACAGTGACCTTGACCTTTGACCACTGCTGAGTCCAAGTGGACATTTGTACCAAATCTGAAGAAATCCCTTTGAGTCATTCTTAAGATATTGTGTTTACAAGGACTGGACGGACGTACATGCAGAGGGACAACCTGAAAAAAATTCTGCCTCGGCCACGGCTGTCGCAAAACAGAACAGGACGTTAGTGATTTGCTTTAAAAACTAGAGGACTGGGTTGATTTTTGTGTTCATAACAGGGTCATGAATGTTTAATTAGTCTGAAGTATCTATTCTTGGACAAGGAGACTGTGTCTGCAATGACGGGAGGTAAAGATGAAAATAAATTAGTTTCAAAAACCCATTAAAAAATAACTTATTTTTATTTGTTCAGAGCACATGATCTGTGAATATCAGCTTAATGCTTTTGTATACAACTCTGTCACATGTATAACTCTGAATATTACAAAATGAAATATGTCAGTTTCAGGTCGACACAAGCTGATTTTCATACTGTATGAAAATGAATGAAAAACCAAAGGAATCCTAGACGGAAAGAAAATTATCTTTAAAACCCTGAAACTCCACGGAGTGCTTTGGAAAGTGGTTGGCAGTAATGTTCAGTATGTGTGACTTGTGGAAAATGAGCTGAAAACATCCAAAACCTCTGGTACGGTCCAAGCAGGCCACAGATGTGTTCAGCAGCTGCTGTGGTGACGGTGGTGCTGATACGTACGTGGACGATGAGTGTCGGGTGGTTTTCTTCCAGTCTGCTCCGGAGCCACAGGAAGTCTTGGTAGCGCCGGCGTACCTCGTACTCACTGGAGTCAAACTCGCCCCGCGTGGTCTGCAGAGAGAAGTCACAGATCAGTATCAACACAGCAGAATATTCTCCTCGAGCTAGAAGACAGATAAAATATGCATTAATGAGAATTCTTAGCCAGCTGGTAATGTGCAGTCAGATGTTTCCACCTTGGTCACCACCCTGTACATGATGAAGGTTTCGATGGCAGTGACATGGCTCTCTGGGTTGTCCACAGTGATGAAGATGTCTTTGGTGTTAGCATCCTGCTCCTCCTCCTCCTCCTGTAGTGTGTACTGGTTGACCATGGAGCTGGGAGAGTTGGGCATGGAGCCTCCATCTGCCAGGGACGTGTTCTGGACCAATGAGACGATGTCGCTGTTAGCACACAGTGATGTTCTACAAGTTCTGTCACTTTTCACGTAAACAACAAAGTGCAACACCAGGAACGTCTTTGGAGGGAGACTTCCTCAAAGTCTGTGCCGTTATCCTCCTGTGTATAGGCTAATTCCCTGCACCTGTCCCATCTCTATGGCCCCTTTGCCACTGCACAAACCCGCTCCCATCAGCAGGGATGGAAACACAACACCAGGGTGAACACGCTAATTTTAGCCCCTCAACTGGCAAGAATCAATGACAGGATGCTACAAAATGCGTCCAAACAGCACTCAAATATCTATTCAAATCAGTCTGCACTGGGACAGAAAGACAGTGAACAAGAGACTTTAAGATTTATGAAAAGAAGCAATCACTAGAGTTTTCACAGGCCTCCACGCTGCTTCCTGCTGTTTACTAACCTGTTTTTTCAGCCTGTCTGTGACAAACCAAAAAACCTCACATGCACACAGAGAGGCATATTCATCTCCTGCAGAGCTGTGTGCAAACCTCCCTGCCATAGTTTGGCCTTAACTAAGTTACGTTGATTAAAGTTATGGTGCTGCTGCTCTTTTAATTTTCACGGGAGTTTATTTTGTGCTCACAAAGCAGGATAAATGTCCCTTTTAAGTCAACCAAATCCGCTTTCCATGTAATTTTACTACAACTCCGTGTTAAAGGAGCTATGTAAGAAAAAAGCTAAAGTCGTAAAATCATCCTAATATGTCACAGAGACTAAGGAATAATGTTCATATAACACACTGATCTCACTGACAACAATAGCCAGAATATTCGCATTTTTAAAAAAATTTAGGGTCTGCAAATCACGCTTATATTTTCAGTTCGTGTTTTGGCCTGTTGCACCACCCACCACCATCTACCAGTCACACAGTCAGTAGAGTCTCAGCATCCGGGTTGCCAGTAGTTACGACTGAGCTACAATGGCTGACGGTGCGACTAAACCCAAGCGACCTTGTTATGATTCGTCACCAGGAATACCGCCCAGACCTAGCCTTAATGGATGCCCTACTTTCCCTTGAAGGCCATGGGTGCTTTAAATTAGCCTGCTCCTCAATATATTGAGACAAAAGCACACAGCAGGTTCAAAAGTCTGAGACCACAATGAAAATCTAATATTTTCCACTAAACCTGAAAATAATCAGAGAAGCATGGTGCGTTTCTGTCCTTTGTTATTCCCCAAGAAGATCACATATCTCCTGGCATTTAGCTCAAAGCACACTGTGCCTCAGTGTCACAGAAGCAGCAGCATGGCTATAGACTCTTGAAGGCAACACACACCAACCCCATTGTTTTTGCATGCAAGCAGCACAAAGCAGAGTCTTGACAAATCAGCATGATGCATCGTTGTCCTGCTTCCAGGCACTGACGTTTGTCAGCTCACAGGAAAAACAGCACTTTTAGCAAAGTTGCTTCCTGGATTGGCACATCCTGGCTCCTGTACCTTGACTACGTCCTCCATCTGTATGACACATCCAGTGTGTGTTGTGACCATGAAATGATGCAATGCTCCTACACTTGACACCCAACAGTGTTTTGTACTGTAAGCTGCTTCTTCAAAAGTGCTTTTTGATTGGTTGAATAGCTTCAGAGACTCCCACACCTTCCCACCGACAGCTTAGGGAGGCTGCGTCACACAACTTCCTGAGTCTTGTGATCAGACAGTTCACTCAGTGATTGGTCAGCTGTGTGGAGACACAAAAGGAGCGAGGATTTGAACTTCTCTTGCTTGCTCTTCTTTTACCCTTCACACAACTATTTCCGTCACTTTGAATGTGAACAATCGAGTGCAACATTATGAGGGTCTTCCAAGAAAGCGTGTCTGAGAATTGGGGTGGGCGATATCGAATATACTCGATGTATCGCAGCTTGTTGCACGTGGGATGTAAAAATGACCATATTGCGAATATCGAGTCTAAAAGGTTACGTTATTCTTTCAAGCCACAAGCATGAGACTCGCTCTCTTACGGCTCTTTCTCTCACAGAACACACACAGGAAGAATGACTCACAAACATTATCTGACACAGGACAGCAGAGTCACAGTGGAGCAAACACTGCAGACCTCCTGTAACAGACGACACTTCTAACGTGTGTGTTGTCCCTCAGTCAGCAGGACACCTGCATGTGAAGTGTTTGTCTCAGGTCTGAATCTGTCCTCTCAGAGGGCGATAAATGTGTCGGTGTTATGACGGTGTTGGTCAGTCTGTCTGCACACTGTCACATTTTGCTGCAATAAAAATGATTAAAGTCGAGGGACAGACTGAAAACTTTATCTCAGGAGGTCAAAATGATGTTAACAAAAATTCCTTCAGGGAAATAGTTTTCCGTGGTAAAAAAGGTCATAAATCACAATATATTTTATCGCAATATTGCAATAATATTGTATTGTGACCTCAGTATCGTGTCTTCAGGCGAGTCCCCACCCGTATATGGAGTCTCCCGCTCTCTCTAGGACAGTCAGCTTTCCACTCTGCTCTCGAGTGTGATCACATGTGAGCACAGACCTTTTCACAGCAGACCTGTCACATTCAAATGATCCATTTTATGCAAACACCACTGAACCATAAGTGTGCGGCCCGCAGGTCTGTTTCCTGTAACAACAGCGAGAAGCTGCTGAGGTCAGCAGCCCCGCCCCCCCTTGCACTGCTCCACACTACAAAAAAAAAAAGACGACAAACATGATGACTTCTCTCTCCCAGAGCGTCTGGTTATCATTTGACCCTGCATGTGCTGTGGGGAGCTCCCACTCTGTCTCTTTTTCCAGGAACCGCACACACAGCACAGTCTGCTGTCTAAACTAACTACAGTTATTAAACCCAAATGACATGCAAAGAACAACCAGCATTAACATATACGTCTTTGTGGTGAACAGGTTGTTATGGTAACAGGCTGAGGAAAGGAGGAAGTTGCAAATCTATCTCTACTTGTTTCCAGGTACTATACTAAATGTCACCGTAAAGTGTGGCAGACGAGACCAGAGCTGGTGATACACAGCGTCCATATGGCCTCCTGCTGCACATATGTTGCATTTACAAACTACCTGAGCCAAATGTATCCACAGATACACCTGACTGTAAATCAGACCAGTGGTTCATGAGGAAAACAGCTTTGGATCACGTCAGTAGCAGCTCAGTTGTTATAGTAACGGCGTTAATACGGTTCAGCAGAAGTGAAGGCAAAGCCCTGAAGCTGCTTTTATTTCAATATCTGCATCTGTATCTTTTCTCAGTCAGTATGTAAACCACTGCTCTGCATGTCATGCATCTGCTGTGTGCAGTGGCAAAACTGTGTAATTCAAATTACACTGCACACAGAATTACTGCCCCGTGGTTCACACACAGAAGATCTATACAATCAGCACAGTTTCAGTTTAGAGTCACCAGTTCAGTGTCTGACCAAATGTCTCCCCTTCTGTTCCTGAGATATGACGTTAAAACATGATGATGTCACAGGCAACCTGACCTTTGACCTTTTAACCTTCATTATTTTATCCTGTTATCAAGTTTGGTCATAAATAGCGTAGGAGTTCTTGAGTTATGGCCAAAAACATATCGGTTTATTCTTCAGTCCAAGTGTATGTTTATGCCAAATTTAAAGAAATTCCCCAAAGCTGTTCTTGAGATACAGCGCTCACAAGAATTACATGGATGCAAGGTCACAGTGACCTTGACCTTTGACACTTAACCATCAAATCCAATCAGTTCATCCTCAAGCCGAGGTGAATGTTTGTGCCTAATTTGAATAAATTCCCTCACAGTGTTCTTGACATATCACATTCAAGGGAATAAGGCAGACAAGATTACAGTGACCTTGACCTTTGAACTCTGACAACCAAAATCACATCAGTTCATCCTTGAGTCCAGTCGAATCTCTATACAAATGAAAACTGAATGAAAATACTGGGTAAGAAGCCATTCTCGTATCATGACTGTAATATTTTATCTCAATATAGTCTGCCAAGTTTTGAAAATTTAAAAAATTTAAATCAGCGTGTTTGATGTACAAAGTGTTGCATGGATTGGCACCACCCCCACTTAACGACTTCATTATTTAGGCCAATCACTACCCGGGTAACAAGGGCCGAGTGTGGTAACCCTCAGAAAAACATCCTTTGCTCAGAACGTCCTGTCGTACAAAGGAAGCACTTTGTTTCTCCTGTATCTCCTGTGCTATTTATGCATTTTGTTTTTATGTTACTAATGTGACAACAACCTGCCCTGGGACGACAGATGGAAATTAGCCGTGGGCTATAATCTGGCATATTTGCATGTACCACTGTACTACCTTTATTAATATGTACCGTCCCTACCTTAAATAAATAAATGAATTGTAATTGTAACTGAACCACTGCAGATGGTGTGCACAGAGAGGCCTTTATGCTCGACGTGTTACCAAAAAAGGGACGTAGAACCAAAATTTTGTTTGAAAAAGCAAGTTACTATTACTGAAGAATACCGTATGCTGTAACCCTCAATGTAAAGTCTGCACAAATGCCCCAGATTGTCAAAATGACATAAAAAACTTTATGTTCACTTGACTCAAAAACTCGACAGAATTTTTTCATGTCAAGTCGACAATTTCAACAAATAACAAGTTAATTTGACTAAAATATAAAGTCGATTTCGCCTAATTAGCTTAAGGTCAATAAACAACACTATCGTTTTGCTTGTAACATATTGTGGCGTGTTGGAGCTAAATGGGTGGAGTTTCCCAGCATGCAATGAGACGATGTGTTTCAGGCCATTAGACAAAGAAAACTGTGTTTAAATGTGTTGTGAATCACTCACATTACCCATCACACAGTAGGGTTGTCATGAGAACCGACACTTCGGTATCGTAAGTACCAGATACAACTTTGCCCTCAGCGGGACGTGTCGATTCCTGTCAGAACTGACGGGGGCAGTATACACATGTCAGTCGGTGCAGCGGACGAGAGCCGAAGAAGAACCCTGTTCTCCATCGTCTTTGCTAGAAACAATAGCTTCTACAGGTGTGCTGGAGCCACAACACCTCGGCTTGTCGAAAAGTCAGCTAGTAGGAGTCGTGTGTGGAGAGGGCCTCATTTACACCGCAAGCGATGCATTTGCGTAGCGCTCGCCAACGGTCGCTGTTTACTCGAGTTTCATTTCAGCGAGCATGTTAACAGGTTAGAGCATTCGCACCGCATCCGTTCTACGTGCTGCTCGAGTTGCGCTGCTTTCGCGAACAAGCTCGAAAATAGAAGAGACGCGTTTTTTTGCGCAAGTCACAAGCGAATGGTCGCGGTATTCAACAAAAAACATGAGTTTGCGTGTGTTGTGACTTCTCTCGGCTACCGTAGACATCTTGAGACCTGACAGGCACATGTTTCATGTACTTACACATTTGTAGTGCTAAATATTAATTCTCCAAGCGTTGGAATAATCACTGGTGCGTGAACCTGCCCACCCTGGGCTTTGGATCCAAACTCACTTCTTCTTCTTTAGGGTTTATTGGAGATGTTAAAACACCGTGCGCTACTGCCACCAACTGTTCAGGTGTGGTTTGTATTTTGACAGGACAGCAGCAGCCACTGTGCGACGCGTCTGTTCGGTTTTGGTGTGAATACACGTGTGCTGCCGCTACGCTTGTGGATCGTGCGTGGCCTTAGAGTTAAAGTTAAAGTTTGAAATAGTTTTAATAAAGTAGTGAATTTACAAATACATGAGTTCTGTTTTTTGATTTTTATCGTGGTATCGAGAATCGTGGAAATTCACTGGTATTTGTATTGACTACTGAAATTCTGTTATCGTGACAAGCCTATTGCACAGTGATTAATGTCTCTGTATTTCACGACGGTTGTAATGGGTCACAGATAATGTTGTGATAAAAGACATTTTGCAGTGTAAGTTAAGTCGTATACACAGTTAGCGTCGTCCCAGCTGTGTGATATTAGAGCATCTGACATAGTCCAGAGTTCATCTGTCTCTCGAACCAAGAAATCTAAACTCACTATTTTTATAGTTCAATGAAATTAAAAAAAAGGTTGTAAAATGTGTACTCAACGTTTTTATGTTCGTGTGACAAAGAATTAAATGCTCCAACAGCAACAAAAAGTTTAACTGACAAAGAATTCCCATCAGAAAAGGGTCATGTGACACATTTATTTTGCGTCTGGTGAACTCAAAACTTTCATGTTACTGTGTTGTACTGAACTGAAAGTGTAAGGTGCAAGCTGTTTCCAAAAAAATGTTCAGTTGAGTGAGTGAATTGGGGTTTACAGTGTAGACCTCACACAGCTCCTTAATGCTGAAGAGGGCCTGAAATTAACTGTAAACTCATTAATTCATGGACGTATTTAGGAATCACTGTAACTCAGGACACAACCCTGAGACAGGAAGTCCATTTAAAGGCATTATAAAAGTAGATCTTATGACAGGACAGTTGTACTGTACTAGATTGTACAGATGCACATAATAAAGTGAGCGTGTGACGGCTGGGGCCTTGCACCTGATCGTGCAGCCCGACTGCTGAATTGCAAGTAAGTAGACAAAAGCTGCAGTTCAGCTCCAGATTTGTTTGAGTTCACATTCTGACCCAAATCAACGCAGCACAAACACACAGAGCAAAACACAGATTAAAGCCATTTTCACCCTGATCCTTCAATGTTTCTAAAACCTACGCACCACGTCAGCACATCTGAGAATATCAAACCGAAGTGGACACTCCATTAAAATACATTATATCTTTTCATAGTCTGGTGCAGTGGCTGCAAAGGTTTGGGCAGCCTGCATGGTCAGTGCTCAGGAGCACTTGCTGCTGAGTGTTGGGACAAGCTTTCAGGAGTCAGAGTCTTTATAAAGCTTTGAAATCAGCATCAACTGGTCTTTCCTAACGATGACTGAACAAGCCAGAGCCCGAACAAGCTCATTAAGCTCTGAGACTCTGGGACAAGCTGTCTGAGAGCTCAGATGTCTTGGGGTGCCCAAACTTTTGCACAGTGCTGCTTTCCTCTTTTTCCACTCTAAAACTGTACTACAGCTGCCACTGACAACTATTTTAATTGTCGACTAATCTGTTGATTATTTCTTCGATTAGTCGACTAATCATTTCATCGAAAAATGTGTTAAAATGTTGAAAAATGTCGGTCTGTCTCGTCCAAACCCCAAAATGATGTCATCTAATGTTTTGTTTCATACTCACGGCAAAGGGTTTAGTTCACTGTCACAGGAGAGTGTGTAAAGCTGCCAATATCTGAACGTAAGATGCTGCAGTAAGAGTATTTTGGGTACTTTTATAGTACTTTTATATGAAAAATGACTTAAACCGATTAGTCGACTACTAAAAGAGTCACTGATTATTGTAACAGTCAATTAGTCGAGTAATTGTGGCAGCACTAAACTGTACAAAACAAAATTAATACACTGATCCTGCTTAAAATGTTAAAAAGCACATTTAAGTTTGTGTCTTTTGAAGATCAGCTCATCTTTAAAGTTTTCACCAAGACTTCTGCATGCCACTGTGTTTAAAACTGAGTGATTCATCCTCTTCACTGTTTACTATCTTTGACACAGCGCCATAGCAAGACAAATAATTTGCACTTTTCCAGCAAGCAGAGGATGTGGCACCGAACTGCATGTAGAAATATCACAATATTAAACCTGGTCTCATGGTGTGAATAAATTATGACCCACAGGACAAAACTTTGGGCCTTTATCAAATCTGCAGAAGGTCTGATTTAATTCGGCTTTGGTAAAAAACACAAATAGTCGTTAATTAAACTTCCAGGTCAAATTATTTTGCTGGGTGAGCAGGTGAACCAGAGCTGAGGTAAGTGTGAGTTATTACTGAGGATTAAAACTCCCTCATTCAAACTGCGAGGACTTTATGCTGAGCAAAGACACGATGACATTATTCAACAACTGCAAAGATTTGTCGTCAGTGTTTCCATGAGAGGAGCCACAGTCGGGTCCTAAGGTCAGCTCATCAGCTGATCGGGACAGTGGTGTCCTCCCTCTGCGGGACACACTGTGGACACACACACACACTCCATGTTAAAGTTAAGTTAAAGCAGGTCTGTGAGCGCCAGAGTCAAATCCACGTCGCCACAGAGCCAGCGGCGGAGCCGAGAGTCCGCAGCTGCCGCCTCAGCCGGACAGTTTGCCGTTTACCTTGCTGAACACCTCCAGGTCCTCGTCCTCGTCCAGGTCCAGCATGTGTCCCGAGAAGTCCGCGGGGACCGTCTGTCCGCTCATCTCTGCTTCAATGAACTGAGCTCATGAGACAAACCCGAAAGATAAACTTCAGCACCAACTTCACGGAGACACGGACACACGCAGCGGCCCACTGCTGCACTTCCGCCCACGGATTTCAAAACAAAAGCCGCCACTGCTGCAGATGAAACCACTGAGTCAAAACCCTCTTTGTTTGTCAGGATGCTCTCAGCTGCAGAGTTTGTGCTTCAGAGACGCTTCAGGAGATTGAACCTGTCTCTGAATGTTTGCATCAGGATCAGAAATACTTTGCTGATTCAGGACAGTCACTGTGATGTGAAGGATAGAGAATGATAACAATACGAGTATGAAATAAAACAGCAATAACATTGTGCATTATGCTACAACATGTAACACTAGAGCTTAAGATACAAAGAATAAAAATATGCTGATGTGTGTAACAATATACAAGTATGTGCACTGTGCTACATTACACTGCGTTAATGTATTTGAGTACACTGAGGCAAGACATAGGT
The DNA here is from genome assembly GCA_026686955.1 of Epinephelus cyanopodus. Classification (NCBI taxonomy): domain Eukaryota; kingdom Metazoa; phylum Chordata; class Actinopteri; order Perciformes; family Serranidae; genus Epinephelus; species Epinephelus cyanopodus. The sequence goes on from CM048935.1 coordinate 1,862,263, forward strand.
GAAAACAAGTGCAAGCTGAGGAGAGACAGTTAGTAGATTTAAACTGACTGAACAGGTGAGTTCCTTAAGGTTTCCTGGAGATTGTTCCAGGCCTTCCCAGCTCAATACAGACTCTTGGACTTATTAATTGTAAACAATTACTAGAGCAAGTATTATGAGTGTTAGTGGACCGAGCACACAATGAAGAAGTGTGATCAGGAAGTCTGTCAATGAGGGCCTTGTAAATGAACATGAGCATGTGGGAATCACGTCTTTGAGCTAAGGAGGACCATCCAGCTAAATCATGCAGAGAGCAGTGATGTGTAGGCAGCTCCAGTGATAAACCTGAGGGCAGAGTGTTCATGGTATCTAAATAATATATAATCTAAAACAGACATAAAAACAGCTTCAGCTATTCTTTTCCTGCATGACATGGGAAAATTTGATTTATTTCTGTGAAGGAAACCAATTTTCTGTCCAAGTTTTTTGACAAGATTGTCGATATGGAAACTGAATGAAAACTTATCATCGATCCAAAAACCAATTGTAGACAGAAACTCTTTCAGTATAAGAGCCATGTATAGTGGAGATATGAAGATTATGGCATGTATTACTAGCTTTGGAGAACAGCAACCATTTGGTTTTTTCTGCATTCAGTACAAGCTGGTGTTCAATAAATGCTGCCTGAAGGGCGCTGAATGAAGCTTGTAGGTTCTTTATAGCTAATTCAGGGGAGTTTGCGACGCAGTATAAAATAAAAAGTATGTCACATTCAGAAATATAAAATGCATCAAGCCATAATGTTCACTACAATACATTAATAGAAAATAATGATAATAATATGAATATGAATAAGCACGTGAAATGTGTACAGTTCATTATTATCGTTGTTTGCTTGTTTGTTTTTACAAAAACTAAAATATATCTGAAAGTACACATTCACATAGATCCAACATATTAACAAAGATAAATCAGCCTGTTTGTTTACAAAAAAACGTAATCTAAAAGTAGTGTTGGGGTGTAACTACAGTAAGTACATGTACTCATGTATTCTACTCTAGTACAAATTTAAGATATATGAGTATTTTCCTTTCAGGACACTTTCTACTTCTCCCTACATACAGAGGGGAATGTTGTACTTTTCACTTCACTACATTTCTCTGACAGCTTTAGTTACTTTACAAATACTTTTTTTGCATAAAAAACATCAGAAAAGTTTATAAAATATGATGTTTTGTTGTACGTAAATGAATCTACCCAACAGTTTATACAGGTACTACTGAGACACCTGGTTGATTAATCAATTAGCCGATTGACAGAAAATTAATTGGCAACTTTTTAGATTTATGTGCATAAGGTACTTTTACTTTTTATACTTAAGGTACATTTTCCTAATTATATATCACATTTCAAAAGTTAAAACATGGAATTTGAATTATGAAATTAATTTAAATATGTTTGATTTTTTTCCCGTTGTTTTTTCTGTATTTATCATGTGTTAGTCTCGCTGTATCTTCTGTTTGAGAGTCAGGTAAGCTTTCTGAAACGGTTTAAACTAATATATGCTTTTATTTTGGCGAAAAATCCGGGTGCTTCCGGTACAGTGCTGCACTTCTTCAGTCTTGACGCAGCTGAAATGCTGAGCGCGCAGATGCGGAAGGGTCAGAGCAGAAATCTGTCCCTGTGTGATCCAGAGAAGAAGAACAGAGCAGAGCTGCTGACAGAGCAGAGTCGCTTCCATAAGACTCAAACCCACAGCGGAGCTGTTGTGCAGCGTCACACTGACTTCAGTCGAAAAACTAATAAATATGTCAACATTTAATATGAGACAAAGAAGAGAGGAAGGACACACACACACACACACACACACACACACACACACACACACAGGCCACAAAGTGGGTCTAGAACTGACCTGGTCTGGTGTCAAAGGCAAGACAACATTCACTCCACACAGACAGATGTGTCATACAGAAAAAGCCTTTAATAGAAAAACACATACATAAAACAAAAGGTAAACACACATTAAACACACAGTAAACACTTTAAACATAAAAAACACACATTAAACACATATTAAACACATTAAACACATTAAATACACATTAAACACTTTAAACACACATTGAACACATTAAACACACAGTAAACACTTTAAACATACAATAAACACACATTGAACACATATTAAACACAAACACGTGTTAAACACACATTAAACATATTGAACACACATTAAACACACGTTAAAAACATTAAACACTTTAAACACACATTAAACACATTAAACACGTTAAACACACATTGAATAGATTAAACACAATAAACACGCGTTAAAAACATTAAACGCTTTAAAGACACAGTAAACACATTAAACACATTAAACACTTTAAAGACACATTAAACACACATTAAACACATTAAACACTTTAAAGACATAGTAAACACACATTAAACACACATTAAACATGGCTTAATAGAGACAGTTTCAAACACAAATCAGCTTCACTATAACTCGCAGCATTCACAGACAAACACTTGTCTTTATCTGGACACATTTTCCCCACAAATACAACGTGCTAACGTTATTAGCACAAGCCTATGGCATTTTACATTGTATAAATTAGCCTAGCAGCTAGCAGACTTTTCCTCTACTCATATTTCAGCCAGGATAAATCACACACAGTGTGTGGAGGCTTTACTGTCTTCCTGATTTATTGTTTCTTATCTGTGAAATTAAAGTAAATCAAAGCTTTGTCTCCACTGAGGGAAATGGTTTCAGCTCACAGACACACACAGCAGGTCTGCGTCACTGTGTCGTGTGGTTACATTTCTGGGGAGGCGCACATCAGGCTACGGCGTAGGCTCTATGTTGACGCAGAGCCTACACATAAATATAAATTCCACCTTAAGAGAAACACTGAACACAGTACTAAGATCAGAGCAAATGAGCACAGTGTGCATCACTGATACACAACATCAAAATGCACAGCAATCAGTGAGGAGCAGGTCAAAACCATTCCAACCACCAGGGGGAGGCAGAGGAATGACTGAGTCACTAGTTTTGTTCTAAGCTACCTGAAAACAAATAATAGAGCTGACGAGGACAAAAATAACCGACCTCATTTCCTCACTACAATACAATTAAAGAGAGAGGAGGCTGACAGTGGTTCCTGTCAGGTCACAAAATCACGTCCAGAGGTTCCTTATTGCAGAAGAGGCTGGACACCTTTGTCTCTGTGACTGTTTATGTTTGTGTGAGGTTTCTGAAAAAGGGGAAATAAAACGATGTGAGAATACACGCAAGGAAGCAGAATACCAAACCATTTCATCGTGCACTGCGATACACAGTGCTGCCACAATGGTGTCAGCTAATTGCACTAAGGTTGATTTTATATTTCTGCATCGAACCGGCGCCGTACCCTGATGTGCTCCTTCACAGAAATGTAACCACACGTCACAGTGACGCAGACCTGCTGCCTGTCTCTATAAGCTCATTTCCCTCAGTGCAAACAAAGCTTTGATTTACTTTAATTTCACAGATAAGAAACAATATTTTGTGAAGATAAAGAAGCCTCCAGTAAAATAGCATTTAGCATGGACTTTCCACGTCCACATGTGGCGTCCAAGGTACCCTGGGTGTGTTGGTTGTTGACGTTCTGGGACGCCGTGTCAACTTCAGCCTGTTACACGCATTGTCTGTTTTCAAAATACACTTCTGTTTTCACAGGAAATGTACAGTTTGCATACAGTCTCTTTCAAAATAAAAGCACTCGACGTTTTTTTTTTTTCCTTCAACAACCGATGTGGTAACCTGCTGTGAAAAAAACTTTACAGTCACACAGGAATTAAACACCGACCACCCAGGTGAAAGTCAGTGGTTGTTGGATCCGTCCAGCTCCCCTCCCTCCTGCCCTGCTCGGACTTTCGGTGCCTTAACTTTCATTTTTGTTGCGCTTCGTTTTTCCCCTGATGTCATGTATCATGCTTTTCTCACCTGCGTCTGACGCCAGAAGTCACTGCCTACGCTGGTTTTCAGACAGAAAACAGACAGACAGTTCCTGCCACAGTAGGTGTCTCCAGGACTCCATCTTGCTGTGATGACACACACACAGACTCACAAAGTTAAAACAATATCAGCCCTGCTGTCACAGCTGGAAATAATAACCTGCATGTTCTCATCTGAATAATATTTATATCATTACTGAACACATTAAATGTCAAAATCGTCAACGCTGCAAAAGACTACGAGTCTCAACCTGTGAATATTTTCCAACTCCAGGCTTTTATTTGCTGGCTGCCTGAGCTCACCTGTGAAAGCTCATTTCATGCTCAGCCAGCACACTGCACCTGAAACAATGCAATATATTCCTGCGTATTTGTCAGAGCAAGACTTCCTATCACCTTCAGCCTTGTCAACACATGGCTGCACAGTCAAACTCTCTGTCGCCTCGAGGACTCAAATAACTGTCATAACACAAAGTGAGAGTGCGGGCTAACACGAGGGAGCTGTGTACAGATGGAACAGTCATTTGCATAATGTGATCATAATCTTTATTTACTGTAGTGAGGCTGGCCGGCAGGCTGCACCGACACACAGCTCCACCAGCAGAGGACGAACCAAAAGATGTCACTGTTGCACAAGCCATGCTGCGTGTCACGCCTCAGCCTGTCCCCCATAGATGCATCCTGGTCATCGATCACAGGCTGCACTTCTCTCTCTCAGTGTTTATCAGCACAGCTGCTGCCGCACATATTCACCATTCCTTCACTCCACAGCAAACACTGCTCCCGACAGAAGAAAAAACACTTTGCTTTTTTCAAGTCTTACAAATTCTTAGAATAAAAATTGCTTTTCTAGGCTGAAGGAGTCAAAGATTCTCCACTGGATTTGTTCCTCTCAAGAAAAACACGTCTTTTGTGATCCAATTTTACCTTTTTTATATTCTTACAACACACACACTGTGAGGGTGCAGCAACAATTATATCACACAGACACATTTGCCCTTCGCTGTCATCATCTGACCCAGTAACTCCACAACAGACAAATCTAGAAGGTTACACAGAAAAAACGAAGAACAGCAAAGAAAGAGTTAAATTAATAAATACAAACATTGCTCGGATCAGTTATGCACCAACACCTCTAAACACATGTCCTTCTATCACACACACATCCTTATAAAGTGCAGCTTGAAAAACAACCAGCAAATCAATTTTGCATTCAGCATTTCTCCATCAGCTGCAGAGGTCCACACATGATGACGAGCGGTTTTACTTCACACGTTCTACTTTCCTTTGATGGAGATATTTCAATACAAAGTATGTCACAAACCAATAAATGTAACCATTGTGAGCAGTGTGTCTGTAATGGAAGGTTTGCTGTGTTGTGTCTGGAGATATATGATGTGACTTCCTTTGCACGAGGTGTGTCCCACATTATTGGCTTTCATACAAAACATCATGGCTGTTGTAATAGCTCGTACGTCTACAACATATGACTCTGTGTTTCCCTCCTCACATCAGATAAGATGACGTCAGATGCACTGAGCACTGTCTCTGTTAAACTGTAAAGAAAATCTGAATAAGACTTAAAAGAAGAAGAATATGTTCAGGTGAATGCAGAGGTTTCCATTACACAGCTAACCTTTATTTATTTACTGTGAAGTCAGGAAATATATGCTATCGCTGTTTATCAGTCTGTAGGAATAATTAGCTAGTAAGAAACTAGGTGTATTACATTGAGTGTCAGACTCAGAATTAAATGAAATTTGTGTAAATCTGTGTTTTAAATGTTTCAGTTTATCATTAATGTTTGTAGAAGTGTTGTTTAAAGTATTGGTGGGTTAGGGTTAGTCCAATATTAGAAAAATTCTTTTGCGTTATGGGATTAGAGCTCCTCTAAAAGTAGAATGGATTTTTTTTGGGTTACGGTTAGTTGACTTTAGGGTTTGTCCAATATTAGAAGAATTCTTTTGCGTTATGGGTTAGGGCTACTCCAGAATTATAGGAATGTTGTTGGGTTAAGGAGTTAAGGTTAGTCTAAAATTAAAAGAAGTTTTTTGGGTTAGGGGTTAGAACTAGTCCAAAATTAGAATGGAATAGAATTTTGGTTAGGTCTAATAAGGTTTTGTTTAAAATTAAAATAATTTTGTTGGGTCAGGGTTAGTATGGTTTAGGGTTAGTGCAATATTAGAAGGATTTCTTTGGGTTATGGGGTAGGGCTACTCCAGAATTATAGGAATGTTGTTGGGTTAAGGAGTTAGGGTTAGTCTAAAATGAGATGGATGTTGTTGGGTTGGGGGTTAGGATTAGTAGGATTTAGGGTTAGTTCAATATTAGAAAAATGTTTGGGGTTAAGGAGTTAGGGTTAGTCCAAAATTAGAGGAATATCAGTTGGTTAGGGGGTTAAGGCTATTAAGGGTTAGAGTTAGTCCTAAATTAGATGAATTTTGTGCAGTGGGGTTAGGGGTCAGTGCAAAATTAGAATGGATATTGTTTGGTTAGGGTTAGTCTAAAATTAGTTAAATGTTGTTGGGTTAGGGTCAGTAAGCTTTAGGGTTTGTCCAATATTAGAAGAATTTTTTTGGGTTATGGGGTTAGAGCTAGTCCAAAAGTAGAATGGATTTTGTTGGGTTAGGGTTTGTAAGCATTAGGGTAAATAAAGGTTAGTCAAAAATTAGCAAAATTGTGGTTGGTTCCAGGCTTAGATTTAGTCCAAAAGTAGAACAATTTTCTTTGTTTTGTAAGGGTCAGGATTAGTCAAAAATTAGAGGACTATCAGTTGGTTAGGGGTTAAGGTTATTAAGGGTTAGAGTTAGGGTTAAATTAGATTAACCTTGTGCAGTGGGGTTAGCAGTCAGTGCAAAATTGGAAGAATTTTGGTTGGTTGGGGTTAGGGTCAGTACGGGTTAGTCCAAATTTATAAGACTTGTCACCTTAGGGTTAGTTAGGCTTGGGTTAGAACGCAGCGCTCTAAATGAGCTCTAAATGGGAACCATGGTGTTAAAAACACAAACTGGTTAACTTAAAGCTCACCATAAACAAATTTCATTGAGCAAGAATTAAATGACATAATAACTGAAGGTTTAAAAGACAACCTGCACAGGTGGGGCAGCCTTAGTCTTTATCTTCATTAAAATTCTCAGGGCTGCTAGTAAGGGCTAGTAAGGGTTAGCTTAGGGTTAGTCCAACATGAGAAGGATTTTGGTGCAAAGGATCCAGTTTTCGATGAAAGACTTAACATTTGGAAAATACTACCTCTGCAGGAGAAAGATAATTCTTGATTAAGGAAGATTTGTTGAGAAATTTAAATATATTCAATTGGCAGCAGTTAATTCTCAGAGTTTCCACATTTTCAGAGCAGCTTCTCATGTCAAGACCACAAAATATCCAAATGAAATAATAACAGGAAGAAGAGGAAGGAGAGGACAAGCCCTGGTTTTGTCATTCGTAAGGGGTGGGGGTGGGGGGGTCATTCCCAGCAGTGAGTCTCCTCTTGTATCGACTGATCCCAATAAAGCCAAGCTGTGGATAATCAAGTTGTGACGCATCAACTAAACTGACTGCCAAATTGTGCATTTTCTTTAGAATCGATGATGTTTTACTCCCATCTCACTTGTGTCGATGTGTCATCACGTCGCTCACTCAAACATCACCAATTATTCCTAATGGACAGAAGATAATCAATACTTATTGATCCATTCTCTCCTCTACAGTAACAATTACTGCGAGTCTTCCATTCGCCTGGGTCAGATTGTTCAGTCTGCACTCAGCGCACGTACACACTCGCATATGCACACACACAGCGCCGCACATAATTATCTATTCAAACACTCCACGGGATATTTTTTTCTGTATTTTCTCTAAATGCACAGTGCCAATGGCATTACAAACAATGTGTCGTTCCACTTTTGGCATTTTGCAATTCAAAGCGATGTGAGTGCTGCCTGAGCGGAATACTGAGGAGCAGAGAGAGGCGTTCCAGCCAGCAGCATTAACATACAGGAAGCCATTATCACATCTGGCCTTTGCAGCCAACAGGAAGGCTGCTGCCTGCGTGTGTGTGTGTGTGTGTGTTTGCATGCATGTTTCAGTTTGATTGCATGTTTCTACCTTGTGTGTCTGTGTTAATTGTTTTCATGCATGCACGTGTGTGTGTGTGTGTGTGTGTGTGTGTGTGTGTGTGTCTTTACTGGTACATATGCAGGAAGCAGATGCAATACATGCTTGTATGTGGTGTGTGTGCCTGTGCAAATTACATATGTGTGTGTGTGTGTGTGTGTGTGTGTCTCCCGTCCCCCACCTTTCAGATTAGAGGCTTCTGTAATGGTTCTACAAAGGTCAGGGTTTTTCAGTGGTTGGGATGTAGCGGCAGGCCGTGTTTAAAGGTCACCACGCCACACCATTGCATTATCTCCCTGCCATTTCATACCAGTTTGTCTGTCTGATTGATTTTTAAAAATAAAGCTTCACCTCCTCCAAGGCTCAGTGAGGCTGCTTTTTCTTTCCTGGTGAAAGCAGGTAGAGTGGAGGAGGAGGGGGAGGAGGAGGAGGAGGTGATGGAGGAGGAGGAGGTGATGGAGGAGGAGGATGTGTTGTTAGTGCTCCGTGAGTGTTTGACCGGAAGAGCCATGTCCAGTTTCCGTGCCTCTGATGGGGATGTTGACAAGAGCTGGTTGCTGTACGGGTGGCTGCGTTCTGTCTGGTTCACTGTGATGCTGTGCGCTCCGTCTGAGCAGGTGTGGAAATCAATCGTCACGTCGGTCAGCGCTCTGGCTTCAACATGCCGCTGGTAAAAAGTGAGGGAGTATTTGTGGTGGTGGCGCACAGTGGGAGAAGACTTGGGAGAAGTTTCCAGTTTCAAGACCCACAGAATAATTATTCTATAAATATGGAAACTATAAACCTTTGTTAAAAAAGAAGAGACCTTCTCTTTTTATTCTAGTTTTATTTTTTATCAACACTTAAAGGGGAACTAATGTTTTTTTCAATCTGGGCCCTATTTTTAGATCTACTTTTGTCTAAATGTTCCTCCTGGTGCGGGACAATGCCCGGCCTCATGTGACCAGTGTGTGTAGGAGGCCCCGGCGCAGATCCAGAACAATCTGGAGGGATTATATATCTTGTCTGGCCTGGAAACGCCTCAGGATCCCCTAGAAGAAGCTGGAGAGTGATGCTGGGGACATGGATGTCTGGAAAGCTTTGCCCCCACGACCCAGCTTTGGGGAAATAAATGGATGGATGGGAATTTTGCATTTAAGCTATTTTGTTTACATGAGCTCCAATTGGCTGCATGGAGCACTTTAATTTGGGCCCAGATTGTTCGTTTTTCATCTACATATGTCTTTTAAATGTCTGAGAATTCACAAGTAAGTCATACGGTCAACACTGACTGGGCCTGTAATACAGGTTGAAGCAGCTCCACCACAGCAAAATGATGAGCCGGTTTGATCTGACATACAAATAACAACAATAATAAACACATTGACGACCTGTCGATATGATCGAGGAACCTCGTTACACGAGAGGTGGATTGACCAACAGCTGATCCTTAATAAAAGACAAGTATTGACACACAGACGTATTGGTGTAACCCGGCTAAGACTCCACATGTCCTCCACTCACCAGATAACTGGCACACTATCAGGATCACCAGCAGCATAATAATCAGATCAACAATCCCCAGGCCTCCTCCAACAATGGCTTATGTAGATCACTGCTGTCAAACTGCTTTTACACACTGTCACGGCCATTAGCCCACACAGGCCTGAGTGGCTTCTTGCTAAGACGCAACGAAAAAAATCAAAGCAAATGGAAAACATCCACTGTGACTGTTTGCCCTGTGCCACGTCCAAAATGACTAAAGTAGAAAAGCATTACTGACAATTACGGCACAACTCTTGTGTTTGTCGGTTACCAATGTTTTTTTCTCCACCCGCCTCTCCATCCATCCTCTCTGTCTAATGCTGAATGAATTGCTCTTGTCCAGGAAATTGCTGCTAACGGTGGCAGGCAGCTCCAAACATGTTCCACTTAAAGAGAGGGAGAGAGACAGACACAGAAAGAGATTAAATGGGGGAACTTGGCCACCTGGATGAATGCAGGGACTGAACAATTAAAAATCAATTTACCGTCAAAAAGCTTTGCCTTCTAATTAGGACCGCATGCAGGCCAGAGGGGCTTTTCTGTTGAAGGGCACCACTTTTTTTTTTGCTCCGTGCACATTGTTTCATATTTGCGTTAATGTTTCCCCCCTAACTATCCCATTGTTTTTCATCCTCTGCCTACATGCCCTCATAATGATAATGCAGCAGTAAATAGTGTATTATTCAGACACGGACTGGTACAATGGGCCTAAATGTATCTGCCATATGGAGAGACATTTGTTTTGATTCTCAGCAGGTGTGCAGTGATTGGACCGGTCTTTATTCTGATGGAGATGACAGCGTCTCGCACGGCATCAAACTCAGAGCGCTTGTACTGTACCAGCAAACACATAAATGTTGCAGGGAAACAAATAAAAAGCACTCTCAGCGCGATGTGAAAAGCCCGATCCAGCTTTCTCATTCTTTATAAGAGGAAGTGAGGATTTGTCTCTTCGCCTGACAGTTTGGTTGGTTGTGTGGCAGCCGCGCTGTCGATCCTGTCACAGTGATGGAGTGCTTTGTTTTGACTGGTTTAACCGCTATGTTTCATATTTAAAGGAAATGGCGAAGAGGAATACATGCAGTCACAGAAACATAATATTCCAGACACTTTGGTCCCAACACTGTTATGCTGTGTGCTCTCATAGTCAATTTTAATTCTGCACAAAGAAAAAAGATTGAAACATCACGTTCTGAGGCCCACATGTATGAACACGTTAAGAGAGTCATTGTGATGTCATCATTATGTATATTTGTAGGCAGTGCAGGTGATTTCAGTTCTTACTAAAAACACCTGCTGTAGACGTTGAGTGTCTCGTAGAAAGATGTGCAACAAAATCAGCTCTCTAGTTCAATTACAAAGTTCATTTGTACATTTTATTTTTTATTTTACCATGTCATATATTATTTTATTGTTTATTTTTCTGAGGGACTTAATCTGTGATTCTTTTTTATTGATTATTGATTTATATGATTATTGCAATACATGATCAACATGTTACTGAAAACTAATTAGCACATATTTTAATCTTAATTTATAATGTTTGCTTGGTTGGTCATTTGCATTTTTGTAACAAACGTGCAGTACTTTGACTGTTGAGCTGGAGCACGGTGCCCAGAGAGGCAGAGTTCAAATGACGTTTTTCGAATGTCGGGGCTTCAGGACACTTGGATCACTACGGACGAGCAGTATGGAGATATTTTGTGGTTTTCAATTTTGTGTTCTTGGATGTTAGTCTGGGGCGCCGTCAGCCATTAGGTGTGCTAGCCGCTCCGCAAGTGTTGTGAGGACTCTAAAACTTCACCAGAGCGTTCCTCGGCATGATGGTGAGTAGATAATGGCTGAATTTTCATTTTTGGGTGCACTACCCCTTTAAAATCAAGACGACCTCGTGACGGCCAGACTGCCATCCAGTTTAGATACTCGTGTTTACCCTTTGACTTTTCCACCACCATCAGGTCAACATGTCCATGTGATCCAGTCTGTAATTCTTAAAAACTCACCTTAATAACTAGTATTCAGATTTGCTATACATGGTTCCCAGATCATATTTCCTAATATTCCTGGTGACCTACTGACCTTTACTTCAGCACAATCAGGGGAAATGCCATCTTGGTGCACAAAACACGCCGAACTCAACATCATCCTCACTGTGACCTCGTCACATGTCCACGTTTGGTCATGGACTTCCCACGTCCACATATGATGTCCAAGGTCATATAGGTCTGTTTTCACAATACACTTCTGTTTTCACAGGAAATGTACAGTTTGCATACAGTCTTTTTCAAAATAAAAGCACTACGTTGGTACAACACCTTGAATTGAAATTGAAATTGTTGAGTTTAGGAAAAAAGAACAGGGTTTCGTATCTTATCTCTTGGATGAAAGTCGATGTTTGTTGGACCCATCCATCACCCCTTCCGCCTGTCCCACTCAGACTTTCGGCGCCTTAACTTTCGTCCTTGTCCCACTACGTTCCCCCCTTGGCGTCATTAAACTACAACAGCAACCGCCCGTGTATCTTCTAGATGTTAAAGGATGCCTTTTTTCGTTGGTTCCTGACGCCGCAAGTCACTGCCCAAGCGCTGGATTTCAACATCTTCGGAGCGAGGCTGGGCTTCCAAACTCAACTGACAGAATTCTTGATAGAAAAAGCTTAGCACATGATTTAAGGAACCCATGACCTTCCTGCAAGCAAATTTTTGAATCCTAGGATGGTAATGGTAAGACCAGCCCTACTCCCCCACAACTGGTTGGCTTCGTTGGTTGAATTGGTGAGGTTTAGGCAAGAGGAGCCTGGTTAAGATCAAGTTAAGAATGTCAGGGTAAACCAGTCAGAGGCAGAGTGAGGTGAGCCATTTCTTCACCACCCAGGATATTCAAATTTACTTCCTGCAACATGTTTATCTTTACACTGATAGAGCGCTAGAATAGCACAATGGTGAGCCTGTTCCATCCTTCAGCTTCTGTGATGAATATTCCAGTCTCTATAGGCCACCAGAGGGGCTGTGAGCCTTGTTTATTTAATGCATGATAATTTATGATGTGCGGTCTATTCCTCTCATTGAAACACTGCAGTATGCACAGCTGTCTGGGCATCAGTGTTTTCTCTTTGCAGTACCGCTGCTCTGCCCACCACGTTGACTCTGAGAAACAACCCAGCAGACAGAAGTCTATCCGTCAGACAACAGAGACTTTCTGAGCCGCCAGTGTGGCCGCCCACTTACTGCATGTTGCAGTGTAGTGAGGGCATGGAATAGATTTGCACAAATTGAAATATTTTTCCAACCAGAGATCTTTGTTTTGTTTTGTTTTTTAATCAGGGGACGGTTTCAGTAAATGAAAATATCTCATTAGAATGAATATTGTGTACCTGGAAGTTATGGATGTTCTAGCTCAGGTATAAAACAAAAGGATTCAGGGTTTTTCAGCTCCATGTGTACGCAATACTCACTAAGTCCATGGATTCCTGAGGCTAACCCTTCATAGCATGGCTACGTGTAAAAATGCAGTCAAGTTAATTTAGATGGAGTGGGCATATTCCAAAGGTGCGATCTGTTAAGTGCAAAATTCCCTCTTTGTGTTTCCTCAGAATGTGGTGGGAGGATGCACACTGGTCATTATATGTGAGTTTGTTTGACAATGAAGCGACACACGACTACCTCTGTCGATTTTACTGCGAGAGTCTTACTTGTTCCTGTGTGATCAGTGGTTTATAGGGACTGACGTTAGCACATTTAAGGTAGCAAATGTGATGCAGTTGTCCACTCCTTCAAACGTAACTATTCTCAACCTGCTGTTACGACTCAGTTTCACTGACATGCATCACTGAAGAGTGGCTGTAGTTATCAACAGTTCTCAGAGATTGACTTGACTTACACCAGAATTTGATACAGCGATACAACGATTTCATCTGTGCACATTGCCCATACTGCAGCAACAAAGACCAGGTTGAAATAAGTATCCCTTTAAGAAGGGCTGCAGCTACGACAATTCCATGCATGACCTATCTTAAATTGTCCAGTTGTCCGTTAGTGAGTCTCTGCAGACTGTTTCCTGACCAAGAGTTTGGAGTTCTCTTTGAGAAGGGTGACGAGTTCTCAGGGAAGCAGAAGGTGCGTGTCATGTCCACCACTCTTTGTCATCAGTGATCGTCATCTTGTGGGAGCGTCCCAGCCAACCTGCACAATATAAATGTGAGAAGGAAAAGTATGCATTCTGGTATTTATGATATCCAGCTTCTTTCTTTTTTCAATGACCTCAAAGATGTTGAGATGGAAATAAAGAATCAGAAATGATTTACAAACCCTAAATATGTGTGTCTGACCTGCAGGCACTAAAGACGTTAGAAAACCATCTGTCAGCTTGTTATTGGAGAGTAGGAGTGATGCGGGGGTCAAACCACAACCTGCGTGGAAGGCTATGATTAGCTTAACGTTATTAGAAAATACCACAGGTTCAGACGGGTCAAAAAGGACAAAACGCTGCTCCAGCTGAGGTATTAATAACTTACATAAACACTACAGCTGTCAAGCAGCCTTTAGATGAGAAAGCAGAACGGGATACGTTGTAGGTATGTGAATGGAAACACGTGGAACATGCTAACGCACAGTAAGGCATCACCCAGACGTGCTGATCACCAGGATTCTTCTGTAACGTAGCTGATGATGACGTGACAAAACACAACAAGCTTTAGGGGATATTTGTACTGGTGGAGCAGTGTGGATGAATGTGTGAATGAAAAGTGGTAACACGTTAGGTGACATTGTAAATTTGACTAGAAAATGCATTTCCTTGGGAAAATGTGTGTGGATGCTGAATCTGAAATGAATTCAAGACTATGTATGAAAATGCACAAATATTAGTAATAGTTGTTCTAGTAGTGCTACTAGTTGCAGTTGTTGAAGTAGGAGTATAAGTAGTAGTAAATGTTGAAAAAACCTTAATGCCAAACAAAGTAAAAACAGTAAAAAGATGAAAATATATCATAGAAATGTCCTCAAAGAGCAAAACATTTTGATGTTTGTATTGTATTCGTAGCATAAAGTATACAGAAGTAGTTAGATGCCAAAAAAAAAGTCAGGAAAGGGTGAACTAAGTAACCAAAGTAAAGATTTTAAGCACGCAGAAGCATCCACACTAATAATATCACCTGAAACAGAGTCCTGCAGCAGGTAACCCACAAAACATGTGTAATGGGTAAAAGTGAACTCCACGCGAGCTAAACAGGCAGTGGGTGAGAACAAAAACAGATTTTTTATTTTTCACAATAAAAGGAATAAAAAAAGATGTGCAGTATATGTGTAATATTTGACATCTAAATCAATCAATGACACAAGTGTAACCTTTGACCTCGTGGTCACATTGGTCACCCATGTGAAGGACTCCAGCCATGAAACTTTGCGGCCTGAGGATGAGGTTTGCAGGTTTTCAAAAATGGACCCGTGCAGGACTATAACCGCTCCTGTTTGCCTTGATAAATTAATGCATCATGCCGTCATTTCAAACTCAACACTTCCTGTTTCTGTTTCAAATTAAAAGCCCCTTATAACTTTAGAGAGAATCCCTACATCTTCTAAAAACGCTTTTATTGTGAAACATTTGCAGGAAGTTGTTGTGGAGGATTGGATTGTGGACAGTACTTTGAATGTAGCTCCTGCTGTCTGGTGGCGCTTTTTACGTTACTACAACAACATGTCAGCTGACACATGAACAGATACAGTGACTGAAATAATAGTGATAACAATAAAATTAGGACAAGAATAACCTGATGACGTCACACATGTCGTGAAAGATGACCAGGGATAATTGGTGTGGAGCAGCGTGTAGTGTTTCATGTCTGTCGGCCAAGTCACGGCACGATTTTATGACTCCACAATTGTGTAATGTGACACAGTGACTGTTGGAACGGACAGAAATCTTGTGTCGTGTGAACCAGGCATAACGTCAACGTTAATTTGATGTAAAATACTATCAACAGATAATATTTTGATGGTTTTAAGTCGTGTTGTTAAGTAAACAAAATCCAACATTTTCCAAAGACCGGCATCTTGTTCAGTCCAGATTCACAATAATTAGAAGCCAACTGAGCCGTGAGTGAAACAGACACCGTCAGAGACAGAGACACTGTAAACACTCCAAACGGTGAAGCACTAATACCACAAAGTTTCTGTCCATGCAGAACATGGGAGAGCGTTTAAACCTCAGAGGAGGAATTAATAAAGCAGCACAGCAGCAAGGGGTTTAGGAGTGTTTCCACTGTTGTTCCCCCAGCGAGACTCTCCCCACCCCCAGTCCTTCCATTAGCTTTTTGCTTGAAAGCATCTAAGGCCAATCCACTTGTCCACCTGCTACCTGTGTATCCAGCAATACTCCATCACATTAACATTCACTCTCTTTTATTTGTCGTCTTTCTCAAACCCCCCCACCACCCACTTTCTCCATCTGTCTCTCTCTCTCTCTCTCAAGCTTTCTGTCTCTTCCGTGCAGCTCAGATCTATTTACCGGCACAATTAACATTTATCAGTGTTGAATTCATTAAAAATATATCTCAAATGTCATTTTATTTCTTCAGTGGTCTCTTTGTAGACTCAGATTACCTGCAGATTTTTATCATCCGCAGCCAACTTGACCTTTGGGTTTCTTTATTCAGTTTAATGTCTTGTCCCTCCATCCCCATTTCTCTCTGTATCTTTATTCTTCTCCCCTTTACGCTCTCTGTTCCTCTCTCTAATACAGTGCATATTGAATTTGTGTCGCAGTGAAACTAAAATGTTCAACCTAACTCTAAATTCTTGGAAGCCAATACAATACAAATATTGTATTCAGAGATTAAATGTGTCTGAGGCTGTAAAAGAGTGTGCTGCAGCCAAATGGCTGCTCGGTGAGGTAAAGGCCTGTAGCTGCTGAATTATACACATAAAATCCTCCACTGGCTTGTAAACAGCACCAGCCCATTTCCTTGGACCTGTCTCAGCATGAGACATTAGCATGTTACGAAGCTAGATGGGGGTTTTGATCCCATCCCATAAAGTGCCTTGTTTTTAACTAGAGCATGCCTGATAATGGATTTTTTGAGGCTGATACAGATATTTGAGAGTTTAAAAAGATAATATTGAATTGGGTGATTTTTTTAAAGCATAGACATGAGGACTGCTTAAAGGTGAGGCAGAGAGAAATCTGGAGAAACATCATATCCTCATATAATGTCCTACAAATTAGCACCCCACAGAATGCACGCTCTCACTCCGAAGTCGTCGAAATCCGGCACTTGGGCAGTGACTTGCGGCGCCAGAAACCAACGAAAAAAGCGTCCTTTAACATCGGCATGATGCGCAGCCGGTTGCTGTCACAGTGTAGTGTCACTCCATGGTGGGACAAAGACGAAAGTTAAGGTAGCAAAAGTCGGAGTGGGGCGGGCAGGAAGGGTAGACGATGAGGCCAACAAACACCGACTTTCACCAGAGAGAGTGGTGTTTGTGCCCCATAAGATTCTAAAACCAAACCATGCTCTATTTTCCTAAACCTAAACACTTCCTTTTGTTGTCTAAACCCAACTGTGTGTGTTGTTGAAGGGAAAAAACCCATCAAATTTGCTGTGTTGTACCGACATAGTGTGTTTATTTTTAAAGCAACTGTATGTTTCCTGTGGAAACGGAAGTGTATCTATAAAGAAGAAGAACAACCAACACAGCCAGGGTACCTCGCACGTTGTATGTGGACCTGGAGAGTCCATGACCACAACGTCAATATGTGACGACGTTTGAGCGAGAATGTGTTGGAGATATATGTGATTTGGTTAAAAGACTAGTGGCTGCGTTTTGAAGTTGTGTAATTGACCTTTCGCTAAGCCCCGCCCCTTTGTGATGGTCCAGTCGGAGTAATCATGGAGCCAGAACTGAGGAAATATTATCATATTTTTGGAGAAAGGAAACATTGATTCCAGAGAGATTCAAGATTTACTTGAAAGTGGGAACTTTGTCTTGGCTCCACACCAACACTACAGCCATAAAAATACAACATGTCAACACAATAACGCTCGTCATCAAATCATCACATTCAAGTGCCAATTCTAGCTTTACCTGCCATTATTTAAAAGCTTTATAGACACAAGTATAAATTAATTAAAAATAAATAAGATGTTCAGTCACATTGTGTCGGTCAGTGAGGTTATCTGATTTTTTATGGAAGAAATTGATATATTCATCTACAATCCACAGAGAAATAAACAAGAAGCAGCAGCAGAATAAACTATTTAAACACTCAACAGTAGCAGTCGACTGTCTTTCATGTTGCTGTCAGAAGGAATGTACAGGTTACAGGATTAATGTCGACAGTCAGCCGTCTAAATCTTTCCCTAGATGTCCACTAAAGAAATTTCTCTGCACTATCTAATGTGTTAGCTTCTCCTCTTCATCATGTCTGCCTTTATTTTTGCTCTTTACCTCCTCCCCCCGTCTTTCCTCTCTGCTCCTCCTCATCCAGAAGGACTCATTATGGCAAACACACACACACACACACACACACACACACACACACACACACACACACACACACACACACACACACACACACACACACTCACACACACACACACACACACACACTCACACACTCACACACTCACACACACACACACACACACACACACACACAAACACACTCACACACACACACACACACACACACACACACACTCAGACACACACACACACACACACACACACACACACACACACACACACACACACACACTCAGACACACACACACACACACACACAAACACACTCACACACACAGGATCTTAGCAGCGCAGTGATGTTTTTAGGTGGCTGGTTAATTATTCAGGAAAACAAAGTGCTGCAGTCCCATCAGCAGGGGATCCAGCCATGTTTAATCTCCATAATGTTTCCGAGGACAAAAATACAAAAAACATAAACATTATCTAGCCTGTGTGTATTTTTTATCTCACCAGATGTTTGGGTCGGGGTGGATGTGAACGCTGACTGTTCTCAGGCGCTGTTTGCACGTTTTCCTATGAAAAGTAATGCAACAAAGTTGATACGTATCCCACGTAATGAGCCAGTAATTCCTACCAGTGTGCTGACGGGAGTGAAGAAGGAAGTGGTCCAATTGACCTATGGCTAAGCCCCGCCCTCAAACGCGATGAGCCAATCACAGTGCGTATAACCATTCCCACACACTGGGACATTCTCTGACTTTCTGTGATGCATTTCAATGGACGTCCAGGCAGTTTGTTCGGTTTTATGAGCTTTTGGTTACTTCTCAATGACATCAGTTGCCTCCTGTGAAATGCCGTGTACTGTGACACCTGCCATAGCGCCGTCACTGAATGTTGACAGTGTGTCCAGGTGAGTGGAGGGGGCGGGGCTTAGCCATAGGTCAATAAGGAGGCGGGTTGAGGCAGTGGAAGGGTCACAATACACCAGACTTTTCCCCCTTTCCTAATCCGTAGGATGCACACATTGATACTGGTGGTTCTGTCCTTGTAACTTTACAGTCATGAAAAGGATCTGCATCACTTCCAGCCTGCGCAGTTGATCCAGTTCTCAACACCAGAGCAGCTTTGATTCAGTTGGTGCTTAATGTTCAACATTATCTGATCCAGTTGTGTTAACCCATCAACGGTCAGTGCTGCTAATGTAGCCTCGCATTTTTAAGACCCCCAGAACTTTAATGTGGGTTCTACTGTTGTAAATGTATCTGATGTTCAAGACTTTTAGAATATTCCTGTTGATGGAATTCTGAGGCCATAAAAACGCAGAGTCTCTGCAAGAAGATTTGCACATAAAAACCTTGGTACTAAAAACCTATGACGGATTCATGAACCCTGCAGGAAGCTCAGATTTGATCGTTTGCACGTGTGTATGTTCATGAATACCAATCAACCATAAATTGACAAGTCAGCAGTCAGCAGTTAGCATTCATCCCCGCCTACGAATATCCAGTGACCACCATATAAGGAGGTGATAATTACGATTGATATGTGCATCCTAATGAAAAGAAAGAAAGAGTGACGCTGAGACTGAAGTTATTTTAGGGGAAGTGGGGTTGAGAGAAACATTTTATTTTCTTCTGTTAGTAGTAGCGTGACAGGAAGAGGTAAATCAAAGGCCTGGAAGGAGGTAACTGATGCTGTTAACACTGTGCCCTCTGTTGTAAGAAGCATCCAAGAAGATAAACAAAACTGGCTTTGATATTATCCAAAAACGCACATGCACATACACACACACACACACACTACGCACAGTCAGAAGCAGGTGTACATTTTGTTACGAAAAGATTGGAGCTATACATATCGACAAATGCCGAAACACATTTCCTTGCGTGAACAGTTCACACACAAATTTGTTCTGTTCACAGCTCATTAGTGAGACCCCAAGAGTCCTGTGTTTGAATATTTCACTCAGTTTGAACATCACATAGCAATAATTACGACCCGGAACAAGCTGGTCTGATACTGTCAGACAAACAGGAAGAAGACGATTGTCTCTGTTCAAAGATGGACTCTGGTGTCAGATGCAAATGTCTTCCATGATCGTCCACTGACTTCTCACCTCTGACTCTCCCAGGTGATGCTGTGGTTTTGAGTTCACCTACAGATAATGTAAATGTTTCTGGTGTTGGTTTAGTCTTGTAGGGTCCTCGCTGTGTCACTGATGGAGTGTTTTACACAGCTGTCACGTGCGATCTCACCTCGGGCCCTTGGCGTGGTGGGATGGGCTCCATCTCTGTAAAGCACACCTGCAAAATAGCAACGATTCAGAAGTGTCTGGATTCTCAGTTTACTGCTGACTCTGGGAACAAGAGTTTATGGAGTCAACTACTGAGTCTTTTTTATGTACTGTAGGAAACAGTGAATGAGGAAGTTGTTTCAGACACGGCGCATAAATGCAAAGTAAAGACAACAGAGCTGAACTAACTGGAGGACAGTTTTCTTGGCCACGAAACAAAGATAGGATACAACCTTGTTGGCATAAAGTAGCCTTGTAGTTTTGCTTTCAGTACATGGATTGGTGCCACGTGTCTACATTAAAAATGATGAATTTGAGGGCACAAATAAAGCAGCGTGTGTACGTCCCCTTAGCAAGCTTAGCAGTCGGCTTTTGTTTGACTTTATTGAGCCTGAGCCATTATTTGAATACTGGATTCTTTTTGAGAAGATCATAAAGAAGAATTAGATTGTACAAAAGTGTCTTTTTTCCAGCCACTGACACCCACCTTTGAAACATCCACTGTCCTCTGTGTGCCTCTCTGTGATTGGTTCTAACCCCACACACCATAAAGCTGGTGTGAACATTTTCTTGTATCTATGGCAAATCCAAGACGACATGAATTCAGCATAAGTGGACCCTGCAGCTTTTCATCTGCTCGCATTAGCGTGTCACCTTTAGTTTTGAAGCTGCATTGTTTGCCAAACATCAAAGTCGGGGTTCAAACACTCAGACAAAAAGCCATGTGTTGCTACCTGCCCGGACTCACTGCAACACAGCCGAGCGAAGCGCTCATCAAAAGACAGGAGAAGCCTTCAGACATCATTAGTCTGGAGTGCTGCACACGGCGTGGACGCGTCAAACACACAGTGTGTTTGACGCGTGTGTGCATGAGCGTCTGTAACAGTGCTTTGTGCACAGACTTCTGAGATGTGTTTCTGAAAGCTTGTGCATGTGCTTCACGTGTATACATGTGTGCATTGTTTAAAAGACAAATGGTCTTTGTAGGACTGAATGTAGAGCATGTAGGTGGAGTGTGAATCTCCTGGAGCATCCTGAGGACCATAAAAGTTCTGAACAGATTTTGATGAAATTTCCATGACAGGTTGATAATGGAACAAGGAACCGATGATTAAATTGGTGGTGATCAGTTGAAGCTAAGTGGATAAAATAATAAAATGGCGGGAAATCCGAGCTGCTTGGCGGAGGTCTGCGCTCTCTGAGTGCTTTTCTAGTTACCATATTGTTCGTCATGTGTCGGTTGGCCTTGTCCCAGTACACAAGCACAGGAGGGGAATCCATTTATTGTGCGACTCCTCTACGATAGGTGGAGATACGCCCCCTTTCAGCTTGTTAGTATTGGACCTTTTTCCTGTTGACCTATTACTTCATTTTGTTCATAGTCTCAGCGAGTGAAAGGAAAATAAGAGAATAAGCATATTTCTTAAAATTCTGGATATTGAGGAATTAAGAAATTCAAAACACATATAACTGGATGTTTGAGGGTTTACTCGCAAGGAAGCCAAAGACATGATGCATCATGGCAACAAATAGTGTTTGACAAACAAGCAGTTCACATGTGAGACTCCTACAAGCCTTCTCACACACACACATTCAAAGGTGCTTCCCATCACTTAAGCTGCTGTTTCCTGATATCTAGATAACCAGTTCTGGGAACACTGGCTTCTTCTCATGTACCCAATTTGGCTCAGAGTCATGTTAGGTCATCTGCACTACTTGAACTATTAAATAGTTACAGAAGCTTATATAATTTTTATTGGTTTCATATCACAGTCATATGACATTTGATTTAGGCTCTCAACTCCAGATGTGACACTTATATATCCAGTGATACAGTTTGATTTTCAGATAGATTTGAATTGAATATAGCTTTAATAACATCAAACATCTGATCAGGGACCCACTGAATTTCCCTCAAATGACCAGCTGTGCGTCGCAGGGACTCACGACACTGAAACCCCATCAACACCACTAAACCAGTGTTGACTGTTGGTTGGAAACAGGAAACAAACAGCAGTCTCCAGTGTAAAAGTCTGAAGTTTTGTTAACCCATCCATCCACCTGTGGACTGACTTCACTCCTGTCATAACCACGACTGCAGGCTTTGTCCCTGTGGGCTGAGATGACTCATCACTAATTGGCTTTTTACCATCATGAGCAAATGTGATCTCATCCCGTACACACGCTGCAAGTTGCTTTCCACACAACAAAATGACACAGTCAGGTTGTCCACAGTGATGCTGAGGCAGAGGTGCTGGTTCTCACCACAGGCAGATCCTGTCCCTTCACTATGTTCCTTTCCTCCCTTTCAAAATGTTTCATCAGCTGATGAAAAAGCGCAGAAAACAACTGATATATAGATCAGAAGTGACCAAATTGTGGTGAAGCACACATTGACCCTCATTTACAAACTCAAACTCACGCATGAGTGTGTGTGTGGTTATTCAACGCAAAGCTCAGTATTTTTTATTGTGGACGTGAGAGGACGATCAAGTCTTTCATCAGGTCTAACCTGTGGAGCAACAGCTGGCTGAGTTGGAGAATTATTATCAGACCATGTTCTGACTGGCATCTAAGGACCTGCAGCCACATACAGAATTAATTAAAAATGTATAGCCTTTGAGAAAATATTTTATAAAGGCCTACATTATGCGCTCACAGTATCTTCACTCTGTGGGACTAGCTCCAGGCTGACCTCAGGCTGAACACCACAGGTGATTCATCTGAAACACAACACTAACAAACCTAAGCATGTTTATATAATGTATCATGAAATCATTATAAAAAATGAAATTAATTAACCCTGCAACAGTGTAATCATTTAAATACTAGTAGCCCAGGTGATTACATTTTTACTGTTTATAGATCAGACACAGCAAGTGTGTGTATGGCTCTTACGCAGACCAACGTGGCCACGTTCATCGGTCTTGGTCAATTGTAAGCTTTTAAATGATTGTCCACTGTAACGCTGTTGACGGCAGCGGTGATTTATTTTCATACTGCCTTCCTCTTACTTCCTTTGATGCCACTTTTCAGGCTGCCAAAAAGAATCTGTTGGTTAAACTGGACCTGAGACGTCAGTGTTTCCATTTCTAGCTCCTCTTGGCCATATTACGTCTGCGTTAGAGGGTGACATGGGAGTGGATTTTCAGTCCCATCCTGTCCCGCTCCTGTATTGTGTTTCAGTTACAGTGAAAAAAAAAAAAAATAATAAAAAAAATTAATAATAATAATAATAATAATAATAATAATAATAATAATATAATATATATATATATATATATATATATATATATATATATATGGTACAAAGATCACACGTGCCTACCTTAGTTGAATATAAACCCAAATATGACGTCTAATGTTGTGTTTTGATGTTTGCCTAATTATTTTAACATTCACTCCACCTTGATGCTGTTCAGAAAGACAAACACATTTGATTTCTGATGTGGTCAGACAACACGTCATAAGAACCAGCTCTGAGAGAGAAAACTGTAGTTGAAGTATTGCAGTAGAAGCAGTGTTTGGTTCCTCTGACTGATATTATTATATATGGCATCATTAGATTATTAACACTGAAGCATCAGTGTTAGAGCAGCATGTTACTGTTGTAGCAGGTGAGCAGTTAAGTTGGTTGTATTTGCTCTTTTTGTTGAGATGGTTTTAGAACAAACCCGGCTCGTCCAAATTGCTGGGCTGCTCACTGTCATTTGGTTTAAATCCAAAACACTCCCACACAGGGGCCGTGCTGTTTGGTTTAGGAACAAGTTCCCTTTCTTTCTCTTATGCTCAATTCTCAGTTTTCTTCTCCGCCTCCGAGCTGTGTTAAGTTACTGCTGATGAAACCCAACTGAATCAGTGGACATAGTTAGTGGCTTCTCTTCAGTAAAAAAGTCTAATGATACAGCAGGGAGGAAGAGTGAAATCAGAAACAGCCACAGTGAGGTGTTGATGAAGAGCTGCAGACAACAGGCTCTTACTGCACCTCTGCAAACAGCTCAGCTCCAACAGGTCTTTTACCTGCCCTGCAGTGTGACGGAAAAACACTGGCAGCAAAATAATGTGAGACTTTAGCCGTGGATCAGCCTGATGCTTTAAAACATCATCAACGGCAACATCTTCACGCGTCCCTGTTGTAACGAGACCGAATCCCTGCCGCGCTTGCATGACGTGCCAAAACCAAAACGCCAAGCCAGTGTGACAGTGAAAAAAGGGTGCTTGTCTTCCTGTCCTCCTCCTCCTCCTCCTGCCCAGTCTTCCTCCATGAACAGACCTCTGATCAGATATGATCTGACCTTTCCTCGGCTCCTCCTCCACCTCTCCTTCTTTTTCTCTGACTCCTACTTTGCATTCTTCTCTTCCTCCCCTCCTCCTCTTCAACATCAACATCTCTTCCTCTCCTCAGTATTCCCCTCTTCCTCCTGTAGTCACTCTTGTCTACAAGTGTCTGTCCCTGAAACATCCTCTCTCCATTCTCCCTCTTTCCCTCTCCTTCTCCTCCTTCAGTCTGACCTCCCTTGTTTGCTCTCTCACTCTGTCCTCTTCTCCGTCCTCTCTTTGTCTCCCTTCTTCCTCCTCTCTCGTCCCAGTGTCCCATCAGGCCGAGCCAACCTAATTAGGAGTGTTGTGCCTGTTAGAGGGCTCAAACACCACTCCTGTTTATTGCAATTAGCACGGCCATTAACAAACACTTCACAACACTGGGGGGCGCAGCGCTCTGAATTATTTATAAAATGTGGAGGGCGGGATGGAAAGAGAGGAGAGAGGGGGAAATGAAAGCAGGATGTAGCTTCTGTCTTGGCTTTTGGTTTCGTTTTCTCTCCTCCGTCACCTCACTGCCCTCGTTAAACTAGCTCTGTGTCATCACAGGAAAAACACCACGAGACTTGGCATTTGATCCGAGTCACTGGTACAACTGAGGTGAAGAAGGAGATCTGTTGCTGTTTTATCAACATTCTCACTCCAGTCACGGACTCTCCACGTCCACATATGGCGTCCAAGGTACCCTGGGTGTGTTGGTTGTTGACGTTCTGGGACGCCGTGTCAACTTCAGCCTGTTACATGCATTGTCTGTTTTCACAATACACTTCTGTTTTCACAGGAAATGTACAGTTTGCATACAGTCTCTTTCAAAATAAAAGCACTACGCTGGTGCAACACTGGGAATTGACTTTTGTTTTTCCTTCAGTAACAAACATACGTGGTTGGGTTTTGGATAAATCTAAGAGAGTGTTGGACTCATCCATTGTGCCACCATCCTTCTCAGACTTCCACCCCCATAACTTTCATTGTTGCCCCTTTGGGTCATTTTAAGGTTCGTTCTCAACATGTTTCTTTTCCTAAACCTAACCTCCATAACCTTGTTATTTATGTAACTGTACATTAAGGACGTAACGTCATTCATGAGGTGTAAATTCGTAGGATTTCATATGAACCATTCCCTGAGAATACGTTGGTTGATCAGAAAACACTGGATCACAAATCACCCTGTCGTGTTATGTAATAGTTTGGAGGACACGTTGACGTGGCCTCTACAACCATCAATTGTTATGACGTTACAAGACACGCCCAGTGCCCTTCTTCAATAACTGGAGCCAGAACATGCAATTTAGGCAATGTGTGGAGCTGAAGTTGCTCAACCAAGCAGCCACCACAAATATTTAGCTACTGTGATGGGCCGAGAGATTTTAAAGGCATGTCCATAAACATTTTGCCAATTTTCCATCTAGACACAAATTAACTGTCACATTTGCTGTCTTGATCCTGCGACTTTTCTAAGTTGGTGATAATGTATTTCCAGAGAAAAGTAGCGAAGGAATTTCCATCGGCTTATATAATAAAGTTGTGTTAAAGCTCTTCTGGTTCAATCAGGTGCATGGAGTACATACAGTGTATCTCTTGTCTTGTCTTGGACTCAGGTCTAGTCAGCTCCAGTTGGATCAAACAGAGTTCAGCCCATTTAATCAAGGTGTAGTTCTAAAGTGTGTTAAATGACACAGCAGGAGAGGAATCATTGGGTCATAGACCAGGAAGGTCAGTTCATTAGATCACTGCTTATTCAGCAGCACAGCCTCTGAGTCAACATCCAGCATCCTGAGGGAGGCCAGCTGGGGATGAAACACCGAACACTCAGTTTATGCTGTGAGACACAATGACTCCTCAGTGATTCCTGTGGGGGAAATGAGGTCATATGCAGGAGCAAAATATGATACAGCAAAGATAAGTATGATGTATACACAAGCCGAGCTAAACACATTTACAGTTCACTTTTTACTACCTGCAGTAAAAGATTACGTTTTCATAGTCAGGACGTTAAATTGATTTTTTTTTACCCCTCTTTATGCATGAAGTCAAATCAGTTTTTCATATCACCTGTTTAAACTGTGTGATTTCATAAAGCCTTTGTAAAATAAGATGTTTTATCTCCTCAATACTACAAAGCCTACTGCTGCTGCTTCCTCTGCAAGCTGCTTTGCAACCTGCCTCCACCCCAGCTCCTCCTTTTCATGCTGCGTCTGACTTATCAATGTCATTTCTGTTTGTCATTGATGCTGCTCTGTTCTGTTTTTTTCCCCCTGCTGCTCTCTCTGCCTTAGGCTTTCTGTGTAGGCACATGGAAGGGCAGACAGGTGTGCTATCACTGCCTCAGGCTTTCCTTGCTTGCACATGGAAGGGCAGAGAGGTTTGTTCTCTCCACCTTAGGCTTTCTGTGTATTTTTAATAAACAAGCTCTATTTTGATCCTTTTCTTCGGCACTTTATTTACAAATAAAAAAAGTGTAAATCCACTTATTTTCATCATGAATTCCACTGGCCACCCGGCACCCTACTGCGGGCCAAATTTGAGCATCTTCCACCACCATCAAACCTCCAAAGGATCCCAACTCCATGTAGGCTGCACCTCATCCTCAGGCTGCAAAGTTTCATGGCTGTCCTCCACTTCGGGGTCAAATGTTACACTTGTGTCACTGACTTTCAAATAAAAGGAGCTGCAGCTTGATAATAGTGATTTAGATGTTAGAATATTACACATCTTTTTAATCACTATCACACAACTTTTTGTGGGTTACCCGTCCCAGCAGGACTCTGCTTTAGGTGCATTTAAGATAATATTTATCTTTAAATGCTGGCCTGACCAGGCCTGAGCTACTTTAGTCAAAGCAGTCCTGTTTTCATATGATCCAAGAGCAGGGAACTTTTTGAATGAACAATGAAAGGTGAAACTGCATTATGAGAACATGAGTGCTGTAACAGGAAAATAAGTTCATAAAGCTGAGTTGGTCATGACAAATTAATCCAAAATGTAAACCAAAATGTGATAACTCCTGTCTCAGGTCCGTGGTGCTGAACATTTTGAAATGACGGTGATATAATGTGTGGTCTATATTAAAGAGGGCCAATATGAAGGCTGTGAAAAGTGCATTTGGTCCGTTTCCTGATAGTGGCCATGGTTGGCCTAGGCACACTGCAGATAAAGTGGGGTCTGCTACTCTGCTGGAATGCTAAAATGTTGCAGGATGAGATGGAGGGAGGTTTATCAGCCCGCTCCGAAGAACTCTGGGTTCCACTTCACTGTCCTCTATGAGCTCAGAGGGCAATGGAGCATCTAGAGGGACTGAATGATCCACAGAAACTCTGGGGGCAGAGTGAAATGGCGGCTCATGGACAGCAGCGAGCCTCGGCACATCGCCAGCTGGAATCACTCCTAAAAATCACTTTGCCCCCACCTATATGCATATAAATTGTCCTGATAACAATAGCCAGAGCTAATAACTTGAATTGGAGTCATGAGATGGAAGATCCCAGCGAAGACGTGGCTTTAATCAGAAGCCATGATGGATTTCTGTCCCACTGGACAAAACTGAGATGCTGGAATCAGGCTATTGGTCCCAAAGTTTGATTTGAAATGCAGTGCTAATCATTGTCTTTCCCCCATGATGCACACACACACACACACACACACACACACACACACACACACACACGCTCTCGTCACTGTAATTATGAGGTGGTTTTTAAAAAAATGGGAAAATGAAGCATAAAAACAAACATCTACATTACTCACACAAGTCTTAAAAAAGTGAAACCCTATTTGACAGTTATTTATGTGAACTACACAGAGAGCCATTCAATGCTTCATTTGTAAAGTGATTAAAAACTCAGTGGGGCACCTGCAATCATGCTGCTAAGTTTGGGAAAGTACGCATTTATTTCTTATAAATGACAGCAGCACTGTGGGAACCTGTGGGTAACGTCCTCTAAAGATTTTATTAAACGGGCCAATTTATAGTTTCCATGTGTCCTCGAGGGTCCACATCAGGCCCCGAGGAACACTGCTCAGCCCTGTGGCCAATTTCTCCTGCAGCCCAAAAAGCGTTTTCTCCACAAACTACCACTACAAAAGAGACGTCTGTGCAACTATTGACACGACACCTCAAACTGCAAACAAGATTTATTTTCAATTTCTAATCCATGGAGAATTTTTATTTGTAAAACTTTCCTAGAGCCAAGAAAAGGGATGTAAAAATCTGTGACATCATCACCAAACAGACTGCAGGCATAGCAAGTAGGTGCATGACCACCCATGCTGCAGTCTTTTGTTCCACTCTGTCCAGTCCACAACAGTTTGATCAAGCCAGCCGCAGCCGCGTCACTACAGTGAGGTTAGTTTTACGTTGCGTATTCAACAGACATTCACTTCTGACCAAGCAGCCTCTTTTAGTTTCACTGTCATTGCTGTAAATGAAAGGATGTTTTTCGGAGAAACTTCATTCACTGGGCCGACTGCCGGCAACTTTTAAGGTGGAACGTTAACGTGTAATGTTACTCAATGCATGAGTTGATGACGTGAATCCATCAGCACACCTTCAATTTCACTGTGACAACTTTGACCATCACTTTAGTTTTTATATGACACACACTTTTAGTAATGACTTTAAAAATCTAGATTAATTTGGAGCAGATTATGTGAAGGTCATATATTCTAATCCTCACTTCCTGTGGGCTACAGCAACACTAAACCCCTGAGCTTGCCTGAGAAGGACTAACTGCACAAAGCTGCTATTTTTAAATATCCCATGGAGAGAGACTCTCACTGCAGCCTGTTCTATTTTGTTCTGAAAATGTGGGCGTGCAGCCTCGTTCTGTGGACGATAAACCAGGTGCAGACTTCCATCTGTGTCACCGCTGATGAGGAAATACAGCGAGTGCTGGACGGAGCAGTGAGTGACAACAACCCCGCCCACATTTAAGAGACTGTCTGAACACACCGAGGGTCTAGGTACCATGTCTGAAGGCTCACTGCTGGTTCCAAAGGTGCTGGACTGAAAGGGTTTGGTGGAGGCAGGACTTAAATATTCCAATTTGGGTGTTCTACATGGATGAGTTGAGTGTCCATGGCTAATTCTGATATGACGGAAAAAGGGTGTGACCAGCCTTGACAGGGAAGACAAAAACCTGGAGAAACTTTGTTAGCAAAACATTATGGAATATAACATTCAGCTGTTTTTATATACGCCCTGAGAGGGTCACAAAGTCAAACCCACTTTCCATCAATCAACCAAATATCTAGGCAAATCCTCTCGTAATTCAACTCTGCCAAAGTATTGTTTCACTGCTGCTCCCTGGGTTTAAAATGAGAGTAGAGAGTTCAAATCCTGGGTGCTATTTATCACAGCTCTGCAAACCTCACTCTCTTTCACATCAAGGCTGAAGACTTTTCTGTTTGCAGCGGCCTGTCATTAAATCAAATAATCATTCATTTCACACTGTAACTTTTATTCTTGTATTTTATGCCTGTCTTTGAGCTTGTTTTCATTTTCTTTTTCCATTCTCTTGACTCTTTAATGAGTTTTAATTGTATTTAAATGTCCTTTTATAACACGTTTCTTCTGCACTTTGTCTCGATGCTTTTGCTGTTTTATGTGAAGCACTTTGAACTGGACTGTTGCTGAAAACTGCAGTTGCCTTGTTATATGAGAAAAAAAAGAGACTCTTCATACTCTCCACTTTTATCCCTTCATCCCATTCCCCTCAATCTCCCATTTTCTACTGCTACCCTCCCTTCTGTCTGTCTGTCTGGTTCCCTCTCTCCGTCACACAGAGCGTGGGTGGCGGAGGAGGAGGACGTAGCCACCTGGCCGAGCATGCAGGGATCCACATTAGCCTCCTGCTGTGCAAACGCCCTCCTGCATCCAACACCGCCGCTTTAATTGTCATGGAAATCAGGTGCATTTATGTGTGTGTGTGCGTGTGTTTGTAGTGTGTCTTTGTGCAGCAGCTTCAAGGTGTGTCCATTTGTGTGTGTGTAAATGTGTGTATGCTTCTGTCTCAGTCTGGGCTGTATATACATTGTGCATATGGTACGTGGATTTTTCATGGTAATGAAGTGTTTGGTGATGTGCATATTTTATTGTTGTTATGCTGCTCTTAAGTGTGTGTGTGTGTGTGTGTGTGTGTGTGTGTGTGTGTGTGTGTGTGTGTGTGTGTGTCTGCTAAAATGTGTGTTGGCAAGTGGTACAAAACCCTACTGAAGCTATTTACGAAAGCATTAGAATAATATAAGAATATTAACAAATATTTCATGACTGAAGGTAAGAACAAACACAAAGCTAATACAGATGATTTCATTGGTCCTCTTAGATTTGACGGAAACATAAACATGCATAAAAATCAACATGGCGTTTCAGGCCTACAAATTTGTCCACTTATGCTCTGTTTGGTCCAAAGGAAACCACAGAGGCACAAAACACCTTAAGTTTTCTCCTCAAGTCTTAATTTCTCCTCAGCTGAGGGACTTACATGGTTACACAGGGTCCCTTAAAAGGTCTCCTTAGATAAGGAAAAACGTTCGTCATTTACTGCAGTGAAAGATATATCACAGCGGTAAAAGTTTCCATGGAGATTGTTTGTTTGTTTGAACTCACACTTGTGGTGCCTGTTATTGTCCCACAAAGTTAGCTTAAAGTTAGATAATGAAAAACGGCAAAAGAAAAGAAGACAAGAAAACCATATTCTGGAGAAATACAATCATAGAAAGCACAAACTACAAAGTAAATCTGATCCCCAAATATCAGAAAACAGAAAACCAAAAGGAAGAAGCAACGAAAATGAATTCAGTCAGATTTAAAGTGTAAAATCAAAAGTGTATCTATCGGGTTCTCCTGGTTGCAGAACACTTCTCTCGGGGTGTGTTAGTTTTTTCATTTAGCACCATAAACTCAGCAGTTAAGATAGAATCAGAAGAACCTTTAAAATTTTTTGTACCTTGCTTTGGTTGCTAATGTCTTTTGTGTAATGGTCAAGGTATTCTTTAAAGAGATAGTGCACCCAAAAATGAAAATTCAGCCATTATCTACTCACCCTCATGCTGAGGCTAGCCGCTCCCCTCGCCGATTTCCGCAAGTGATGTGAGGACTCTAAAACTTCACCTGAGCCTCCCTCAGCATGAGGGTGAGTAGATAATGGCTGAATTTTCATTTTTGGGTGCACTATCCCTTTAAGTATAAGACCAAGACAAAGAGAAAACCATTAATACTGAACATATTAAGGAAACCATAAGGAGAAGACTTAATGGTGTTTTGTGCAGCTAATTTTATTATGAGGAAACCTTAACTAGGACTGTAAGGAAATCTTAACTTAAGGTGTTTTGTGCGACCAGCCGCAGTTCCTTAGTGCCAGTGGACAGTCACTGGGGAATCATGATCTTGTCACTTTGAAATAAAACATGATTTATACTGATACTATACATAACAGTTTACGGGTATGACACCGTGGAGAAACACTGTATCCTGGGAAACCCATGCATCTCCAAAGACTTTGGGTTTTTAATAGTTTATTTTGCTCAAGGAGAACAGAGACATTTTCTTGACCCAGACTTTGTTTCTGATATGTCATAAAAGCAGCAGTGGTTAGGAAGGCAGCTCCGTCACATATGAGGCAGATGGCAGTGATTCCACCATGTTCTATTTTAAAGTAAAGCCCAGCGTGGCGTCCCCATAACTTGCTAACCACTGGCTTGCTGAGTTTTAAACATCCTAATAGGTAGAAGCAACCTGCTGCCTCGCCACATGCATCGTACACATCAAACCTCAACTTTCTACATCAGACTGCATGCTCTGAACACCCAGCTACGAACACCCCGCTAGATATAGCATCTCACACACAAACACACACACAAACATGCACACGCCCAGTAACAGGCAATCTGATCGGCCTCTCGTTGCAACTGGTGCTTCCTTGTCGGAAAATAGAGTGTGGACAGCAGGCTAATGATCAATAGGCAGGCCCACTGGAGGGCCACCACTGGGGCTCATTAGGAGCTACATGTGACCACACTGTCACACAGACACACACATCCCCAGAGAGACTTGCTAATCAAACATTGCACCAACGCACACCTCCTCCCACAGCGACCTGAAGACAGCGAGGAAAGAGGCAGAAGGCCGAGGCATTTACCAATCTGCATTTCTGGATAAAAGCAGCAGGAGAAAGTAAATACTGACAGTGCTTCGCTCCTGATTAAAGTTCACACAGTGGGCACAAAAGTTTTTCTACAGGGCCAAGTTGTAACATATCTGTGGATTTTACACATGTAAATAAAGGCGATATGTTCATTGAAAACAAAAAAAGTAGGAAAAAAGAGATTAAGGAGAAACCAGTGTGTTTTTAGCATCGGTGATGTGTGTCCCATTTAATGGCCTTAAAAGATCAATTTGTTTCTCAAAGACAGAATCAGAAACCCCAGAGTCAGGT
Source organism: Epinephelus cyanopodus (assembly GCA_026686955.1). Lineage (NCBI taxonomy): Eukaryota > Metazoa > Chordata > Actinopteri > Perciformes > Serranidae > Epinephelus > Epinephelus cyanopodus. The sequence continues at coordinate 1,895,394 of CM048935.1, forward strand.
TTGTCTCAAAATCTGGTTTTATTTTTGGGTAATTCTTTTGAGTGAATCAACCCTTTAAAATGTCAAAAAATTGAAGGCTTTACAGGGAAGCATGGTAACCTGTATTATGCTGCATTCACATGGAATCAGGCAAACGGCAGACAGCAAACCGGATGTCATATTAGTGGACGAGAGAAGGACGGTAAAACTTGGGCGAGGCCAGCAGAGAATACTGTCCACGGCAACGGTAGATGGCAATGCCGTCCAAAGTTAAAATATTTTAACTTTTACCGTTCACCGGCCACGGAATACTCAACCGGAAGTGACGTAGTTCCAAAACAAAAAAGAAAACATGGCTGAACTTAACAATGAAAGGCTAGTGCTTTTGGTGCAGCAGCACCCAGAATTATATGACCAAACTTTAAAAGCCTACCGTGATGCTTCCAAGAAGGCGTACATATGGGACGCGATTAGCGCAGAGCTGGGTAGAATACCAGGTACATAATATGAAATATATCGTTATGAATTGCTTTATTAGCTTAGCGAGCTATCTGGCTCAATCTTATTTTTACACTGCAAGTAGTTGGTGGCTTCAGCAAGGTTTGACACACATCACCATGTCATCAGTATAAAATGAAATTGTGTAACTGTCAAGAAATGCCAGAAAACTGTCCACGAGCTGTCTGCTGATATGCCCAGACTTGTAAAGCACTATACAGGTGCAGTTCATTTACCTCCATGCGTCCTTTCTGAAAGCATAGACACAGCTTAAAAATGGTGCTCAAGAGCAGAGTCAAAGGTCTCGGTTCATCCTGACATGTGGACAGAGAATTCTCTTCAGTAATTTCACTATATATTGTTATATATTAGTGATTCGTTCCGTTCCACCATTGTTTAAATGTCTTCATGATCTTCTGACTTTTTTGGGGCAAATAATTAATTTTCTTTGTCATGTTTATTGTTAGGTTGTTTACCTCAGCGAGATATTCAAATACTTAGACATCCCTGCTTCCAGGCCACAGAGATGTTGGTTTCAACGATGGCTCTCAGTATAGGATGTAGCGAACAACACACAGACTGCTTCCTGCATACAAGGTTGTGTATTTTGTCTGAACTATTGCTAATGTATTTTTGCACTGTCTTGTTTCTACTCAGTCATGAAACAGCAAAGCGAGGACCAGAGGGAGAAAGTGATCAGAAAAATGTTGCATGTGTTAAGGTTTCAGTTCAAAAGGACTCAAATGCAGCACAGCAGGCAAGCTTTAATGCAGCTGGTTAAAATCATCCAAAACAGGCAGACAACACAACTGAAGATGGCAGCAAGTGTAACTCAAAAACTAAATGAGAACAAATCAGGATGGCAGGATGAACAGAGGGAAGCAATTCAACGGAGAACACAAGAGACCAACACAAGCAGAGAAAATGAAACCAGGAGATGAACTGACAAAGCTCAAAGGAAAAGCCAGGTGTATACAAAGAGAGATAATCACAAGAACAAGACACACCTGGACTAGGTGGGCATGAGCATGAGGAGGGAAACACAGGTGGTGCTTGTTAAAGTCGAGGAAGAATCCTCAAACTGCTAAAGTTTAAGGAGGTTACATGATCGAATCCCGCTGAAGGACTGTTCCGATCTCAAGAATCTTTCAAATTCTGAGTGTGTTTCCTCAGCGGGCATGACATACCCACAATTCTTTGTGCACGATTTGCCAGAATCGGTGGCTGGGGCCTCTTCAATGATGCACACGTGGGCACTGGCAAGCTTGTTCTAATGTGTATTCACCAAATGCTAGGAAGGGGTCTTGCTAGCCTCTGTAGGACCCGACATAGAAGGACCCATCCTGCAGGGAAGCATCCTTGACTTTGAGAAGCACCAAGAAGCGTCTTCCATTTTCCAGTTTTGCGCCTCCTTGAGTCCTCGATCCTCAGGCCCAAATCGTGTCAGCATCTCCAAATGCACCTCAAGGATTGAAGAGGAAAATACACGTCTGTGCAGACTAGACCTCAGTCCCTCACAGTCCTGCATTAGAGTCATCATTCAGTTCAACAGAATAATCAACAGCAGAAGGATCACATGGAAATTTCGACCTTCGGCGCTATGTAGGCGTGTTCAGATCTTACTCTTGTGATAATTCTTGTGATTGTTCTTCGACTACTTCTCTCATAAATAATATATAAACTGATGATCATCACTTTCAGGATTAAAATATAATGCGTAGTGTCAAAGAACAGTTTGTATGATGTCCTTCAAATTTGTGGCTCAGCCTCACACACACCTCATCCCTCTCCTCGCATCACTGGCCTGTGACTGCATTACCTTTCTCCGTCAGGAAAGGCTGCCCCGACGTTGACCCTCGTTTTTTCCGATCACATTGCCTTTTTGATTCCCTTTGCGCTTTCTTGGCGATGAGGATTCCGTCTCCCGTGATGCTGCACATGCATGATCCTGCATTATGCTCAAAGAGTGGGACTGTGTCATGCTGCAGTAGTGCCGGGGTAGTAGCGAAGCACCTCTTGCTCCTCTTCTTCGGCTTCTCAGTCACGCAACGCAAAATGCCAAAGGCAGTGCTGTATGTCCCTCGCTGGCGGGTGTATTCTCAAGATGGCGAAACGTAATGGAACCCCACAGACGATTTACCCGCACAATGTACAAACAAATCCGAAATTCTCCTTTTATGAGAATAAGTCAGATTATTGGTGGAGGTAATGATACACAGATGATGGCATACTTATAAATGCAGACATCGATTTTTGCCAATGAACCACTGAAAATGTTTCACACTGTCCCTTTAAGGTACAGTTATGTAATTAGCAAAGTTACGGAGGTTAGCTTTACAAAGCACAGATCCGAAACACACGACTCCAGGGGAATCCACCACCACAACCTGCCTCCTTTAAAGCGCCCGTGACTTCCTCCTTTTTGTCTCCTGTCAGCACATTGGTCACGTGATTGCAGGATTTCAAAATATGTGGCATTAAGTACAAATTTGGGAAAAATTTAAAGCTCACTTTAACAATATATTTTGTTCCTTGCTTTTTTGCCTGATTGTTTTAGTTTCATCCCTGTTTCTATATTAAAAAATATTAATAATAATATTTTTTCAAAGAACAGACAATTAAAATGTAGCTTACAATATGTTGAGAGGTATTCATTGTCTGTTGCTTGGATTCTCTCCATACAACAAGTCTACAAATAATTATGTAACCAGATCTTAATGATACAGATGCCAGAAGAGATGATACGACTAAAAAAACATGAGATTTATTATCAGTGATCCTCACTGATCTCCTCAGTTAAGGAATAATACACTACATGCTTTACTGCCTGAATGCAGGGTATTCTCCAAAACACACACCTCTACCCATCACCTCAGTCCCTGACTCGGCTATCTTCCCCCCACCACACACACACACACACACACACACACACACACACACACACACACACCACAGATCCCTATTTAGGCAGGACTGGGGATTAGCGTTGCCCTTTGTGGATCTGACATTCACCAATTGGACTTAATTAGCAGTGCTGAGCCTGCCGCTGACCTTTTGTCATGCTAGCTGTCATTGAAAACCTTTCTGTTGACTTGAATGGTGAATGCTATTTGTTAACGTAATCAGAGCCCACCCGGCTCAGGCTGATGCATATAGCATTGCCTTCTCACTGTCTGCACAAAGGTTTAATGCAAAGATAACTGACTAATATATAGGGCCTGTATTGGCTTGTTTTATTTAGGACACTTGAAGGAGATATCCTATATGTCACTTCTTGTCAGCACATCCCATTAAGAGACACTGCATGTATCCTACCAATGAGAACCGTGTGCATATCAAAGGCTGATGTGTCTCCTTCCTCTGTTCCATGGAGCTACGTTGTTGTTAAAAACCTATTAAAAACACATCAGTGAGCCACACTGTTGCACTGGCTGACGTGTTCCTTCATTTCCATGAACATGCACAGGGTAGTTTATTCCGACTCAATCCCACATATGCCATCCTGCTGCCACAAATACTCACTACAGCACTAAACGTGGAACACTCCGCCATGATAAATAGTCCCCAACAAATGTTCGATTTCTTCCTGTTTATGAGGTTTGTTTTTTTCCTCCAATAAATGTAAGTATCAAGTGCCTTTTGTGTGGCAGGATTTTTAAAGGCATGTTTTCATGGATCACGCCCTTGTTTAGAAAAATTTAAAACAAAAATCAGCAGCATCCCCAAAGTCAAAATCCCACCTGAATAGAAGTAGGGCGCTTTTATAAGCTCACATATCCTCATAGAATGGTTCATTTTATATACAGATTAGTGGCCCTTGAATGACATCGTGACCTTAACGGGACTTAAAATAAGAGAAGCTTAGACATAGAGCTGCACATTTGAGGCTGACAAACAAGCAGTATCAACAAATGTGTGTCACACCGACGAGCCTCCCCATACACTTTCATTTAGGGGAGTTTCCCATTACTTACCCTGCTGCTTCCTGAACTTAAATAACCAGGTATGGGATCATTTGCTTCTCCTCACAAACCCAATTTGGTCAAACTCCTGTCAGGTCACCTGGCTGGATGTGCACGACAGTAATTAATGTGAAGTAAGAGATGTTAGGTTTAGTCAAACAAAATTACTAAAGTTCGGTTAAGAAAAAGAAACATGGTGAGGACGTACCTTAAAACCTACAGTAACCTAAAGCCATTTTGCATGTTTCGCCTTAAACAAGGAAATAGTTGTAACTTGAGCACACATTGTCCAGTCTGCCTGAAATTTCACTTGTTTTATAAAGTTCCTGGCCTGAAGGCATCAACATGCAAAATTAGGTGTGATTGTAATTGCACCACCTACTTGCAACAAGAAGTAAGTCTTGTCAGACAATTATCTTTTGATTTACATGGTGTGGTCTACAAATGATATACAGCAACATGACATATAATCTGCAGCGACACATAGTGGACAAAGAAAGTAGTATAAAATGTATATAGATATACGTACGTGTCTGACTTTCACAGAAATGACAAGGTGCATCAGTCGGCGTCCTGCCAGCACCCCTGCCGGGCGCAAAGGTGCGAGGGCCTGTTCATCGCTGGATACTAAAGAAACGTCCAGTTTTTGGGACTGTATGAACCTGGGGATTGGCGGCCTTTGTGGATGCTGCTGAAACATTTTTAAGTGGTGGAGGAGATCTGTGTTTGCCACCGGCTGGTCTCTTTTTTGAAGCCCACGAAAAAACCTGCGAAGTAAATTGAAAGTCTTTGCATACAAAATCTAAACAGCCCACATACACTATATTCATTCTCACCGCTTTGTCATTTTTATTATTTTTACCATTACCTACTGGACATTGGCCCGACATGAGAGACTGGCCCTGATTCTGAACCTGAACTTGATTCTGACCTGGATCCTTTAACATGTGGTCATTCAGTTCCACCAACACATACACCACAAGAAAAGCTTCAGTTTCCTGTCTTCATTTATGAAGAAACTATTTGTGGTTTAAGGGCCAGTGTATTGTTTATGTATTTTGGTTGACGTACCAAAGTTTATATGTTCACCCATTGTCTACATGACTCTCACTGAGCTCACCCTTGTTTTAAACTGTGTGATTAGCATACAACACAAGATCTGACTCAGGAAGCCAAAATGACCTGATCCAGCATCGGCCCAAACATGGTATACTGGATGAAATTAGTGATGGCCAAATGAAGCCTGTCTTTATTTTCTGAGCCCACTAGATGGCGCTCATGGTTTAAAGAGAGACTCAAAGAATGGCAATTCAGTGTGCTTTCAACCTTTTGTTGAACGTAAAGCACCATCTAGTGGGCTCAGAAAATAAAGACAATGCTTCATGAGGCTTCATTTGGCCATCACTAGAAGAAATTAACCGGGCTCTCAAAATCAGAATATTTACATGTGGTGTGGGAGGCAAGTAATGAATGAGACAAACAGTAAGCTTATTAAATTCTAACCTGTTACACACAAAAGACCCAAGTCAACATCCTTGTACAGGCATCTGGAGCAGTTGGGAAATTGGTGCCTTGCCCAGGAGACGAACTGGCACCTCTCCAGCTAATAGTCCACACTCCATATCTGGTCCAGATGGGGACTTGAGCCGACAACCCTCCAGTTCCCAACCCAAGTCCCGATGGACTGAGCTACTGCCGCCCCAGAGAGAAAAGAACCAATAACGTCAGAGCTTATCAATACTTTGATTTGATCATTTAGCCCTGAGGCTTGTTTGAGTTTTGGTAACCATCCCTTATGAAGATATTAAAGGCTTGCTCAAAGTATTAGCAGCTCTAAAAAAAAAAAAAAAAAAACTATAAGCACTGACACAAGTTGACCCTCACTCATCAAAGCATTCTGAGCGCCATCTCTATTTTGGCTGCCTGTCGTTCTCTTTCTCACACACACACACGCACACACACACGCACACACACACGCACACACGCACAAAGCAAAGAAAGATGCTCATAAAGCCACAGCATACACTCCACTCTCCAACAACAAAGAAAGAAATGTTGACTCAATGTTCTTTCCACTTAAATGCAATTCCTCCCCTCCCTCTCGAGCTGCTGTTCCTATTACCATTGAATTATTTTGCTTGTGTGGACAATTGCTAAACGCATCAGCCCGGCCTCCTCCGCAGAATCAATTCTGCATGCTTACCAGCTGGAATTTTTCAATTTACACGCCCTGAAAAACAATCCCAAATCACTAATCACTGCAGCATTGTTCACACTGTTTGGCTGGCCGCTGTGCTCTTTGTGTTTTCTAGTCATAGGTTGGCTTAACATTGGACTGTATTCAGCCAGGCAAGTATGTGTAAGTGTCCATGGACTATGTGTGTGTGTGTGTGTGTGTGTGCGCCTGTGTGTGTGTGTGCGTGCGTGAATTTGCAGTGGAGGGGGGGATTAATTGGGCTGAGAGCAATGCTTTCTGGATAATGTCCTGCATATGCCAGGGAAATGGCACTGTTGACGGGAGCTTGTGTATTGCTAATATCCGGTCTGAATTTAATTTGGGCTCTAATAATCAGGGACATTATGGCGATGCACTGGAAGAGATTGAGACGGATACGGCTGCCTCTTTGCCTTGGACCGGCAGGCTGAAGGTAATAACATGTTATCAGCTACAGCTGAAAGCAGAGATGCTTGTGGATGGGACTGGAGGTAACGTCAGGATCCAGATCTGACCTGTTAGGGCTCGACTGATATATGATTTTGGAGGCCGACATATATTTTCCAAGTCTCTTCATTGGGTTTTTAAGGACAGATAATGTGTACATTGCAAAGGCAGCACTCTGTAACCAACAGAAAGGCAAATTAAAGTCATGTCTAGTTCAAACACATATAGAGAAATAGAAATAAAATGAAACAGTACACACTGAAACATGTTATATTTAGTAGACAAGAGGAAATTAAATGAAATGAGAGTTTCCAGATTTTCAGAGAGATCTTCTCCTTGTTAGCAGGTTTACCCTCAACAGTCACTTTATTAGGTACACCTGTTCAACCGCTTGTTAATGCAAATAGCTAATCAGCCAATCATGTGTCAGCAGCTCATAAACATTTAGTCATGTAGACATGGTGAAGACGAGCTGCTGAAGTTCAAACGGAGCATCAGAATGATGAAGAAAGGTGATTGAAGTGACTCTGAACGTGGTTAACATGGTTGTTGGTGCCAGACGGGCTGGTCTGAGTATTTACTGGGATTTTCAGCACAACCATCTCTAGGGTTTACAGAGGATGGTCCCAAAAAGAGCAAATATCCAGTGAGCCAAAATGCCTTGTTGATGCCAGAGGTCAGAGGAGAATGGCCAGACTGGTTCAAGATGATAGAAAGGCAACAGGAAGTCAAATAATGCTGTGGACCTGGGTCAGGAATAAAATGTATTTTAACCACCTAAGAAAATCAATATCAGTTTTAATATACACTGTATTGAGAGTATTTTCACAGTTTCACTTTAATGTCAGACGGTGATTTCAAAATGGGAAAAGACGGCATTTTATCGCTCTCCTCAAAGCCTTGTGTACTGCTGCCTCGATCAGAACCTCACAGAGCTAGAAGCCTTTTGCGGGAAGAATGGGTGAAAATCCTCCAAAGAAGAAGTGAAAGACGCTGAGCTGGATACAAGACGTGTTTAGAAGAAGGGGCGCTACTGAGCACTGACCATGCAGAGTAACCACAGCAGTGGTTACTCTGCGAGCCCTTGAGCATGTTAATGTGATGTTTTTTTCTTGATCCTCGCCATTTCCTGTCTGTTTCTTGTAGAAATCTCCAGGCATTGTCTCATCGTGCGGTGGGCTGATTGATCGCTCCGTTCGACTCACACTGCCGTAATGTTGTTAAGGAGGCAGTATAACCAATCAGGTGGCCATTTCCCATCTATCCCGTTCCATCTGAGGATTTGTCTTGTTGATGTTACAAAGCAGCCAGTTTAACTGGAAAGAATTCCTCAGACTATAAGATATGACACACACACACACACACACACACACACACACACACACACACACTATCCTTTTCTGCCCAATTTAATATAACTTTAATCATCATTGATTGTTTCTTTTTCCTCCAACTTTTTAAATGGTTTACAGATTTACAAATTTTAGGTTTGTGTCTGGCAGAAATACCGTCACCATCACAGCTGATGGACCATGTTAGAAAACCCCACAGAAACACATTATGCTACAGGAAAGCTATTCTTGCCACAAAGCAGTCACGGCTGATCATTGATGTCTTCTCTGGGGGCAGAAACCAAGTATTTAAAGAAACAAATCTTTAAATTTACAAAGTGTTACCAGCTCAAGGGAAAGATAAACGGAAATATCAGAAGAAGGTAGTATCTGCTTGAATGTGTCCGTTGTAACACAAAACACCATCATCAGAGTAATAGCCAGTTCTTCTTCTTCCAGATTAGTGTGAGTGTATTTTAATATTCAGAATTTCACTTCGACAAGCTCTCTCTCTCTTTTTTTTGATGTTTGCATCCCTGAGAATAAGGCCCAACAACACTGCTCTGTGTTTCATCAGTCTAACAGTTGTGCTGGTGAGTCAAAATGAATGAGGGCTGCACAATATTAGACAAATCTGACAATGCGACGACGATTTTGTATCCTGCCATGTACATGTACTGCAATACACAGTGTGTTGCAGTAACTTGAATAGCTCTGTTTGGAGAGACGTCATCATTTGGGATTTGGAAAGGCTGTATCTGCATGAAATATACATTTTACGATCAAACTGTCCTGGAACATATTTGACTAATATTATGTTGATATGATGAACTTAGAGTGCGAGTCTCACAATGTGACTGTTGCACAAGAACACGTTGCCATGGTGATGCTCTAATGATATTGTGCAGCCCTAAATTGAATTGATAAAATAAAAATAATCAGTTTTTGGATTGGATTTATGACCCTGGACCATTTCTGCACTGCAGAGGAGTGACCCCCATCAAGTTGGCAGAAGTAACTGAGTAACTTCTACTTCAAGTACACTTTAAACCAACTACTTTTTACTTTTACTCGAGTAGATTTTTAGATGGGTAGCTTTACTTGTACTGTATTTTTCAGTACTTTTTCCACCTCTGCTAACTTTATCATATTCATCTTGCTCATCTGAAAAATTTACATTGCAAAATATTTTTATTTCATTTTTTAAATGTGGGGAGAGTGTTGGGGCAGCGCCTAACTGAGTTGTCAGTTGATAGAGTTCACTAGCAGTAGAACTGGCTCAACTACTCCTGTTGGTCACATGACCCGTCGCCTTGCAGGCTGGAACAATGAAGCCAACGTGGAAGTGCCAAAAACTGTTTTTGCTCTCATGTCCAGGCTGCCGCAAGAAGCCAGTCAGCCCCGTTAGACCCTCATGTTAAAATGCGGAAATAAATATGTTTACAGCCTGGTACAAAAATGGTTTTGGTCTCTGTAGCTAATTTCTGTACTGTGTTTTTTTATATATATATAACTCACCTGTTTACATTTTATTAAAATTTAAAGTTACATATCATTAAGGGCAGGTCGCTTTGAGTGACAGAATGATTGACAGATACCAGGCCTCTCGAACTGGCACATACGTACGTCTAAAACTGTGGCTTTCAAACGTGCGCATGCACATGCTCAAAGCAGTGGCTCTGGAGCTCCTGCATGTAGACATCTAAAGCAGCGGCTCTCCAGCTCTGCAGGTGCATGACACTGGAATATTAGATTACATGTAACCATGAAAAAATGAAGGTTATGAGGCTTTGTGGGGCTTCTGAGACCTTCCAGTGGTCTTGGACAATAGTACACACGCTATGTGTATAAATGCAAGGTCACTGAGGCTAAAACCTGTCCTTTCTGGTACATCTCTCTCTCTCTCTCTCTCTCTCTCTCTCTCTCTCTCTCTCTCTCTCTCTCTCTCTCTCTCTCTCTCTCTCTCTCTCTCTCTCTCTCTCTCTCTCTCTCTCTCTCTCTCTCTCTCTCTCTCTCTCTCTCTCTCTCTCTCTCTCTCTCTCTCTCCTGTCCTGTTGCTTCCTCTAACACCTCTGTCTCCATCCCCCTCTCCTCAGTCCAATAAAGGCCAGGCCAGGCTGGCTTTACCTAAATTGCCCTTCTAGTCCTTGTATGGCCCAAGTGCAAATAATAAAACTTTTAATGGTCTGAGTCACTTTTGAATTTTGAGAAAATTGTATTCAACAACAGGAGAGAGCTTGTGGCTTGAAATGTGTAATTTGGGCTAAAAAAAGAAATCAATCATTGTGACCATGAGGGCTCAGCCAATATAGCTTTCTGAAGGCTGATAGTGGGACTTTGGGACTACAAAGGTAAATTCTGAAAACTTAAAAGTGCCCAGCCACCCACCCACCCAGCTCATAGCTAAAGAAAAAGACCACTCATTAAGACACAGTAAAACTCTTTAGCATAACTCCGGATCTACACTATGGATAATCAACAGTCTGATCACGCCCTTTGCATTTACACCTGGCATTTCTCCTCTGCATTGTGAGCTGATCTCATTTCTTCTGTGCTCTATGCAAAGCAGGTGAGTAGGTGGAAATGTGGCATTATCAACAAAAACAAACATGGCAGGTGCAGTTTGCCTCAGCGAGGTACTGTACAGCCTGAATGTACTTTTCATTTCAGGCATAGAGTGTGGCATTTCATTCACGGGAGGAAATAGTGTTGAGCTGCTCTGCAGCTGCACTGAAAGCTTCTATATATGGATGAGAAAGATAAAACATCACACTTACCAGATCCTGAAGGGTTTGTCATTGCATGTTCAGTGTTACACAGACAGGTACACGATTTAACCATAGATTATTAACTGAATAGATTAATGAAGTTATGTTAAACTTCAGTCAGGACGACTCTCTTTATGCTCTCATTCATTCAAAATCTCTCTTGCTCCTCGCTGTTACTCTATCAGCTGACTCCACTCTAAGTTAAACCAACAACTTTTCTGAAGAAGAAATGGAGTAAAAGGTGACCACATTTAACAACAGCAAGTGTATATATCAAAACATCTTTCAACAGACTATCACACAACTTGTGCAGTATAATCCAAGTCGTATTTATCCAGTCGTGTGCTAAGTGCTTCCCAAACACATGCTATTTCATAGTTTTTCAGATAAATTTTTGCTGTTATCAAACACGAACCCCCACGACTCCAATTCATCAAGAACTGTATCAGTTTTTGGATTCTTCGTTCACTGCTGAGGCACTGTTTTCTTCTTACGGGAAGTGTTGGGTTTGATATGACAGCACGATGTATTAACTTTAAAAGGGCAAACAGGAGTGGATTAATCAGAAATATGTAAATGAATAAAGAGCCTGTTTCTAATGTAGTCTGTTTAAAAAAGAGCAGGTACCCTCTGCAGTTGTGGTGAGTAAAGGTCCCGTCACTATTTTATGATTTTATTCCTTTTAAATTCGTGAACATGAAAGTCGGGAACGAATAGTGTATTTGGACAGTCATCTTTCCAGGCTGCTGCAGCCAAGGACTGGAACGACCTGCAAAAAATGCTAAAGCTGGAAAACTTCATTCCCAAGTCAATTTTCAAGGGCACAGTTATGGACATTGTCACTGAAACATGCAGGTGCTTTTGACCCAGTAGTTTTTCTTTCTGGAACTTCTGTCTGTCGGCTGCCTTCTGCTGCTCATTGTCTGCTTCTTGTTCCTGCTGCTATTGTTATTGCTTGTTTTGTTTTTTTTTCCTGATGTTGCATTGTCTGCTCTGCTGCATGTGTGCGCTATTTTTGTTGTTGCTGTGTTGCGTGATGCTGCTCTCTGTTAGCCACTTTACGCTGTTTGTCCCTTATGCGGTGCACGTTGTATGTGTTGCTGTTTCTTTTATCTTCTGATACCCCTCTAATCACTGTCTCCTTGCCTTTTGCCAGGCTGCCATTGTAAATAAGAATTTGTTCTTAATGACTTGCCTGGTTAAATAAATAAAATAAATAAACAACAAAAACTAAATCAAACGTGCTTGACTTTCTGTCGAGTCGAGCAGCATCATTTGTCGTCTACTATGACACACTACACCTAGTGATGGCCAAATGAAGCCTCATGAAGCATGAGGCTCAAAGAATGGCAATTCAGTGCGCTTTCAACCTTTTGTTGAACAAAAAGCGCCATCTAGTGGGCTCAGAAAGTAAAGAAGAGATGCTTCATGAGGCTTCATTTGGCCATCACAAACTACACCAGATAAAACGATGGATTATCGGTAAGACACTCATTGTTGTTCACGAATCAGAGCCAACAGTTATAATCAAGCTTATATCATATAGTGTGAACCCAGCATTACAATTGGTCACCTGATGTCACAGCTTAAATGTAACCAAATATCATTGTCTAACAACACTGGTAGCCCTCAGGTTGTATGTCACCATCCACCCTAACCGCCCAGCACAGTACCTGAATGTAACGTTTCAATGACTCAAAGAAACTCTGAAAATAATGTTGCCACCACAATGTCATTAAAAAACAATCAAGCAATACTAAAACATAATCTCTAGAACACAGGGTTGCTAAGACCTGCTCTGTACTGTCAGATAGCAGCCTGTAATACATTTCGGGGTGAGATGGAGTTTTCAGACAGTACCAGGATTTTCACATTGACCCTAAGAACCACAGCTGACCTCTCTTCTGCTGCAGCCCTCTCACTTTGAAACTAATGTTTCCACAGAGTCTGGCAGCCACGAGACAGCAGTGCCACTCAGATAAATAACAAAATATCCCTCCACCCACAAGCCCAGAGGATTTCTGAGGCTGAGTCCCAGTTTTGTTACACCCCCCAACCCATATCAAGGACCTGTCAAAAAATAAGTTCCACCTCGATTCACTCAACCTCCTCCTCTTCCTCCCACCAGCCTACCCCGTGCCCGCCTCCTTCCCCTGCTCTGCGCGATAGCCGATTGCTCATGGATAAACACTGCTAATATGTGCCAGTAAGTAATGAGGGGCCGATCAAGCTCCACCACGGCACCAAGAAGTAGCAGAGAGAGAGACAGAGAAGCTGATAGAGAAAAAAGAAGTGGAGTAGAGGGAGGAGGGGGGGTGACAAGAACCTTGACAGTTAATTATCTGGAGAATATGGCAATCAGAGCAGCAATGAGTGTTTCTGAGCGTCTCTCTGTTATTTGGTCCTCGGGGACGTGTCGTCGAATTCATTCGACAGACAATCTGCTGAAGGCTGAAGGCCTCTCAGCTCCTCTCTGCTCAGCTGTGTCCATTGCCAAACCATTCTACTCTCTCTGATTATTCACCTTGACGGAAATTTCTCTCCTGTTGCCTGCAGTCACGCTTTCACACAAATAGCTCCAGGTTTGTTACCACCATCTGTACACACATTAGGGTTACATCAGTCTATACGTTGGGTCCATATGATAATGAGAAAAGAAATGTTTACAGGTTTGTCATCACGCTGATTTCTGCCTTGAACCCAGCACAATGATGGTGGACGGGATTTTTGTTTATGATGTTCACTGCATTAAAGAATGAAGACACTCTTCAACACCGCCAAAACTAGCATATTTATAAAAGTAATGCTGATACGATACGGAGAAACAGAACAGATGAAAGGCATTCAAAGGCTTCCAAATCAGTCCAAAATATTACTACATACATCTACAATGCATTATGAGAGCATTCAGAGCAAATTATGATGCATTCATTATGCTGTATGACACACATAATGCTCACTGATGTAACATATCAACAGTCAGAAAACAAGATGTGACTTACAATAAATGCTATAAGAAGCTCTTATGGAAGCTCTTGACTAGTTATAAAGAGCTGATGGGGCTGATAATGCATCATACTGCATCACACATGATTGTCTACCATCCACTGGAATACTTAAAGGACTCTGAAAACCCTTTTCAAAACACTGAAGTTTGAAAATCTGCAAACACTGGGAATCTTGCAGGGTCACTATTTGCAGAATTGTGGACAGAAATCAGTGCAGCCCCTCGAAATCCCCAGTGAGTGGTTCATATGCTATAGCTAACTATCTAGCCAGCTAGCTAACTACTGTCCCCAACCCAAACAGGTTAAGTAAGCTACGTTTTCTATTAGCCAGAAGCTGTTTGTATGTTTCATTTAAGGATTTCTAGCTTCAATTATGATTACATGACACAACCCTGCCCTGGGGCTTTGTGATGGGTCCTCTATCAGAGGCCTGGGAGTTTGAGGGTTCTGCGCAGTATCTTAGCTGTTCCTAGGACTGCACTCTTCTGGACAGAGACCTTAGATATTGTACCAGGAATCTGCCGGAACAACTCTCCCAATCTGGGAGTCAAAGCCCCCAGTGCTCCCATTACCACTGCCGCCACTAGCCATGTTTCCATCAGCCTGTTTAGATGCTCATCTAAAAGTATCGCATCGGAAAATTATGATGGAAATGCCAAAATTCGAATTAAAATCCCCTGATTCGCACAAACTAAAATACGCTCGCTTTAGCCAGGTTTTGGTTGATTCGAAAAAATGTTGATTTGCAAAACGGGATGGAAACAGTTATGTACGAATTAAGTCTGATGTAGCGCACCTCTCTCCATGGTGATATCCACACTCCGGGTCGGGAAGGCGGTAATGCATTTACAAGCTGGTTGCCAACCGCCAGAAAACGTAGAAGAACAATGCGAGACTTGTTTTGTTTCCGGTTCTGCAGAAAACTCGCGCGAGTTCGTAGTTTTCACCAAAGTCCGTACATTTAATGGAAACACACAGGATTTGTATTTCTTTTAATGCGCATTTCATTATATTATTGCATATCATGCAATCATATATGGCTGAAGCTAGAGATCCTTAATGAAACGTACAATAAGCTTTTGGCTAAATCTGATTCTGTCTCATGATATATTGTCTTCAGGTGTGAGAGGGTTTCACCTCAGTCTTCTGAAAAGTATTTTCAAAGTCTTTTCAAAGTATTTTCAAAGTATTCCAGTGTGTGGTAGACAATCATTGTGATGCAGCATGATGCATTATCAGCGAACGCTCTTTATAACTAGTCAGAAGCTTCCATAAGACACTTTACAGTTACAATTCATTACATTTCACATCTACAATGTTATATGACTGTTGATACGGTGCATCAGGAAGCATTATGTGTGTTTATGAGTGTAGCCATAAAGCATAATGAATGCATTATAATTCACTATAAATGCCCTTATAATGACAATTAAAGGTTTATTCTTTAACCTTATCCTTATGCTTAAATCTGCAATTAATTTCTCATGTCACAGAAACAAGTTGGGTAGGCTGCACAACATTCGACTTGTTAGCAGACAAACAGTTGCTTGTTTACACATCCAGCAGTTGCAGAGCAATGTTATCATTCATTAGAAGTTTGTGTCCACCTGATGATTGTCAGTCCAGTATTCACTCTCTTTTAGCTCTGTTGGACTCCACCCGCTCATGAGAAAAATATCTGTCTCTTTAGCAGCTAAATGCTCAACCATGTTCGCCAGCTGCTCTCTGACTGTGTCTGTCTGCTGGTTGCTGCTGAGCAGGTAGAATACAGTGGGTTATTAAAGCTTTGTCTCTGAAAACAGACGCCTTCTGTGGCCATAAATGAGCTACCAGATAAACAATGAGCTACCAAACTAACTACAACATTTTTTTTTTCCGACAGCAAATATGGCCATTGATACTTCAGAATTCAGGCCATATAGAACAACAACTATGTTTTAAATATCCATATAATAATAGTCTACTCTTACATGGCAATAAAACGCTTCAAATTAAATAACTTGGATAAAAGCTAAATGAAGGAGAAACCTGTTGAATAGTATGACCGATCACAGGTTTGTGCACCCTGATATGTCAGTTGTTGCCAGGCGTGTGAGCTGGATAGCTCAACATGGGCGCTGAAAGGAAGTGGGCGGCTCCACAAAATAACTGACGCACTTTGCAGCGCTTCCGTGTCAACTGTGAACCACCACACCTGCTGTCCACCGCCTGGCTCGCCGTGGTTGAGTGAAGCGTATCTCTGGTCTGTTACGCCAGGAAACCTGCTGCTGAAGGTCTTCCTGGAGAATGTGATGTTGACACAGGTGCCAAACCGTGGAGTTACAACTTCCAGATTCATATGAAGCTGTTGGGCCCAAAAATATTTTTTCCCGTAGACTTACATTGTAAAAAAGCCGTCTGTAAATCAGCAGATATATTTTGTGATTGTTCCAACCCCAATGAAATAATTATGTCACTATTGAACTTCAGTCAACATGAATGAACCAATTTGGTCCATCAACATTTTAAAGTCTAGAAGACCTGCAGGATTAAATCACATCATCTCCGCTTAAGTTAGCGCAGGGCTACATTGAAAGTTAGAGTATGCTATGTGGGCTCAAAGATGCAAAAGTCACATTTTCTTGGCTTTAGGCACCACTAAGCAACTTTTTATGCTGTGTTCACGTGAGGCGCAAATAGAACAATTTGTGCGAGTGAAATACATTTAAAGTCAATGTAAAGACGCAATTAGATGCAGCACGATGGATGCAAAGGACATGAATGACGCAAAATACGTGAATTAAGTGGCGCACATGAAATAGCACGATATGTTTATTTGCGAGAGTTGACCAATTCGCGCCAATCAGCATTGAGATCCGGGCACTTATGACGCCAAGGAAGAACGGTGGAAGTTCATTCATCAGTTCAAAAATTTCTCACAGGTATGACACGAGTTATTCATGAGAATGAGGCAAGTCAACACAAAATATTCTGGCATTTACACAGGAGTAACACAACGCAAGTATTTGCATCGCGTTGTGTGTGAACACAACATTATATGAATGAACTTCCAAAGTATTATCCAGTTCTCTTTATGCATTCATGCCTTGTTACAGCATGTCCAGTGCTGGTGTTACAAGCTCAGTCTGTACTCCAATCATGTACGAATCTTATTCAAAAGTAAACAGCTGCCTGTTTTGAAAGCACTGGATCTTTTTAACAGCTTCCATGTGCCCTGTATTTAGAAACACCCTGGTTTTCTTACGATTTTACTGTTGCAGCAATCTGATTTCCTCACGTGGATCATTAGAGCGTCATCTTCCATCTTGCTGTATCCTGTGAAAGTCCTGCATAATGTTGCATGAGTCATGCAGTGAAGGCAGGCTGGATTGATAATTAGGCTGCTCTGATTCAGTCTAAAAAGTGCCTGCTGCTTGCTGCAGGCCTGGCTGCCTCTCCCAAGGATCGCCCCCGGTCACAGCCCTTCATTTGCTGTTTGGTTTACAGCCATTACACGCCAACACACACACACACACACACACTGCCCTCTCTACAAATGGCCGACCCTGACCCACAAACAGTGCTGGAGCTGAGGGTCATTTGAGGGAAGAGAGAGACAGAGAGACGTGCCCAGGCAGGCAGGATCTATGGCAGCTGGTAAAGGTCAATCTTCCTGGTCAATATATGGACAGTTTGGACACAAATAAGCACAGAACAATCCCCGGCTGTCCGCCCACTCTCTGAAGCTCATCTACCTTCAGGCCGTAAATACCGACGGTCGCACCATAAGTGTGTGTGTGAGTGTGTGTGTGTGTGTGTGTGTGTGTGAGGGGGGGGTCTGAGCACTTGTGGACCTCTGGAAAGTGATAAGAAACAAGTTTGTTGCCTTTTCTTCCTCATTTCTGAATTGTTGTTGCATTTATGTGTTTGTTTACTTTGTTTTGTTCTGGCTCCAAAAACCAAGATGGCAACAGCAAAAATTCTGACATGGAGGCTTTAAAACAAGAGTCCACAAACTAATGGGTGATGTCACAGTAGCTACGTCCATTATTAGGGTTGAGCCAGATAGTCTGATGAAATGAGCATCAGGTACAGTTAATATACTTTTTACGAGTATAATTTGAGCAAAATGTGTCAATACTTGTGATGAAGGAAAATCCTTGTGGGTAGGTGTGTTCAGGCTCTTAAGGAAAACTAGTAGCCAGAGAAGGAATGTTTAAAGTTTCTTGGTGACCCCAGAGTGGCTGAAATTGCACATTGAAGATAACCTGACCACCAGATTTTACAATTTTCCATCTGACTGACCAGCTTCAGGATGAATTATACCAGTAACAACCGCTTGTAGTGTAACGTGTATCTGTTGGACCCAGATGCAGCACACGGGCACAGAGTGACGTTTGGTCATGACCTTTACACATACGCGGCGTACACAGGAACTTGGGCAGATGAAAATATTCAAGGAACAGTTCGTTCTTTGGGCTCAGAGCCCACACACAGTCTCTGGGTTTAGGAGCCAGGGAACGAACTGGGCCAAACACGGAAGCGGGGCCAAGAAGTAGGACGTGACTCCTCGGACCTGAACGTGTCAGTGTGCCAGCAGGTTGAGGTGACAGAGAGGGAGGTAAGTAGAAGCCAGGCAATGGATCCAGGAGTCGACAGGTGAAAGGAGAACACACACACAAGGCAGCAAGTGGCGTGTCTCTCTGGGCTGCAGCAGGCAACAGTTGTGCTGAAACATCATCGCAGGAAAACACCACACAGCCACAGACGTTGAGGCAGAACTCGTGATCGGGGACAGAAGGCTGGTGAGTTTACCGGGAAACAGACGATGTGGACAGGTCAGAGGCAGGCAGGGCCGGTAACAGGAGATCAGGCAGGTAAGAAGTGCATGTGGGCAGAGAACTACCTGGCAAAGAGCGTGTGTGCTGGAGAGGCTTATATACTGGGCCGATTGGCTGCAGCTGTGGAGGCAGGTGAGAGGAGCGGGTTGATCAGGTGGGAGTGGCTGGCAGGTAGAGTGGAAAACCACAGGGAGAGCAGGAGAGCAGAATGCAGGCTGTGACGCAGCATGTCAGACAAGCTGTATGAAGCCTTGTATCAAGGCTTCAGGCTGCTGCTGGTGGTGTAATGGTGCGGGGGAGATTTTCTTAGTGCCAACTGAGCCTGGTTTAAACACCACAGCCTACCTGAGTATTGTTGCTGAGCGTGTCCATCCCTTCATGACCACAGTGTACCATCTTCTGATGGTTACTTCCAGCAGGATAATATGGACCAACATCTCTGAGGAATGTTTCAGCACCTTGTTGAATCTGTGACACCAAGAATTAAAAACGGGGTCCAGCCTGGTTCCAGCAAGGTGTCCCTAATAAAGTGACTGGTGATGGTACAATATACACTGATACGTCTTTACACAAATAAGAGGTCCATGGATGAAGAATTGAATATTTTTAATTGTGTAATATCACTTGTCACCACCCTGCCTCCAGCCTGCAGCCTCCAGCCTGCAGCAGTTGTGTCCCTCCTGCTCCCCGACTGTCCTCTCAGGCTCCGCACATGATTACCTCCTCCTTCATCCAGCTGACCTCTTGAACCACAAGTAGCATCAGAAGCCCAGGTGGAGGTTCTAGTTATGCAAAGCTCTGTGAATCAATGCCAGAGGTCACCAATCGACAACCCGCAGCGGAGCAGCTCTGCCTCCACTTGGAGGCTGCTGCTTGTTAGCGTAACACCCGAGCTCCTTAGTATTACAGGATGGATCGCTGTTACTCATTAACAGGACGTCTGCAGAGGCTCCAGTGTAGCACTGACGCTGAATTACAGACAAGTGCTAACACATTTGATTGATGTGTCTCCCATTAAGGCTTAGTGCTTGTTGGAACATTTTGCATTTTCATTAAGTGAACATGATTTAAAAATATAAATATTAATGACGCCGTAATTTATTCAGTAAAGTATTCATTTTTTATGTGTTAATAATTTTACAGCACATTCAAAACACACAGAGAAGGTGATGTATGGAAAGTAAACTAACACTATATTTACTGCAGTTCCTTTATTATAATGTCGCCTGTGTTGCCTTTTTGCCTCGACAGTGAGGAACAAAACAAACAACGTGATGCTTTTTCTGTTTTCAGTCTGATGATCTTCACTTTGTTGATCCATGGGATGAAGTCACGTAGATGGACCGTCAGGGGAGTGTAAACAGATTCTTCAGCGCATGAAGCAATCAACAGATACTGCAGCTTCAACTCATCCTCACTGCGACCTCGTCACATGTCCACGTTTGCTCATGGACTTTCCACGTCCACATGTGGCGTCCAAGGTACCCTGGGTGTGTTGGTTGTTGACTTTCTGGGACGCTGTGTCAACTTCAGCCTGTTACATACATTGTCTTTTTCAAAATACACTTCTGTTTTCACAGGAAATGTACAGTTTGATACAGTCTGACGCCTAAAGTCACTGACCAAATGCCACTATTCGACGACTTTAGTGTGAGACTGGGTTGGTTGCTTCTCCGGCACGGACAGTGAACGTGTTTAGGGCTGTACGGCTACTTCAGTGGGGTGAGGCAGTTACAAACGTCATGATATAGACCGTAGACTCTATATAAAGATGGATGATGCGTCTCTACTTAACCCCACTCTACAAAAAGGAAGCTAAAATATCACAGATATGGCTGCTGTCATCTTGCGCTGGTGATGTCGTTTGGGTTTGTGTTGAATCAACACTATTTGTACAGTGGAGGCTCTGCACAGATGTGAACCCCATGCTGCAGCCTGATGTGCACCTCCCCTAATTATAACTAGGGATGGACTGAGTTCGAAATTCTGGGCCAGTACAGACACCAAATTTAGCTGCTAGCTGATACCAATGTTTTTGTTGCCTTGTTGTTATTTATTCCTCATTTTGTGCCAGGGAAACACAGAAATCTACACTGTAAAAAAGGCCCACTTTGGTACTCATGCTGAAGGGCAGAGTTCTGTTCTGTTCTTGTTCTGTTCCTCCT
The DNA here is from genome assembly GCA_026686955.1 of Epinephelus cyanopodus. Classification (NCBI taxonomy): domain Eukaryota; kingdom Metazoa; phylum Chordata; class Actinopteri; order Perciformes; family Serranidae; genus Epinephelus; species Epinephelus cyanopodus. The sequence continues at coordinate 1,916,587 of CM048935.1, forward strand.
CGTGCTCTTCTTACTTTGCTTCTTGGCACCATTCTCCTGCTGCTCCCAGACTGGTGTCCCTCGCTATCCGGCGTCTTCCGTGTTTCTGTGTAGCAGCCATTTTGTCTCCCAGCGCACCATTGGCTGCTCCTCCAGCCTCTTCGTGCCTCACTGGAGCTCCTTGGTGCAGATACTTAAGCTAATCAGATCACTTCTCTTGGCAGGAAGTAAAAACACATTAAAAACAAGCAAATTCATTTTCATAATAAAAGCATGCCAATAAAACCAACACTGGAATAAATAATCAGAAATGATATGTCAAACCATGCAATATAAAATAACCACAGCAAACAATATAGAAGACACAACAAGCATGATATATAAAGATAATACTAAAACCATTACTCCCTGATGGACTCTATTAGGCCATGTTTTGTTTTGTGTGTGGGAGGGAAGCCGCGGCTGCTCAGTCCTTCGGCGATTCTCTCGTAAGTCGGCCCGTCCTTCACCGTCCCCGTCATCTGACGGTTAATGGCCTCTTCGTTTGCGAGGACAAGGAGGGCGCACAATTCCTTGTCTCCCCAGTTGCTCATCTTTACAGTGTCTGTCAGGTTTGTGTTTCCCTCTTGCTACTAGCTGCTCGCTAATTCCTGCTATCAGCTGTTTCCTGTTTATCCACCGCCAGTGGCTCGCACGTGCGGCGTCATCAACAGCTCCTCCCACAAGTCATCAACAGCCCCTCCTGTGGCAGAAGGCCGCCTCAGTCTGTTTAAACTAAAAGGTTCCACAATATGTCTACCCTACGAGGCGGAAAATTGGACACCTCGGATCAACTTGCCAATCCAGCTCTGTGTGTCTAAACACTAGCAGCTCATCGAAAATCTGTCAGTGTAAAAGGGGCTATTGAAACCCCACCGCCATCTATATCGAGAATTAGAGACACAGAAACATCAACGCACAAGTGAAAAAGCTCACAACAATGTAAGCTCTACAGAGAGGAGTGGACGTGACTCATTCCGTGTGTGGACTGCAGATAGTACAGGTGTATTTTTATTACATTGTTTTATTTGTAATTTGTTTCGTTGTCAAGGTGCATCAGGCTTCATCAGTGGACTGGACCTTCAACTTTGCTGTTCTGGTTTACAGTAGGACACTGTGATGACTGAGTGTGTGAAGACTAAAGCAGCCTAGTTTGCTGGTGGTGACTGTGCCCAGTTGACTGACACTGAATTTGTTATTTTGCAAAGTTTGGATCCCGACCTGTCTGAGGGTTTAAGTGGTCACCATTAAAAACAGTTCCACCATCACCAGCTCATTAAATTGGCTTCCATGCAATTACCCCTGCTGCCCACACATGTAAGTATTACCATTTAAAATGATGGGTTTTTTTCACAAGAGGAGGTGGCAGTGATATCAATGCATTTATTTTTGTTTCAACTGGATGCCCTTTATTCAGTTTCCAGCCAGTCGCTGACTAGTCAGAGCAAAATAAGGCCAAATGATGATGTTGTAACCATCCGTAAGGCGGGAGGAAAACACTCCTGTCAGGACGGCAGCAGATGGAGGCTGTCCCAGTACAAATTGGGTGAGAGGTGAATTACACAAGGAGGTGATATCAGGGCAAGTGGTTCAATTGATGGATGGACAGATGGATGACCTCAACATGGATGTGCTCGCGGGTCAGTGTCTGCACTGGAGCCTGGACAAGATTTGTTTGTTTTTTATTTATGACTGATAACTTTCAGCATTATTTTTTACTCACATTCATCTTCAAGTTTAAAGGCGTGTATTTACGGGGAGCTGTGGGTGTGTGAATGAGCTCAGCCCGTGTGCCCAGCGCCACAAAGATCAACATTTATAAGCCAGAATCAGGCGACTGTGACACATATCTGTTTTACTGTCTGTTTACTATCTGTTTTTTGTCATTTATAGTCTTCATAAATACTTGTTTATCTTTCAGATGTGTTGTTTTGTAACCTGTGCTGTATCATTTACCTGATGTTCTGTCATGTCAGTTTAAAAAACAACAACATGATGATCCGATGTGCCGATATTATCATGTCTCACGAAAGTTCACAAAACATAATTAATTCTAATGAAAACAAAATATTATCATTATCAACAATATATCATATTGTTGTTGGAATTTAATTTAATTAAATGTCATTATTTTGCTCCCAGTTATATCAACTGATCGTGTTATACCATTCATATGTGCTTGTATATTGTTTAACAAGAACAGAAAGAAAAATCTCAAAGCCAGCATTCAAGGAATTTGACAGTAGATGAATAATGTGCAGTAAACAGGGGAAACAATTCTAAGGGCATCGATTTGTCTCAGTATTATTTGTGTGAGGACATCGACAGTTTGTGTTTAAATGTCCAATCCTTAAACAAAAAACAACAAATACCAGAAAAAGACAATTTTCTCGCTGGAGATGTGGTTTAAAGGGTAAAAAATACAGCTGGTCGTCCAGCCTCTCAGGATACCTTGTGTCAGAGCTGCATGTAGCTCATGCTCACCGTTTGACCATTTTTAAACTGCAAATCTCAGAAAAAGCTCATAAAACCCAACAAACTGACTTTCTGTGATGCATTTCAATGGACGTCCAGGCAGAGAATGTCCCAGTGTGTGAGGACGGCTATACGCACCGTGATTGGCTCATCGCGTTTGAGGGCGGGACTTGACCACCATTATAAAAAGAGACGTCTGTAAAACTGTCGACAGGACACTTCACACTGCAGACAAGGTCAGTTTTGAACCTTTGTACTTTGTAAAATGTTGAGCCATTGTGGTTTTATATTTGTAAGACTTCTGTTGAGTCAAAACAAGCTATTTAAAAATCAGTGATGTCATCGCAATGAGAAGTCTATAAGCGTGACAGTGCACAGCAGCAAACCTAGCGGTGAAAGGATTTTGCTTTTTGCCCCCTTTAAGACCCAGATTTTAAAAACAGTGTTCTTCACTTTGGTCTGAGAAACATTTTCCCAAATGAAGGCGACATGTTATCCTGTGTGTGTGGAAGTCACTTTCAACAGCACTGACTTGCTTTGTTGAACACGAAGCTTTCAACCTTCCTCCATCCTGCTGCTTCATGGGATTAATTAGTTTATGGATTTTTCTTTTTCCTGTTACTGTCTCTCTCTGTAACAGTTGTTGCCGTACATGTTGCTGTGCAGATATTTGGCCTTGTGGCGCTTCAAACCCAATTCACTGCCTTTTGTAAGGCTGGCTGCTTTGAAAAGACGAGACCTTCCTGCTGAAGAAAAGCTGCCCACGGCCTCATCACACCCCAGTGACTGTGTACGTCTCTCTGTCTCTCTCTCTCTGCCGCTCTCTTTCTTCCTGCAGCTCCCTCTGTATCCATCAATGCAACTGGATTCTCAGTCCAATCTGATTTTCAGGCATGAATGTTGGATGAATGCTTTTGCCAAAACATCTCAATACAGACAAGTTAAAAATGTGTGTGTGTGTGTGTGTGTGTGTGTGTGTCATATAAATATTTGAAAACCCAGTGCTGATATTTTCATATTGAAGCTGAATGTACTTTCTGACAGTGTGCTGTGTTTTTAACGCCGACCAATTTACAGGCCCAAAGAACCCAAGGTGCAGATTTTCCTCTGAATTGTTGTAAATTGAAAACCCGTTTTCAAATGGTAGGGTACGACGGGGGAAGATGCCCCAATCTTTGAAATATTTGGAAATGATTTCAGCATGTGCAGGATGATGATGTATAAACTAACACACTGCTGGGAGACACAAACTGGTAGAGCGGCCCATTTTATTGTTATAGCACAGAAATGAAAACCTTGTCGAGGGCCCTGATTGTGGGGCAAGAAGCCCCTGAGCTCTATCTAAATAAAACACACTGAGATCCAACCCCTGACCCGTGAAGAGATTATCTAGAAGCCTTTTAACCTTTCCTTCAGGCTAATCATTTTATTTCAACATGTCGATTCAGGATGAACGGTAGCAAGCTGTTGAAATCACAATAGTACTAACTATATAAAAACACGTATGACTATACTAGAAAATCTAACTAAATGATTTAACGTTACACGACGGCTCCTCCAAAGTGCTGTAGACTGCTAAAACTACAAAATATTAAATGAACTAAAGGTACAATAAAATTAAATAAAGTAGCTACTGTCATAATAAAGTTAAATAAAGTTCTGTTGTAGTAAATTAAATATTACAAAAAACTGCTGGTGCTATTATTTTGACAGTCGGGCCAGAGGTGTTGATGTTTTTGTTGTGAACTTGAAGCTTGTGGTTCGTTAGCAGTTAGCTAACTTCTAAAGTTAAACTTTTGCCGCCTTTAAATGTGAATATTTATACACTGTGAACGAGAAACTAATAACTCACTTTATATATTAATAGCACTTGTAAGTCCCACTGGTGCTCCATGGTTACAAATGTGACCAAATACTCGCAGTCTGGAGCCAAATGGTGGATCGGCCATCGGGATGAATCCTGATGGGTCAGTCACCAAGAGGTGGTCGAAAAAAAAGACTAGTGAATGTCAAGCTAGTTGCTAGCTGGGATGTTCAGAGGGAACGTAGGTGTCAATCTTATGTTTTGATGCTTGAAGGAGGAGATAAGAGCGGCCTCCTCCAACACTAAAGAGGCCCTCATTTTTCTTGTAGACCAGGCTAGTTTGACTGCTGGACAGAAAACATGCCGGTAAAGAAGAAAGGGTGGCTAATAAATAATAATAACACTAATAAAAAAGCTTAAATCTTTACAAGAAGAGGCAGCAGAGTGCTTCAAAATAACCGACCTGTTTGGCCGCGGCGTTGGTTGACGGGCCGAGGCTGCTGGTGTTGCTAACGTTCGTGAGTGTGTAATGTGCAAGTTTGGCTTTGGCATATTGAAGCCATTGTGATTTAAACCTGTACTAACAGAAAATATGTGCTTACTTTTTTCCTGTGGATGCACGCAGTTAACGTGAGGTGGTGCTCCCAGTTCAAGGACGATGACGCTGAGGGACAGACTAAGGATGAGACCAGGAATATGACAGGTGCAATGTGAGGGCATAGCCTACTATACATTACATTTTAGCCAGAGGAAAACCTTTTCAGTAGGACTAAGTGGGATTTTTTTTGTTGTAGTAATAAGTTGACTAAAAGTTGACTGTAGGGCGTGTTGCCCAATTTATACCTCCTTAGTTCATGGCTGTGAGCCTTGGAGATATAAACTGGACTTATGTAATACAAGAGCAGGACAGACAATTATATTGTGCATAAAATTAGATGCATTAGGACAGAGTCATATGCTCTTATTTCAAGTTAAATACTGAGCACATGACATTTGTGTCAAATTTATTATTGCATTTATTTGATAGTCTGGAATTAAACAATAACTGCTGATTTTCTTATGATTTTAAGGACAGCGTTTGTGTAGTGTGCACAAGCATATAGAGGATTATCGGTAGAAACGTGTGGGCCGGTGCACCTGAATGTCCCGCCCCTTAAATTAAAACCGTTTCTGCAGTCCCCTTAAACGTGATCATTTATTCACTGTAGGCTGGAAACAAACTAACAGCTCTTCTGTTCAAATATTTACAGCACTTACAAGTTGCAGTGGTGCTCCATGGTCACAAAATGCGACAAAACAGTGCGATTTGAGCCTTTCAAAAACACCTCGCTTGCTATACTGTGATCTGGATGGTTGGAGGAGTGCGTGTGTGACGCATCATGCTTGTGAGTCTTTAAAAACAAAATGTGACCATTTATACTTGATATTCACAGTGTTGGAGAAACATCTTTTTATTTCTAAATACATTAAATGACCACAAATCCCCTAATGTCATATATATTAAAACTGTTTATGTATAATTTCATATAAATACATAGAACACTATTTTGCAGTGACTAAAAATTAGATCATTTAACCATTCTGGTGGAATAAATCTCAAGAATCACACAATCACATTTCATGATAGCAAAGCCTTTCAATGCGTGTGTTGAGAGCAGTGTGGTTAGGAGAGGAATTAAAGGGGTGGGGGCATCTTACCCTGATGTCTCTTATATATGTGTGTATTTTTTAAAGGCAGAAACTTTTCAGGAAGAAGAATAAAAACACGTCGAATCTTTTCATGCAGCTGTGGTCGGCTGCTGTATATTGGCACTGGATGATAGGACTGTCTTTTATCAAACAAAAGGCAAATTTGAAAAAACAAAAAAAAGAAAAGCATAATTGAAATTCTGTTGCTGTGCGGTGACTGCACACTAACTATTCCTCACACACACTCTCACACTGATCAGTGATGTGTAGTTAAACATAGTGCCTTTGTCTCCCCTCCATCTTTTTGTGTTCCTCTTGCTGTTTTACCTCTAAAAGCACCTGCTGTGGCTGAACAATGAGCCAACAGCAGCAGCAGCAGCTGACATACAGCCGGGAGCCACTAGAGGGCACTACACCGCCATGAAACAGAGCCGGGGCCCCCAGCTCCTCTCCTTTGTCTGCTATACATTAAGAACCATCTCCATCCGAGATAAAACCGTGTATGATTATTTTACCCCCCTCGTCGCCCTCAAAGACGGCGACAATCGCTGTGGAATCCTTGAGAGATTTTAATTTCCTTTGACTCTGGAGATTCACGCGTGTCTAAGGCAGTGGCAGAAATGTAAATGTAATTGCTCTGTTGCTCCACTGAAATGAAGACGCTGCTGAAATGAAGCGTTTGCGTGGCTCGATTTTGTCTGCGCGTGGTCGACTCTCCTCGAATACCAGAAGGAAACAAAACGGAGCCAAATAGAATCATTATCTCACACAAACTGCTCGCGTCAATCGCATCCCCAAATTTTTCAATTGTCACCGAGAGAGATTTCCTGCGTGCGGCGTGGCTTTTTAGGCTTTTGGCCTTTCGGTGCAGCTAATGTAAAGAAAAAAATGATGCGAGAGCTTGTTTGATGCTTGTGTGCATTTCATGTCCCTCGCTGCTTTGAAAAACAATGGCACAGTATCACTGATCTGTGTGTGTGAGTGTGTGTGTGTGATCTGGACACCTACAGGGAATCTTATACTATCTGACCATTATCTGCGGTTAAAAACAGGGTCCCTCATTCTTTCTGCTCAAATGATTTTAAGCTTTACTAATTGAAAATGTCAGCTTGAAAAGTCAAGGCCTGTTGCGGCGAGTTAAGAGACCAGTTGGCATTAAGAAGACCTTAAATCAGCCCCGAGGAAATTGGTTTCATTTTTCCTCTTGCTTTCATTCTTCAGTTTTCTTTGCCCCCTCCTCCTCCTCCTCTCCCTCCTTATCTTTTGCATTTTTGTTTCAGGAAAAATTTACAGGCGGCAGCGTCCTCCCCTCTGAGGCTCCGACCAATATATTGGCTTGGCTCGCTGGTTCTGGCGTTTCCTTAAAAATGTGATCTGGTCCACTCATTGTGTCGCCTGCCTGCGACGTGATGATTCTCTGGGACGACGGCGTGCGTATATTCAATCGTTTTATTTTCATATCAGCAGATATTGATCGTCTGCAGTGACATGTTTGTTTCTAAGGAGCTTTTGGTCGGTGCTTTTAGTGTCTTGCTGTTTCAAAGTGCTTTCAGCGCTGCAGAAAAATGAAATTGTGGGGATTCACAATAAAAATGTGAAATTTGGGAGGAATCTGGGAAATGAAAACCGTCTAATTTTAGTAATATTGACATTGACTCAGTTTTAAGGAGCTTTTTGGTCGGTAGTTTTAGTGTCTTATGAGGGTTTCAATGTTGTTTCAAAGGGCTTTTCATCACTAGAGAATTTTAAAGGTTGGGAGTTATAATAAAAATGTGAAATGTGTGGGATGAAAACCGTCTGATTTTAGGAATATTAACACGGCCTGTGTTTTTGGTTTGAGTCGGCTCATAAACACAAGAAAATGGTTTAAAATTTAGTCCTCCCAGTGCTGCTTTCAGAAACCAATACGAGTGCGGCCCTCCCTCGGAGACAAACTACAAAGGAGAAGTGGAATAGGAGGCATTTTTATGACTCATAACACCTTATTACCTTTCCTTGTCTCCTTTCTTCTTCCACAAAGGGGAAAAAAATTAAATGTTGTCACACTTGAACCCCCCCCCCCCACTCCTCTGCACACACGGAGGCTTTTGTCGGCTGTGAGTGCTGATCACAGTCGATGATGTGTGGTGTGTCAATGCATATGATTTCCAGCCCCCCCCCCGTCCTCATTGTGTGTTTTCATCGGTCCCGAGGGGCGACTCATTTTCCTCTCTTCCTCCTTCCCCTAATCTTCCCATCATCATCATCATCATCATCATCATCATCGTCCATTGCTTTATTTCTGATGATTTTTTTCCCCCAGTATGCACGTTTTAGTGGGTGCTGGTGGAGGTGTTGGCCAAGGGCCGTGAAGCGCACAGCACATCAATTAATGCACCATTACTAGGTGCCAGGGTGTGTGTGTTAGTGTGCATGTGTGTGTGTGTGTGTGTGTGTGTGTGTGTGTGTGTGTGTGTGACAGAGAGGAAGAGAAAGAGGAGAATGTGTGTGGAGCTCAAATCTAATTATTCTCTGGCTTTCCTCATCGCAGGGACAGAGTCCGTTAGACGGACTGCTGGTGGCTGAAGGTTTTCATTGCGGCAATACCTCTCTCTGTTTCTTTACATCTCTCTTTTTTCTCTCTCTCTGTTTCTTTACATCTCTCTCTTTATTTCCTCCCCCCTCTCTGTCTCTCTCATCCTTCCCTGCATCCTGCCTCACCCCACCTTTCTCTCTCCATCTTCCACCTCCTTCGTCCATCCTCCCGCCCCCCCGTCCATCTCTACCTCCGTATCTCTCTCTCTCCTCTCTATCACTCTCTCGCAGATGCCACATCACACCACACGCTCTCCCTTTCTCTCTCTCTCTCTCTCTCTCTCTCCTCTCTCTCTCCCGTCCGTCTGCTCTCTGCTCTCTCATTCGCTCCGCCGGCTCGACGCCGGCTGTCAGTTCATTTGCCGCGGCAGAGCAACAACTGGCTTCTTTCAGCGCTGGGAGCGGAGAGGGGAAGGCGAGAGCGGAGGGAAGAGTGGAAGAAGAAAAAGTGGTAGGGGACGAGAAGGAGGAGAAGAGGTGGAAAAAGAGGAGGAGGAGGAGATCTTTTGTTAAGCATCCATCCCTCCCCTCATCCCTCTCTGGCAGCAGCAGCAGCAGCAGCAGCATCAGCACCACTGCCTCCATCACCACCACCACCGCCGCCGCCACCACTCCCGCTGCTGGATCCTCCGTCTCCTGCCGGGATCTGCCTCCTCCTTCTCCTCAGGGAGCTCTTCCTGGAACTGGGAGGGGGAGGGAGATCACCACCTCCCAGCTTGCTGCGGACCCTCGGCAAGGCATCAGGAGGAGAGGAGGAAGGAAGGAAGGGGAGGGAATTTTAGAAGAGGCCGTCAGGAGAGCAGAGGAGAGGCAACACCCTGGGTTACAGGAGAGCAGAGGAGGGGAGAAGAAAAGAGGGTAAGAGGCCACCGTGGCACACAGAGTGGACCTGTTGTCGCAGTTTCACCTTTTCTTTTTCTTTGTCCACTCCTTTCTCCTGCGGTGGGAAATTTCTGAAAATATTTTTTGACGATTTTTTTCCTCTCTCTGACTGGAGGAGATTTTTTATTCTCATTTTTTCACCCAGTCTTTCCTCCCTTAACGTGCACTATTTCTTGTAGCTTGTGTGTTCCATCCTCTTCCTCCCCACATGCAGTGTCCACTATTACCATATTCATAGGACCTGTGGGCAATTAAATCAGTAAAATGAGGAGGCATGTGTGAAAGCAGGGTCATGTAAGTTAAAGGGAGAAAGGAAGGAGGAACTGAAGGAAACAAAAAAAAAAAAGTTGAAAAAAAAAATACACTGGAGAGGGCATTTCACTGCCATCCTCATCATCAGCTTTGCTGCCTCTTCTTCCCAACAACCTGTGGGGCTCTGCGTGAGCTGTGTGTGTGAGGAAGTTTGAATGAAAGCAAAGGTAGGAGAAGATTCCTGCTGTTTGATTTTAGCTGTTGCCCCTGCTCTCAGAGTAATCTGATGAGTCTCGGGGGTGTTTCCACTGAACAATCAATGATACTTGGGCTAGGCGACCTGTGTGTGTGTGTGTGTGTGTGTGTGTGTGTGTGTGTGTGTGTGTGTGTGTGTGCGCGTGTGTGAAAGAGAGAGATGATATCTAGCTGAAGCCCTCAGGTTCTCTTTTCTCTCCCTCTCTACAGATGGCCTGGGCTGGGCCAGGCTAGCCGATGTGTGTATGCGTGTGAGAGTGTGTGTGTTTGGCTGCGGGTGGTAAATCCCAGCTCTCTGCAGCTTGGGGGTGGTTGGGCGGGTGAATGGGTGGGGGTCTTCCTCTTTTTGGCTGAGAGTGTGTGTGTGTGTGTGTGTGTGTGTGTGTGTGTGTGTGTGTGTGTGTGTCTCCTGGGCCGAGTGGTCCAGGCCGGCCGGCTGAGTGCAGGATGAGAGGGGAAATAGAGAAGAAGAGGCTGGGGGGGGGGGCAGGAAGAAAAAAAACTTGGATTAGCATCTCATCTGCTTTCTTCTTTTCTTCCTACTTCATCTGTTCGTTCTTTGTTTTACTCTTTCTCCATCCTAGCCCCCTCCTCCTTTCCCTTCCCTTCCCTGTCCAGCCCTACACTCAGTTTGTCCATCCTGCTTCAGCTCCTCTGCAGAGTTTGAATTTTTCATCCATCCTGTGTTTTCTGCAGATCCATTCAGCTTTTTACAAAAAACATTTAAAATGTATTTTCTCTCCCGGTGAAAGGAAAAAAAAAATGATACTGTTGTTCCTCAGATTTGATGAACGTGTGCAATTCTAATTTAGAAACAGTGAATCTGCGTTGAGGACACACACACACACACCGACGAGCCTGTTCCTTCCACCAAACCATCCGCGGAGTAATTGTAAATATTGATTAGAGACAACAAATCAATGGAATGATTTTGGATCGGCTTAGCTGGAGCCTGCTCTTTGTATTCAGCCGGCTAGTTCAATTAGAATAGACTGGAATAAATTTGCTTGAACTTTTCATACATTATTAATGGCCTCGCTCCAGCATTTAAACTCATCGCTTTAATTTGAAAATAAAGGAGAGGGGGGGGATCATAATAATGATTGCTGAATTAACATTTAGGAATTCATTTAAAAGGTATTTTAGCATTTTCAATTTTAAGGGGGAAATAAATGGCGTGTCATTTGAAGCGAATGTGTATTTTCCAATATATATCACACAGCAGTAATCAGCCTGGAGGACACCGGAGCGCGGGCTGGTGTGCTGCTGCAAAAAGCGGCACCATTTTTATATAATCAAACAAATTAGTTCCCTGCATGCGCTGCACCCTCCCTCCTTTGGTCTAATCCATGTGTTGATTTCTCTGCTTGTGTTGCTGGGTGGGGGTGGAAGGTGGTGGGGGGGTAATGGAGTGTACGGGGCTATTGTCACACCGCGGTAGCTCCCGGTTTGACCTCCCTAACCCCGCGTCTCCCTTGTGTGTGCACGCCCCTCCACCCCCCACCCCCACCCTCCTCCCCGCCCCTCCCTCATCCCAGATCTCATTACGCCCGGGTAGGACCGGGGCAGGAGCGGTGACGGCAGCAGCCAAAGCTGGATGAGGACTTCCAGACGACAGGGGGCAACGCTGGCAGGCCGCGGTTCCAGGTAAGATGCTTCCTGTCGGGGGTTTGGGCTGCGCCACATCCCCTCCCCCCGCCTCCCCCGTCACCTCCACAGTTTTGTGTAACAAGAGAGAGTGAATCAAGCTAACCTCAGCTTTTACACACCCTTCTTTCTTTTGTTTTTCTGTTTGTCCCCTCCACACACGCTGCTGGCTCGGATTGAAAATGCCACCGTTGTCAATTTTCTCCTTTGCAGAGGAGCCATTGATGGAACCTTGCCTCACGCTGCAGCGAGGCGTCTTCAATCAATGCGACTGCCCCACTTTCTCTATATGTGTATGTGTCTGTTTGCCACTGGAGCCTGAAGGGGGGCTGCCGATGGCCATGGTGGTGGTGGTGGTGGTGGTGGTGATGATGATGATGCAATGGCAGTGGTGCTGCTCACGTGGTTTCTGGCTTAGCTCCCCCTTGTTTACTGAAAGACTCTCTTCGGTGACGGGTATTCTTGGGTGGATAATACGGATCACGTTGTTATTGCTTAAGAATACGCGTAGTCGAGGAGAGTCCTCTCTTCGCCCAGCAACACCCCCTCCCCCCATCCCCCGACACCCACCCACCCACCTCACCTCACCCGACTACCCACCCACCCACGGAGGACTGTCAGGATGGGTGAAGCCACACCCTCACTCTCCACCCTTCCAAAAAGAGAAACCTACCTCTTCTTTGATCTGCACTGCAATGTTTCTTTTTTCCCACTTCCTGTGCTGAGCCACGGTTCGAGGGTCGAGGGTGTCCTCACGTCTGTCCCACCGTGCATCTGTCAGTCTGTCTCTGTCTCCGTGGCGATGGACAGCGTTGTGTTTCTGTGTCGTATCTCTGTGTGTGTGTCTGTCGGACATGTTGCTTTTCGAGATTGTTCGGTCTCGCGGAGGACGACTGGCTCTTTGTCTTGTCTGACAACAACTTCTGATCACGTGACTCTATCTGCATGAACAGTGTCTGTTCCCATGTTGCTGGGCCAGCATGACAGCCTGCACACTAACACAAACATGTATATCTGCAGCGAGCGGGCCGGGTCTAATTACTGGTTTGGAGACACATGGGGTCAGCACGGGCGACCCTTTAACAAGCAGCAATCTGAACATGTGCTAACGTCGTTTGAAAGTGTAGACCAGAGAGCAGTGCAGAATAAACAAAAGAAAATGCTAACGTTTAGCTAATTAGCTCATGTGGAGCAGCATTTGTGGCCTTGTGGCTCCAGCGTATTTCTAAGCTGACCAAAACCTACAAAGGGCCCGGGGGCGTTAACACATAAATGGGCCCCCAGTAATCCCCTCTCTCCGATCTCCCTCTGTACAGCGTGCAGTACTACCTGGCCCCAGGTTTGTTAGGTGATCATTTAATTAAACAAATAATTTAGAAACAGGCAACATGTGAACTGAAATAGTCAAAGTCTAGAAACTCAATTGCTCTCGCTGGCTCCAGGATTAATACGTAAAGCAAAACTCTTCTTAAGGCCCTTATTTATTACTTGATAATGTATTTTAATGCTGCATGTTCTATATCATATTTTCTATTTACCACAAATCTCGTAGGCCAAGAGCTTTCGGGGCCCCTGGAGGTGTGGGGCCCCAGGGCAGCTGCCTGTTCTGTGGTCAGTAATCTAGTTGTGCAGAGCAGGTACAGCTGCAGGCATACACTCTCAAAAATGATTTACAGGGTTAGTGGATAACCCTTAAAATACAGACGTTTGTCAGCACGAAAAAATTACGTTTGTCACATTAACGTGTTTTAATTAGTTGACAATTATTTTAAGAAGTTGTTTAATATCCAAAACATTTTTTTGTAATTTTTGACTTAATTGAAATAAATAAGTTAGAATATCTTTAATAAAATAATTTGACCAGTAAATATCAGCAGAGCTTTTGGATAAATATTAAGCTGGTTCAACTTAATTAGGCTTTTCGAGGTCAAAGCAAATCATGTTGGTTGTACTCAACTAAGTGAGTCTATCAGAGGATTGATGGACACTCTTGATTTAATAGTTTCAATTGGAACGACTGAAAAAGATGCACGCAAATCGTTACTTAATTCCTCAAAGCTGAATCAGAGGATCCTTTTTTAGAGTTTTTGTTATCTTTAAAGAAAAAAGAAATATATTTTTACCAGGGTTGCTTCTCTGTGAACTTCAAAAAAAAAAAGATTAATCTATTGTTTTGTTTTTTATAAATCAGTTTAACATTTCTTCTATTAAATGTCACAAGATCGTAAAATAAGTTGTTAGAAACAGTCCAAAGACCCCAAATAATCGGTTTACAATAGTACAAAATGGGGCTGCAGCTAACTAGTCTTTTTATCATATAACAATCGGATTCTTTTATCTATTAATCTATTAGTCGATTAGTGTAGCAGATGTTTTATAACAGTGAACAGTCAATGGTGCATCCCAAACCCAAAGTGATTTAAAGTCGTGTCAAACAGAGAAAAGCAGGAAATTTTCAAGAAGTAATTTATTATTAAAATTACTGTGAATCAACGGATCGATTAATTGTTTCACGTCTAACTCTGACTGTAAACACTCTCCAGCACAAACCATTTTACTTTGGGTGCAACATTTTCAGGCCTGTGACCAAAAAAAAAAAAAAAGGGAAAATTTAAAAACCAGATAAAGACCATTTAGTTTGATTTGACTGAAGTTTAGGAGCTCCTGATGGTTTTAAAAGCTGCGTCACACTTCATGAAATTTCATTTATTTTACTGAATTTATGGCATAAGAATAAGCAAAACATTGGCACCTGAAGTCCATCAGCATTAGCACTGCGTGGATGTGTCGGCCTGTAATAACTGATCAGCTGTATCTCCTCTGGCTGTGGTCACAGAGTGGAACCTCCTCTTATTCAACCCCATGTTGTGCATTTATTACGGGGCTGAGCCGCGCCGCGCCGCCTCTTACCTTCCCCCCTTTACGCTCTTTTTTTATGCAAATGGCTGCTCAAATGACATTTATCGCAGTGAGGTTTACGCCACATGCAATACTGCCGCTGAGCCTCTCTCTCTCTCTCTCTCTCTCTCTCACACACACACACACACACACACACACACACGGATACACACAGAGCTGAGGAAACAAAATGTCCACCATGAGTGGTCAACAGCTCAACTTATGCACTGAGGAGAGAGGCGTCTAGATAAACAATTACCCCGGCTCACATGGTCTATAAGCAGGTCTCTGCGTGCTGACGGCCGGGCGACGCACCATGAATATGGATTCCCTCTCCATGTCTGATGGCACATTCTGAACCTTAACACCCATGTAAAATCCATTTAAACACCTAATAGGATCAACTTGACTCATACAGCCATGTTCTCATACATGTCACTTCCCATGATCATATGCTGGAGATTTCCTCGTCCCCCCCCCTCAGGCTGGTGCAAATCATTTTTTACACGCCTTCCTACAGCTGAATATCAAATAGTGTAGTTGTCATGTGACTCTTCTCAGGCAGGAGTTCATTTTAAAGTTAGCCACAGAGTCACTCAGACATGCTCATGACTGCAATTAACACAGTTCATGGCGTCATTACCGCTGCAGATTATTCAAATAATACAATTATATGTTTAACACTCGGTGCAGCTGATAATTACTGCTCCTTTTCTTACAGAAACAAACAAAGCGACATGCTAAAGTGTGTGTAGGAGGATGTACATTTGTGGCGCGAATGAATACGAATCACACACACACACTCACTCACATACACACACACACACACAGTTCCTCCTCTGCATTTGTGTGTTGACTGTTAGAGATGGTGTGGCGTGGACGTCCTCTCGCTGTTTGTCTCCGTGTGTCTCTGGGTTGCTTGTTGTTGCTGCTGCAGGGCCTCGGCTGGCTGACATCACTGCCGCCACATGATCCAGTCGTTTAACATCACGTGAACACTTTATACCCACCTCCACTGATACACTGAGAGCCTTCAGTGATTCACTCGCTCCAGAAACTGTCTGCATTTAATCTAAACTACAGGAAGTTTGACACATTAAGCCTCTGAAAACGGACTTCCTGCAGGCGGCCGCAGGAGGCTGCTGTCTCCATGATCCTGTTTGAAATCAATCTGAAATTAAAAAAAACAAAACGATATGAGCTCGAGCATTTTTTTCTGCGACTGAAAGCTAAGACATCTGTGTTTGCGTCACACTGTCTGCATGTGATGATGTCATTACGTTATGCTACAAGCCATAAAGCGCCGTGACACCACAGTATTGTCCCGTCATAGCTGCAGGAAATTTTTGTCGACGTGATCCTGTTTAAAATCAATCAAAAAAATATATATATAGCTCGAGTTTTTCTCTGTCTTCTGTGCCGTCACGTTGTCGATGATGTCATCACGTCGTGCTACACGCGATCCCAAAGACAGTAAAAACGTGCTGTGGCGCCAAAGAAGCAGAGAAGCAGGTAGAAAGGAATATCTTGTATTTGTTTTCTAAATTTATGACACAAATTAAACACTTGAATAAATGCTTAGGCTTTATTATCTTACAAAACCTTTTCGCTTTTGGCTTGTTCTGATTTTAGGAATAAGAGATACCAAGAAAATACCAATGTGGGCACCGGGGAAATATTTCCACTGACGATGAAACTATGAAAACGGCTTTTGACTCTGCTTCTAAAAATGAAATAATGCACATATTTCAAATAATTTACTGAGTGTTAAGAAATATTTTACATGTAGAAATCTTTTGAATTGATGTTTATTTTTTTCAAATTCAATTGAATTCAGTTTTATTACAGTTTGATTTAATAACCTTTTAGCTTACAAATTTTAGGGATACGAAGCATTTGAAAATGGCATCGCGAAAAGCAAAAGTACCAACGTATGGACCCTTTCTATGGCATTAATTTTTAAAGACGCTGTTACAACGACATTCCTGTCACATTTATTGACGTAAAACACGACACTGCATCGATGCAACAATAAGCACACACTCACAAAAGGCTTGTCAGTGACGACGCTGTGGTATAAAGTGCTGTCTTGGTGTTATTCTGCGTGTGTGCCAGCCTGTGTTTGGATTGTCTCTGCTCGTCTCCAAACTGTTGTAAAGAGCTGCCACGCTGTAAAACACATTGTTGACAGATAATATCAAATGTAACGGACAATTTCTTTGATGATTTAATGAATTAAGCATTGTGTCCTCTCACAGAGTATTGTAATAGCTGCTGATGGCGGCAGTGAGATGTCTAAACTGCCGGTTATCTCATGTGAATGCCATTTCTCCACGTCTCTCTCTGCAGTCAAAGAGCTGTTGTGGTTGTGCACTAATGTATGCTGCTCTGTACTAATGGCATGCTGCTGCTGCTGCTGCTGCTGATGGTGATGATGATGATGATGATGATTGTTTTAAAGCTAACCAGGGACGAATGCTGCATGCATTTCAATCATTTCAACCAACAGCAGTGATGTCATTTTCCCCTGTAAGTGTGCCTTATTTCTGTCAAGTAAATGTGGCTGTAAATAAAAATAAATCCCTCTTTTGAAATTAAAATGTGAAATGAAGCTTTAATTAACATCATAAAAGACATGCGTGAAAAGAGGCCTTCGTCCTCGCACTCGAGGCCTGTTGCACAGATTTGTTATTTTAAGAAGAAACGCAAGATGAGACGAAATTATATTTTCGATGAATTCCTGGATTCAGCAGTGGATTACAGTCATTTTTTGCCTTCTTCATACAAATCCAGGCCTGTGGATGTAAAAGTTGGAACCCTGAACACGTCCTCTCAGCCCGAGGATCGGCTATGGACTGCTGCCTAAACATTTTTTCTGCCTCCACTTTAAAAACCTCCCGGATCTGGCTCCAGAGGGCCTCTCCCAGCGATCCCACAGACAAACCCAAAGATTAAAAAACTAAAACCCATCTCCTCCTCTGCTCTGCTGTCTCACTGGGAGCTACACCGGTGCAGTTAGAAGGAGCCTGTCTGGGCTTTTAACTTCTGCCTCAGTTCTTCTCAGCACTCCGACACGAGACTTGAAAATGTAACCTTCAGAAACATTACATTTGATTCATCCAGATCAATTCAATCTTTTTTTTTTTCATGGCGTGCAGACGTTCCTGCTGGAACACGTGTTTGCTGCAGTGCATCTACACACTCGCACCACTGGACATTCTCATAACATATGTGTAAAATAAAATAATCTTTTTTCCATTTCATTTTTCATTTCATTTAAACTCACATTATTTTGAGTTTTAACACAGTTTCAAAGTCGGCACTAACACGGTGAAGCAGCTATTACTGAGGAAGAAATGTACTTTATGATCTTGACTCCAGCTTAGTTGCTTCCTCTGATTCATACAGATCCCGTATATGTCAAACTGTTCCCTGTGACAGTGAGGCGTATCACAGCAGGCCAACTCGAGGACGTCTCTTAGACCCGAGTCTTTCCTTTTCCACCCATTTAGCAGCGCTGTCTTTAACTTCTTCAATTCAGATATGTCCACAGGTCTGTGACGATTCACTCACTCCAAAATTGCCGACATCAGTCTGATTAGCTGCACCTGTGTGCTCAGCTCGTAGGTGCTCCTTTGGTGATGTTTTAATTCTGTTCATCACAAGGTGAAAATTACTTTTGACTTATTAACTGAATTGTCTGGGAGTTTATTTGAAGGGAAAGGAGTCATTCAGAAGCACAGTGGTGTCTATTTTCCATCACTGTGGCAGCAGGAAGCAGGAAGCTGCTCTGCGACGGCCTGCCGACAACTAAGGGTGCATTAAAGGGACAAAGTAATGGCACGTGATAAACTGGGGGGCTGGAGTATTTTATTTTTTGTTTTTTTATTTTTTCAATTAATTCGAGAGTCATGGCAAAATAAAAATCTGTGAATGAATTTATGATGGATAATCTACTTGAGAACAAAAGCTGTTAAACAGGCGCTGGTTAGGATGGTCTGACTGAATGTAAACTTTCCACCAGTTCAATCACTGGTTCAACCAAATACTATATTTCCTGTGGAGGATAAAGACCCAGCTGTGGTTCTCACACCTTTTTCAATAATGTACCCGGGGCCAGAAAATCATTCAGGCCAGCTGCACGACAATGTAGTTATGAGTGTCAAATAAAACCAGAGGTACATATCGTGAAGGAGACGATACAACCTTTAACCAATATTTGCTTAATGATAATTTATCGTTTCATAATAATCTCTGATATGAATTACAATAAATATCTTACTGCAGGTCGCTCTGACACACTGAGCTTCTCTTTCTCATTTCTCAATACTAGAGCGTCTCCTGCGTCGCTCCTGTCTCCACCTTCAAGAAGAAAAAAGCAAGAGCGCCACATTTTTCCATGTATGTGTTATGATACAGGTTTGTGCATCACATTTGTGTTTTTATTTCTTTCCTCTCACACTGATCATCTGACAACCTCTTTGGCGACCATCTCTACGCTGGGAACCAATGCATTACACAAGCTGCCTGTTATGATGTCACACACGAGAGAGTTACAATACTTAACTTTAATATTTCACAATAAATTACATTATTATCACCTTAAAGGCTACGACTGTGATATTAAACCATATTCAGAATTTTATTGTGAAATTCATGTAAATATTAGTGCTGCCACGATTAGTCGACTAATCAATGACTAATCAACTATTAAAATAATCGGTTTGAGTCATTTTTCATAGAAAAGTACTATAAAAGTGCCCAAAATTCTCTTACTGCAGCTTCTTACGTTCAGATATTGGCAGCTTTACACACTCTCCCATGACGATGAACTAAAACCCTTTGGCGTGAGTATGAAACAAGACATTAGATGACAAAATTTTGGGGTTTGGGAGAGACAGACCGACTTTTTTCAACCTTTTAACACATTTTTTGATAAAATGATTCATTGACTAATCGAAGAAATAATCGACAGATTAGTGAACAATGAAAATAATGGTTAGTTGCAGCCGTAGTAAATGTAGTAATTTTACAAAAGCAGTTTAACTGTGAGATTACAGTGAGATACAGTAATTCTACAGGAGCATACTGCCAAATCACGGTTATCAAATATACGTAAACTTAAGTTACAGTTAAATTCA
This sequence comes from Epinephelus cyanopodus, assembly GCA_026686955.1. Taxonomy (NCBI): domain Eukaryota; kingdom Metazoa; phylum Chordata; class Actinopteri; order Perciformes; family Serranidae; genus Epinephelus; species Epinephelus cyanopodus. The sequence goes on from CM048935.1 coordinate 1,936,222, forward strand.
GTAATTTACAGGAACATACTGTTATTTCAGTTAATGAGCGGAATGTACAGTTGAAGTTACTAATTTTACAGGCACATACTGTGAAACTGCACTGCACTGCTTTAACAACATCTGTTACTTGTGTCATCTTGATGTTATTTAAGGAGAATTTGGAAAAGGCAGGTTAATATTTCCCCTTAAATTTCCCCTTAATTGGCGATGGCAGCTTCAGCGTCGTGAGAGTTCATGAGTTATTAAACTAGATTAATGAAAAACTTTATGTTCACTTGACACAAAAACTCATCCCGTGTGAGCTTGACACAATTTCTGAATTTGGAGTTACGTAACATATTGTGGCATGCTGGGACTAAATGGGTGGAGTTTCCCATCATGCCTTGAGAAAATGTGTTCAAGGCCATAAACTGAAGAAAAGTGTATTTAAATGTGTTGTAAATCACTCCTGTTATGTTAAATATGTTAAACTGACATAAAATTCCTGTCAGACATTTTCTGTGACATTATTTTGTGTCTGGTGAACTTTTATGTTACTGTGTTGAACTAAACTCAAAGTTTTGAGTTGAAGCTGGTTCCCCCCAAAATCAGCGACATCTCGGAGTCATTCTTCTTTTATCTCCGTCTCTGCTCCGCTCGTCCTCTTCCTTCCACCACAATCCCACTAAACGCACCCCCAGCCTCTGTGTGTCTGACTGGCTGCTTCGTGGGTATTTGACTCAGCGTGATGCGTTCACGACACTCTGAGAGAATTTTTTTTTTTTTTTAGCTTTTTAGCTCTATTAGATTAGCTACAGCCTGCAGGCCATTTAGTGAGGTAGGCCACAGGGAAAACTCACAGAATTCCTGACAGCCAATCCAGGCCTGAATGTACCCCCTATAAAGTAATGCTTTAATAAACGTCTCTCACCAGTGCACGCTCTTTTTGGCAGAAAACAAGTCTAGGCTACATAAAGACGTCCAGTGCTGCACCATCAGTGTCTGATGCACTAAACAAAAACCTTATAAACCTTAAACCAGGGGTGTCAGACAAATGCAACCATTTTTATCTTTTAATGAACTATTACTACATGATGCCTGTCTACAAACTGTATGATAGTCTTATATGTGAGGTGAAGGGCAAAACTGCGAAGTGATCTTTCTCGATTAACTATTATTGCGTAAAGGGCCACATGTGGTATATTTTGAAAGTCAAGCTGATTAAAATTGGCCCCTGGGCCAGACTTTGGACATGCCTGCCTTAAACTGAAAAACACTGAAATGCATCTTTTCAAGTGTTCAGAATCCGTCATCAAATTTCTTTTATTTTTGATGCAGTAACAACAAGGCACTGATCACACAGACAGCGTTTCAGCAGCTGGACGCCGCTTTTTGTAACTGATTTTAATGAGAATGAAGCTTTTTGCTCGCTGGTTTTTATGTTGCTATGCACGCCATGTCTCCTGTTTTTGCCTCTGAACTCCTCGAGTTAGACAAACTTCAACTCAGAGCGGAAAAGCGCACCACATCAACTCTGCTTTTTCTGCTTTCCGCTTTTTTCCAATCGAATAATTTGAGAGGCGGGGCTTGTGTGGTGGCCATGGCTGGTAAACAATGGAGGAGAAACTGGTGGTAGTGGTTGCTGGATACCCAGAGCTATACGGCCTGATGACAGACAGCAGGTTGTCAAACTGTCCCTGAGTCGTCCTAAAATCTGCCTGTAAACGTCCATGATGGAGGAGAAGCTCCTGGACCAACTGGTGGTTCTCCCCATGATCCAGCCTCTTTTTTAGGGTCTCATGTACCCACACAGATCTCTGTTTATCTGCTGACAGCCTCTCACCCTCAACCACAGCTGATATTTACTCTGACAAAAAAGGTAAATCGATTACACAGGTAGGTTAGGTTAAGGGAGTGATTGGGTGGTTGCCTGGCAACATTAAAAAGACACAGCAAGCATTTTTTTACTAGTAAAAAAAAAAAGGCAGTGCAGTGCGCCTCGTGTTTTGCACCCTGCAAACGCTGTGTGATCAGGGCCTGAGACTGCAGCTGCATTGAACTGTGTCTTTTTGATAAGATGCATACAATTATTTTAGAAATTATGATATGTTTCAAATTAACATACTTAAAAAAACCTCACACACCCTTCTGCTGTCGTCCAAAACACCCCGAGGAGTACGGGTACCTCCATTTGAGGAACAGTGGCGTGTAGCATGCCTCACACGATGATGTAAATCATCTAACCACATTATATTTCTGCCTCTGTGAGATAGTAGAAGAGATGAGACCTCTCCAACCCACAACCAGCACAAGAATCAAGAGGACAGCCTGAGCGTCACACCATTGTTATTCACACCAGATAACTGATCTACTGTCGGCGCCTATTTACATCCTCTTATCGCCACGCAGCACACTACCATATTACATCCTATTTAATTTAGCCCGCAAACACCCCAAGCGTCTTAGTACATTTTATCTCTTGTAATCCTGTTAAAACCGCAGTAATTAGAATCCCAAAACCAACCCTGCTGGACTGAAAACACACACAGCGTAGCCAGGCACAATCCATAGTCTCTCATTAGAAAGCAGCATATCCACAGATGCAGTATATTTAACAATATCTTCTTCTTTTTTTAATTTTACATTTGCTCTGATGGCTCAAGTCCCAGTGGATCCATGAGCCAGCAATATTACATGTAATATTCCAGAGGAGAATGATATTCTCTGGTCACACTGTGTGGGACAAATTCACACAATTCACTGGCTAAAATTTCAAATATACATGTTTGTGGATGTTGCAGTGTGTCGCTGACATCACGAGGGAGGAGTTTAAATCCCTGCGGAGGCTCTGCAGCTATTGGTTCACTCTGTGTTCAGGCTACTCATTACTTATTAAGCACACTATTAAGGAAAATTGACGGTAATGATGGGAAGGATAGGACCCAGGCTCATTTGGCAGAAACGCCACAGGAAATATTCAGCTTTTGTACCAATTAATTATGCATCATCTTTACTTTGCTCTCTCTGTAGACTGGGCTGGGTGTAATGTAGCACAGCACACTGGAGTAGCTTAAGATGAAAAAAGAAATACATCACCTTTTGATATGAAACATGCATTTAATCTGAAGAACATATGCAGATAAATATCAAACTGAAGAGGCAGATTTAAACCAATATATTTGGAGTAAATAATAGGCTTGTGCTATTTTATTTACAACCCTGTCAGACTTCTTTATTTGGTGTTTTTTAGGTTCATTAATCGTCTGATGTTGTTGCTTTGTTGGCCTTTGTTTCTTTAGAATCTGCTCTCTCAGGTTTCTGCAATCAAAGATGAGTCTGGTGATATTCTGTAGTTTCTTCTTGTCAGAGCCCATGTGCACAACCAAACCAGCACTGATCATATTTGCTGCCTGACATGTCTTCTTCCATTGTTGCCCAAAAACTATTAAAAGACACCAGTCGGCCACATGAAGGAATCACATGAACACACACCCAGAGATGGACAAAAATACACTAAAATGTATTTTGATACAAATACCCCTCAAATAAATGTATCAAAATAAAATACTTGTATTTTGTATTTTCAAATACAGAAAATACTTTTTGTCTTTTTCTTTTCAGCAGTGACCCGCAGCTCTATAGGTGTCTCTGTCGGTCGGTCGGTCCACAAAGCTTTTCGTGAATAACTCAAAAAGTCCTTGCCAAAAAATGCTCAAAATTTGCATACTGCGACTAGAGACCATCAGTAACTATACCAGAGAGAATGCCCACGATTCGTCCGTATGTGGCGCTCTGTGAGCCACAGTGTCTCTGTAAATAATAATCTCTTTTTCTACCACTACTGCAGCCCGAAAAGCAGCAACGTTTAGTAAAAAACAACCACATTTCGTATCACTATCCTGGCTTGAAAAGCAGCAACATCTATGTAAACAATAACCGCTTTTCTACCCAGGATATTGGCACAAAAGGGGACATTAAGACAGTGACTTCTCTGTAAAGAACAACTGCTTTTCATGCCTCTATCCTGGCTTGAAAATGTGTAGCCTGTTATTTTTGTTTGTTGATTCGTGGAGAAAGTAATTTGAGTATTTTAAATATAAAATTACTCCACTCAAAAGTATTTTGTTACAAATTACATTTGCTTTTCATCGGCCTTATCAAATAAAATTTACAAAATACTCAAATGTAATTGAAATATGTATTTTAAATACAAGTAATAGAAATACTGTCCATCCCTGCACACGCTGTAGCTCATTCTGGCTCAATACCACTGACGTCGTCCTGCTGACACATACATGGGTCATTATACGAAAACATGCCAAACAAAACTGTGCTATAAATGTCAATAAACAATAAATACACTATATCATTTTAGAATTTACTTTCCATGATATCTCTTGATTTAAACACCTTTTTGTATGAAGCATTGTTCAAAAGCTGTAAAAATGGCCTGTCGCTCAATATGATTGTTCTACTTTTACTAGCTATTAAGGCCCAAAAAAGTCAAACTATCATAAAAACATAAACTTATATATAAAGCCTCAAGTGTCCTTTCATTATTCATGAATGGGTTTTAATCTTAATATCTGTAAAACGTTGTAAAAAACATTTAATCGTGTCGCCAGGTAGTCGTCAACCCTGTTAGTTTTACTGAACACACCCCTTCTGAGATAATACACTGCTCCGAAAGTTGCATCATTTCCTGGGAGTGAAATCAGCTTCCTTTTGTGAACATGCTGGTGAAAAGACAAACAAGTGTCCTCTTATTGTCATGATATTTCTATCTCTATCTCTATCTCTATTTCTATTTCTATGAATTTGTACTAATTCCCTCTCAGCTACGAGGTTAATGATCTATACTGATCTATATTAATACACTATCAGCACAATGTCATGTTAAATTAGAGGTTTATGAATGTCCCATTATCTCCATTACACCCAAAGCTGCAACTTAAAAGATCAGTATGGTAACTGTTGTCAGTCTGTTACTGAGGTGTCAGTCCTGTTAAAAGACAAATGTCAAATCAACTCATTTTCTATGTTAAGTAAAGGAAACCAGTCATCTACAGAAGGAAATGTGGGTATTATTGTTTTGTTTCCATATTCAGTCGTTAAAAAGAAAGATGCTGTGAAAGTGTCAATTGCAAATGAGCATATTCATCCATGGATAAAAATAAACACCTCAATATTCTCACTGTACAAACTCAGTGTAACAAGGCGAGATTTATCCTTCATAGTGTATCAGATTTGTTGTAAATATGCATTTAAAACATTTTCAAACATTGGTGTAATTGGTGAATCGTAACAGGGTTGACAAAACACACACGTGGGAAAAAGAAAAAAAACACCTATTTCTGATAGGTAAAGATCTATTTAACCCAAAAAGGGTCATAAATAGTTTAAAACAGTACTTTAAAAATCAAACATTAAAAAGGGAAAAGGCACGTTTTCATATAATGACCCAGATACACGAGGGCAGTGGTCTCCAAACTTTTTGGCACAGCAAACTGTGAGACATTATCTCAACACACACCTGAGATACCATTTATTTCCATGTTAAAGTTTTTTTGGGGAGCTGTTCTGAGGCAAATTGTGATTTGTGATATTGGGCTTTATAAATAAAACTGGCTGATTGACCTGTATTTATATCTGTGCACAACAGCCTCTATAGTGTTGTTACTTTATATTACATAAATGTTTGTTTTAATTCACTAATATCAAATAACAATTGACAACCAACTAGTACTCATGAAATATTTAAGAAAATGATTCAATAATTAATTTTAAACGTTTTAAAATTACACCAAAACATCAATAACACACCCATTTAAACGGGGAATAATGTAAGATAATGTAAGATAATGTCATGTGTCACACACCAACAACACTTAATAGGTTCCTGTGAGTTTTGTTGGGTTTTTTTTTTTTTTAAATTAAATTAGATTACATTTCTGAGGTAGACTTGGCCTCTTTGACTGATGTTTTTTTATTTCAATCTTTGCATATTACAATCTTTGCATATTATCTTTGCATTATAGTACACATCATACTTTTACTCTTTTTTTTAAATAAATACTGTAGCTTGAAAAGGAAAAGGCTGAAGCTGTTCAGCTTATTTGTGCCTTCCCTTAATCCGTCCCATCAATAAATGATTGCAGGAATGGTAACACCAACACGGAGAAAAACAACAACAAAAAGAAACAGAAATGTGTCCATCAAGAAAAGGAATAGTCAATAATTAACAAATGAAACATAGATAAGGGTCACAATACACATTATTAATCCAATTGTGCACCAATTTTACTATACTTTTCAAGTAGAATATATTTAAACTTCTTTTTAAATTAAAAGATATTTTTACTTTTTTCAGTTCGTCCAGTAAACTCTTCCATAACTTCACCCCAATGACAGAAATACACAACTTTAGGTTGTCGGAAATTAAATCAAATTGCCTGTCTCTGTCAACAAACATTTTTTGTAGTTTACTAGGGAGTAAATAATTTCTTACCTTACATACTACCTGTGCTGTTTTAAGATCCACTATGCCAGAGAACTTTAATACCCTTAATTTAGAAAACAATATATTGGTGTGATGGTTGAACCCTATGTTATTTACAATTCTTATCGTATTTTTCTGCATAGTAATAAAAGGTTGTAGGTTGCTTTTGTATGTGTTTTCCCAGATCTCAGCACAATATGTCAGGTATGGTAAAATGAGAGTACAGTACAGTGTGTGCAATGTTTTGTGGTTTAATGTGTCTGATCTTACCTAAAATGCCAGAACTGCTTACCATCTTCAACCTGACATGGTCTATATGGGTTTCCAGTTAAGTTTGTGACCTATTTTCACCCCTAGAAAAGTATAATCATAAACTCTTTCAAGGCTAAAGCCATCTATACCTACTACCTGTATGTTAGGGTGAACTGGTCTGTTTCCAAGTAAAATAAACTTTGATTTATTAACATTCAGAGAAACTTTGCTGTTATCAAACCACAGTTTCAGTTTCCTTAGTTCAGTTGTGACATCCCGCAATAGCTGTTGTAAGTGCTCGCCGGAACAGAACATTAGTGTCATCAGCAAAAATGACAAATTTAACAATATTAGAGACATTAACTATATCGTTTATGTATAATGTAAATAATTTTGGTTCAAGTACTGAACCCTGTGGGACGCCACAAGTGATATCTAAGCATGCTGACCTATACTCACCCAACTGCACAAATTTTTGTCTATTTTCAGTATAGCTTTTTACCCAACTAAGCCCCACCCAGTCAATATTGCATATTGAACGGTTTTCACAAAATACCACGGCACACCTGGATTTGCATCGTTGAGAATGTGGATTCATCCACTGGTGAAAATAGTCCCAGACAAATGTTTCCTGCTGTTTGAATAATACTTCAGAGACACGACAGTGAGCAAAATTACTATTTTTTTTTTATTCAAGTTTTTATTAAGTTTTCAACAACATAGACAATCTATTGAAATACAATACAACATGTTAAAATTAACAATACAAATACAATAAACAACATATCTTGGCACTTAAAAACAAAAATGTAAAAGTAAAGTAAAAATTTTGCTTTTTATAAAACCTTAAGAAATCAGACCAGACATCATAAAATTTCCCCTGGTAATTATCAATCCTTGCTATCAATGATTCAAAAGAGGCAATGACCGTCATCAGCTTTAACCATTCATCAAAAATAGGTTTCACTCGACTCTTCCAATGGCGTAGAACAATCACTGAAGCACCGATAAATCCTGCCAGTGCATGTCCAAACTTTTGTTTGGATATACCTGGTGGTAGAAGACACTTACCTCACAGTAAATGAAGAAAAGCACCTACTTCCTTTTGACATCTCCAGCAATTACGAAGCCTTTCTTTAAAAAATACAACTCTAGTTTAATAATGCTGCTGTTTTTACAGACAGTCACAGACAGATCCAGTCTCCTTATACTCTGGCAACATTAACCAATAGTGAATATCTATTTTCACTAAATTATTACTTTCATCAGGTCACTGTTACCTGGATATTTCTTCTCTGAGCTTCTCTGTGTCAGAGCTCTGGGTGCCGACGTGTTCCCCTCCTCCTCCCTTGTTTTGCTTCTCTCTCTCATGTGTTTTTCCTCTTTCATTAATCCATCGCTGCTAATATGTGTCTGATTAAACTAGTCAGGCTCGGACATAATTTCCACATTGAACATTCACGGACAGCTACGGTAACGTGGATGCGCATGTGTTCTATTCATAGACCCCAGCAGTAAACAGGAGGGCTGGGAGGTGAGCTCCTGCTGCCGACTCTGTGAAAGTGATGCTAAGAGGACGCTGCTGCGTCTGGAGTCACTTGTTTGAGTGCAGACAAGACAAAAGCAGTGGAGAAGCAAAAAGTACACGTACTAGATCAGTTCATGACAATGTACTGTTGTTTGCACGCTGACGATAACATTGATGATTTTACTCTTGAAATAGAAAAAGGTGCAACATAGAAAAGAGAAACATCCTTTTTTGGTATCTCTGGATTATTGACGCTAGGATTGATCTTCAAAATGAAACCGTAGCCTTGAGTTCTGTGCAGTAAAAGAACAAAGCGCCTCCTAGACTGCAGATGTGTTATCTGAAACCTTTAGCACATTTCCTTTAAAACCTGAGTCTTCAACAGGGTCTGCAGCTCCTACAGGTTCCTCAGAGTCGCTGTAAATATTGTTTGGTAATTGAATTAAAGTTTTAATTTAATCAATTTTTCCCCCCAAAATTAAAATATGTTGCAATATACATACCTGTCACATACTGACGTTTGGTCATGGACTTTCCACGTACACATATGTCGTCCAAGGTACCCTGGGTGTTACATGCACGATCTGTTTTCAAAATACACTTCTGTTTTCACAGGAAATGTACAGTTTGCATACAGTCTCTTTCAAAATAAAAGCACTACGTTGGTACAACATTGTGAATTGATGTTTTTTTCCTGAAACAAACGACACATGGTTAAATTTTGCCAACACAAGCACATGGTTAGGTTTAGTAAAAAAGGGTTTGGCTTTACAATCTTACAGAAAGTAAACACCAGCCTCCCAGGTGAAAGACCAATCAACCACTCGTCCTGCCGGCCCTACTCGGACCTCTGCCTTTACTTTACTTTCATTGTTCACCTGCATTTCCTCCTGATGCCGCTGAATGCTGTTCAACAATGATGGCGACTGGCCACATATCATGCTGACATGAAAGAACTGCTTTTTCTCCGGTGTCTGACGCTGGAAGTCAGTGACCACTGACGGTTTTTGACAGCTTAACAGAGAGACCAGGATGAATACACATGAACATGAATCCAAGATATTATAACCAAAGATAAAAAACAAAACTTAACAAGCACAAACAAATGTGTAATATGTAACGCTAGCTAACAGCGAGGCCAAGTAGTGAGCTAACATTTTACAGGTACGATCAATTTACATACTATCCATGTTAGGGCTGTAAAATAATGCGTTAATTTCGATAAATTAATCAGAAAAAAATGGGGCATTAAAAATATTAACGCTGATTAATCACGTTCTGTGGTGCCCTTTGACCTGTGTGTCACTGAAGGCCACAGTGTCTTTGTCACATGATGGAGGCAGACGATGACACTGTTTGGCCACATGGACATTGACATTTAAAAAACACCCAGATGAGACTGTTGACAGGAGCACCGTCCTCTGCAATTTCTGCAGTGAGGAATTTTCATACCATTGGAGACCTTCAAGCCTGAAATATCACGTCAACACAAAGCGTTTAGCAGCGAACATGCAGGTCTGAGCGAGCACCGCCTCTGATGCTGACACTACAGCCAGCTTCGTCAAGTCAGCTTATCTGTGACCGACTAACTCTCTTGCAGAATGGACCGCAGACCTGTTTCAGTGGTGGAGGACAGAGGAAAATAATGTGTCTAAATTCCAGCAGCTTGACTACAACACATCTGCTAAAATTAATTAATCACTGCACAGTGCATGTAATTAATCAGATATTTCCAGACAGCCCTAATATGGTGGGAACGCCGCAAAGCATTTCAACCTTTGTGAAATATTCAGTTTTCTGGGAATTTAAATTTCAAATTTGACACAAATTCAAGGTTTTCAAACATTTTCAAAGTCTGTTTCTTCATTCATACATTCACATAGAAACACCATTCAAATTCAAAATGTTCCACATCTTTCGTACATTCAGCTTGTATTCAACTTTCAAATCACATTCAAACTTTTTGAAATATTCAGACTTGTTTGCAGCTGGTTTTTACATTCCTTTGTTTTCAGAGCTGGAGCGGAGGCCTATCAGAACTTTTTAAACATCTCTCTTTAACTCGCTCTCACACCCACAACTTTCATATGGGACATAATCTTTGGTCAAAATGGAGTAAAACTCGTGCTCTTTCAAATAATGTTGCTGTGGAAGCAATCTGACTTAGACATTTGAAAGTGAAAGAAATTCAACCAACTATGCAACTGGACTCCATTTTAACCTCTCTAACTCCGCTAGGACGCCGACGTCCTCGCTCCCCCCTCCTCTGTTAAATGGTATCTCCCAGGCGCACTGCGTCATCAAACCATGTGACGTTTGGTATTGCCGGATTCAGGAAGCTCTCGATTTTTCAAAAATAACATTGTTTTTCTTTTATTTATTCTGTATTTTGCACCAGAGCAGCCTAAACACACAAAGTCCAAAATCGCGATGAGTGGTGACAAGTCATGTCATGCCGTTTTTCGACGGGAAAAGTTATTTCTCAGTTAAAAGTTATTTTTAGTCAATTGCTCGCGATCTTATGTGAAGCTGGCTGAGTGTTGTTTGATCACTGATAGTGCTGTTTTGAAGCCAAGTGAGTGCTCTTGTCATGTGGAGGTCCGCCTGGATCTTTTCATGGTAAAAACACTGTAGAATGGTCATACTTTGAGCAACCTTCTTCAAATTTTCAAAATTTCATACTATAAATTTCATTTATAGTGTGCCTACAGCCCCACAGTGTCATTTACCTGCTCAGATGAAGCCACAGACAGTTATTCATCCTGAAAATCATTTGTTATTTTTTTTAGGCAAAATCTTAAATTATTTACTGACTTCACAGGCCCATTACTCTGTCTCTGTATCACCTAGAGTGTTTCTGACACTTTCACAAGAAACTTCAGGGAGTTTTCTTTCTGGCAAGACCTCATGCATGCATGTAGTCAGAGCGGTTCAGAAGCTACAGTCATTTTAATTTGGGTATGTCATTTTAGGCGTTTTTGCTACAAAATGGGGGTGAAGTGCATTAACTAAGACCAGAAATCTAAAATAATTCCACAGCATTCACACTCTCTCTCTCTTTCTACTAAGGGGTTCTGAAAATGTTGAAGACTCCTGCTGTAAAACATTATCATTGAAACCACTGTGGTCAGTCCGGTTCCTAAAATCGGCTCACTCAGTTGTAAAATAGACAGATTGTGTTAAAGCAATGATTCGGATCTTTACATTTCTAAAATGCATCTATTTTTTTCTCTTTTGCATTATTGTCGCCCACTCGGTGGAACAAAGCGTTTGCCCTGTGCTGTGGCGACGCCAGCATCGTGCACGGTGACGAGCCGGCGTCAGAGCTGGAACACTGAGGGAGAGGAAGCTTAAAGTGTCTCCTGAGCCGCTCTCTTCCCCTCACTGAATCGTGATAACAATTCTGGCTCTCGTCTTCCTCCACCCCTCCTCCTCCTCCTCCTCCTCCTCCTCCCTCCTCCCTCCTCGCCCAACCCACCAACCAACCAGCAGCATAATGTGGTTCCACCAACAAGCTCTGTCTGCAGTATTAATCAATTGGAAATGTGCTGCATTTCCTCTCCCTTCCTGAGACAAAAGCACACAGACGTGTCCTTCTCTTTCTTTTTCTTTCCCTCCTCTGATCCCTTCTTTCTACCTCCAGCATAATATTGACTCTAATGAAGGACTCGGTGGAGCTTATATACACAAAATACCTCGCAATTAATAACTACACACCATATCTCTCTCTTATCCACTGAAGGATGCCCTCCAAAACCTCCCTTAATGTGTCTGTAATGTTTCTCTTTCCCATTTGTTTTTAGAGTCCAAATAGTGGATGAGGGCTATACTAACAGTATTGTAGCCTTAATAACAGCAGGGTAAGTGGCTCTGCTATCAAACGCCGGCACTCATTTAAACAAGGGCCACTATGAAATGTATCCACATCAGTGGCTCCAAGATAGGGAGCTAAGCAATCTATTTAAAAAGCAATCTATTTCTCGCTGTCGTGGAGATTGCACAGATTGAATGGGGGAGTCCGATCCTCAGCGGACGGCCCTCTCGATCCCACCCTCCGCTCCTCTTTTATCTCGCAGCTCCTCTCCAACTCCTCTGCTTACACAGCAAAGGGAGAAAGCAGGAATATGACGAGCGTTCTCCCCTCTTAATGCATCCAATTAAAACAAATAACCCAAAATGATCTGAGCCCAGATGATAACTCCTCATAAACCCCCCTCTGCTCGCGTTTTACAGACGACACCGCCGCTGTAAAATGTTCCAACAGGCCAATAAGCTTTGGGTTTTACAGTCAACATAATTTATTTGGACTGTGAGGAGTGTGTGACTCTGTACCAAAACCTAAAGTCTTTCTCCAAAAAGATTTAATCATGGTTAAATTTCAGTGTTTCAACCTGCTTCTTTTTGTAGCCTTCATTCTTATTTATCATGCCTGAGATACAGGAAGGCTGAGCAGTAAAATCCATTAAGGCGAGTGATGCAGCTGAAAACAAATACATTATTCGGATATGAACAGATAATGTGCTCTGGTCGGATGTGGACAGCATCCAGATTTTTGCACTAATATTTGTTTTGTTTCCCACAGGCCGGCCATTAGGGATTATGAAACGGGAAACAAAAATTTCCGAATAGGGCCCCTCATCCACACCCACTCCAGCACCAACACCAGCACCAACACCCATCCACCCTTAGCTCTAAAACAGGAAATATCAAATAAGCTCTTGGCCTCATAGTCGTGCAGTGTGACCCAGAACTCTTTTTCTTTGCCAACATCATTTATTTTAAATCAAAGAAACACAATTTATTTTTATAACACCCTCGTCACATTATAACCACCAAGAAATAAACTCACACAAAGTACCCCAGTGTGCTTTTCTGACTGTAATCTTCCTGCTGATGGTTTCAACAGTCACACAGCTGTTATTATGTAACCTAAACAACTTACAGCACACGACACATCGGCCTGGTTCTTGCTCAGTGCTGCTCAAAAACTGAAATGTGTCCCATGTGTAAAAAGTTTACCTTTCTTTTGGGGAAAACAACAACAACAAGTGTTTAAGTGACTTGTTTAGCAGAGTCCACTCTGACGAATGAGTGTTAACCCCCAATTTCCACCAGATGCGTGTTGGTTGCATCTGCGCTCCGGAACGGCAGCAGAGCTGATACGTTTCACTTCTAGTCAATGTGTGTGTTTCCACCGGCTGCGGCTGTGCTGCAACAGATACGCAGGACTTCCATTTTTGCCGGACGCCGGAGCACAACGCAGCAATTCAGCACAGAGCAGATCGTGCGTCAAATGTCTTAATGGGTGAAAGCAGGCCTGAAGTCAACAGGTCAGAGGTTTTCATGGAGGTAATCATGGAGGTGCACCCAGATGTCTTCCTACTGCTCCTCTGGTTTTCTGGTTCTGTTTATAGAAACTACATCTTGTTATATCGTGAGATTATGCGTGAATTCACGAGATCTCGTTGGTCCTTGTTACTCCTGCTGTCCGGCGGAGCTGCACCGCTCCGCACAGCAAACGCAGCCGGTGAGTGTTGACTGACGGTGGAGCAAACAGCGGATAATCAGTGCTGCCGTTCCGCAACGGACACGCATCCAGTTGCGTTCTGGCATAAGAGTTGCTCCAGTAAAATCAAGAGAGACGCAGGGAGCGAACACATGCTGTATTTTTTGTCCTCAAATTCATTACTTGTAATGTAGACATGCGGAGCGATGCTGCTGCACACGTGTCTCTGAGCGCCTGTTTTTCAGGGCATGATGGCTGCACACTGAGATAATTTTTCGACCCCTAGTTATAATTACAGCCACAGTTACCTCCTATTAAGGTTATTTTTTGAACAAACACAGTCTGATCATTGGACAATATTCTTAACCGTGACACAGACAGGAGGCTCAGTTAGCAGCTAGCTCAGTTAGGGTGTGCTCATTGACTCAGACAGCATTAGCTTACAGTGTATTCTGCAGCAGACACCAGCCACATACAGTATGTCTCACATTTTGCGCACGGTTTGTTTCGCTGTGAATAGTGATCATGACTGATGATTAAAAGCAACCAACCCTCTGGGGAAAATGCAGCTATGCTACATATTCATCAACAATACCTTCATGTTTATCATGTTTAAGAAGATAAATGAGTGTCTGATGCTACTCACTCAAACTGATATTACGTCCTCCAACTTTGCTGTGTCACTGACGGCAGCCCAGGTGTCTTTAAAGAGATTTCGACACTATATTGTAATGCTTGATTTGCTCACTTTATTAACCTAATTTATTGGGGTTGTCCTGGTACTTAATATCTACAGGGGCAATTGAAATATGATTTAGAAACTCACTTAAACTCGTAAAACCTACCTAACAAAACTGTGGTTAATGTTTCTGAGGTCCAGACCTCGGTGACCTCGGGGGTCGGCAGCGGTGAAGATATTCTCTTAGTCTAGTCTCTAAGTTTGCTAATATCACAAAATATCTGGTTATTACAATACTGACGCTTGGTCAGTGGTCCTATGCATCAAACTATGACACTTTAGGTAACCCTCTAGCATCAGTTTGTGACATTCAGGGAAGTTGTGTTATTTTCTGCTTATTACACGCACAATGTCCTTTCAAAGTAAACTTCAATTTTTACAGGAAATGTGCAGTTTCCACTTACATGCATGCTGTCTTTTCAAAATAAACTTCATTTTCCAGGGTTCATGTAGCCTGTAGTTTCCCCTCGATTTATGCTTCGGCCTACCGTCTTTCAAAATAAATGTCCTTTTTCGTAGGAAATGGTCAGTTTCCACTCATTACAAGGATGCAGTGTCTCTTCAAAATAACCTTTCAGTGTAGGATTACTTCTTCTTTATTTAGGCAACGACAGTATGTGCTTAGGTTTAGAAGAAAAGGTCACAGTCTGGGTTGAAATAAGTATGTTTGCAACTAATGTAAGGTGACGTATGTCGTGACAGGTGACATACTACGTGATGTAGTTTAAAGAAAAAAAACTCTTGACTTCTGGTTTCATCTGGGACACGAACAGCTGTCCCCTGCCTAAAATTGTTTGACCCATCCACCTCCTCTCCTCCTACCCTGTGCAGACTTTGTCACTCTTTAAACTCTGTTAGTTGCTCTAAGGGTCTAATAATGACGCGGCCTGGTGGGTCTCTAACTGACACTAAAGCCTAGTTCACATTACACGATTTTCACCGTGATTTTGACGTCCCAGAGGATCTTGAGAGCCATCTTGGGTCGGAGGTGAGTCGGCAGATAGTCTGCCATGATGAGTCCTGATGTGTGAACAAGCCTACGAGCGAGTCGCCCCCTCGTCTGTGACTGGGACTGGATATCTGGCCTGCTAGAAAACTGGAGAGGTGTGACACGACTGACAAAGAGCATCAGCCAGTGAGAGGCCACGTCCCACGTCAGCACACAGGCCCTGGAGGCAGATCTGATTCAACACTGGGAAGAATATTCCTGCCTTTACGATGTGTCGTCTCCAAGTTTGGTGACGTCACTGCGTTATCTGGGGCTCTGTCAGCGAGGGCTTGGTGGAGAAATCTCGTGGTGTGCACACACAGGTTGTAACGCAGTTGACGAGATTCCCGCTGACAGAAACACACGTCGCCAGGTATGAACACTCAAAAGATTACGATAGTCTCTGCGACACAAAATCAGGGTGAAAATCGTGTAATGCCTCGGTGTGTCAGTTTCAGATGTTAGTTATCTAAAGAATGTCATCAAATCTCAATATGCAAATTAGGCAGATGAAAGTCATGTGACAAATGTAAAAAACTACACTTTCCAGAAGCTGAACTGACAGTCGAATGTTACCTACACTTTAAGAGGATAACTAGACCCAGTGGGGAAGCTTACTAGCACTAGCCAGTGCCGCCCGTGGCATAGGCCGTATAGGCGAATGCTAACGGCGCCGTCATCCATACGGGGCACCACAAATGGAGGAAGAAAACAAATCTCAATGTTTATCTTTTACTATTTCTTAATAATACTACTACTACTATTATCTTATATTAATTATATTATTTTATTTATTTTTTTGGAGGGAGTTTGCCTGAAGTGCCAAACATGCTACAGCGGCCACTGGCACTAGCGCTAGCGTGAGCTCAGCTAGCCTCTGTGTGTAGGTGACACTTGTATTGCACATTATAAAGAACCCTTATGACTCCACTGAAATGATGCTGCTGTTTTATTATTATAATTTTTTTTTTTTACTGTTTATCAATACCTCTTTTCCTCTGCAGAGGATGCTCCTATGTCTCTTTCTGACGGACAGTTTGAGACAGCAGGATGAGGCAGAGTCAGCTGACCTCTAAATCTGTGGATGGATCATTGTCTTAAGAACATGTCGTGCACAGATACACATGCAGATTAACACCTGGGTGAGATCTTATCGCAGCTTCAGACGGACACTGTTTTCCCTGATTCAGATACGATATCCAGACACAGATTGCTTGTTAATACCAAATGGAAATGGGGTCTGGTCATGAGAAGAAAACCAAAAATCTTTTTTTCTCTTGCTCTTGTTTGTGAAATGAATTTGCAGTGCGCTGATGATGACGCAGTTCCTGATGATTACTTCAGGAGAATATTACATCTTTCTTTAAATAACGCCTATTAGTTTGAATCAAAGTGTTTCATATTGGTTGGTGTTGAATCCAATCTCAATGCAATTAGAGCTCTTAAAATAGTGATGCATACTGAATCAGCATAATTAATCAGAATGAATCATTACAACCCTACAAACCGGCTCTGTGGGAAGTGAAAGGATGAGTGGATTCAGAAGAGTCCAGTGGGTCAAAGCTGAATCAGGCGGTGCCTCTGAGTTGTGGCTCCAAGTGTAACATTCATCTTTGTATGCGCTGATTAAATGGTTTAGTCGTGATGGTTTTGTGGGTTTATTTCTGGCTGCTTAAATCATAATTGATTTTGCACTACAAAGAGACAATCATAGCTACTTTACAACAGCTTGCCAGACTTCATACCTTTTCGATTCAATGGGCTAATGGGCAAAAACACATTTCTCTGCAGTGCAGCAGTACAGTGGAATAATCTGCCTCAAGCCTGACACTGAGAAGACTATTGCACAAAGCACATTTAAAGTGGTATTAAAGAAATGACTACAAAATATGATGGAGCATGTGCAATTTCAAGTTTATTTTTAACTATGTGTGAGCAATGAAAGAGCATGTTGACACAGCTCCCCACATGTGGGTAGAAAACAGGCTGTAATTTGGGCCCTATATGGAAATGTTCTCATGTTCCACGTTGGCCCATTGCCCACGTGGGTGCGTTTACCCATGTGGTCCCTACATGGGGAGCGCGGTCTCACTCCAAAATCCCGGGAGTGACTTCCCGCATCAGAAACCAAGGCAAAAAGGTGTCCTTTAACATCTGCATGATATGTGGCCAGTTGCCGTAACGGTGCCTGGCGGCGTCAGGTGGAAACGTGGCGGGACAAGAACAAAAGTTTAGGCAGCGAATGTCCAACTGGGGTGGGCGGGTGGGAGGGGAGGTGGATGGGTCAAACAAACACCAACTTTCACCTGAGAGAGTGGTGTTCGTGTCCCGTAAGACTCTAAAGCCAAACTCTGTTCTTTTTTCCTGAACCTAACTGTGTTTTTGTTGTTGAAGGAAAAAACATTAATTCACGGTGTTGTACCGACGTAGACAGAACAAAATTATCATTCATTTGGAGTTTTGTTTTTGTCCACCCAGTGAATATAAGTCCATTATTCACCTCCTTTTAGCTCTGATTTGATCTAAATGATCCGTCTCTTTAGATGTGAAATGCTCCTCTATGTCCCCCAGTTAGTCTCTGACTGTGTCTGTTGCTGCTGAGCAGGTAGGATACAGTGGTTTTATCAGAGCTTTATCCCTGACAACAGCTGCCTGCTGCTGCTGGAGACCAGCAGGATGATTGCTGTGACACTGACCCAAAACAGTAAAGTTGTGGGCAGTAAAACCAAAATAATGAGCTGAAAGAGGCTAAAAGGCTTTCACTCAGGGGAACCACAGAGTTGATGATCGCTCTCTGTGGGCTGAGTGAGTGACCCCTTTTACATTACAGTCATTTGATCCAGAAGACACTAGATGTTGCTTCTTCGATATATTGTGACGTGCTCTGTTAGAATCAGTTAGTTACTTCAACACGTCCTCACTGCGACCTCATCACACAATGTCCAAGGTACCCTGGGTGTGTTGGCTGTTGACCTTCTGGGACGCCGTGTCAGCTTCAGCCTGTTACATGCATTGTCTGTTTTCAACATACACTTCTGTTTTCACAGGAAATGTACAGTTTGCATACAGTCTCTTTCAAAATAAAAGCATTATATTGGTACAACACTGCAAATTGCCTTTTTTTTCCCCCCTCCAACAACAAATGCACGTGGTAACGTTTGGCCAACACACATACGTGCCTGGGTTTAGGAAAAAAGAGCAAGGTTTGGCCTTACAGTCTTACAGGAAGTGAACATGAGCCTCTCAAGTGAAAGTCAGTGGTTGTTGGACTGATCCACCTCCCCTTCCTTCCGCCCAACTTGGACTTTCGCCTCCTTAATTTATATCGTTATCTGGCCATAGCTCCTTTTACACTGCCAGATTTCCGGTGAATGTTGGGCCGTTTTGCCGGCAAGCTGCGAGCGTTTAGACACACAGAGCCGGATTGGCAAGTTGATCCGAGGTGCCCAATTTTCCACCTCGTAGGGTAGATATATTGGAGGAACCCTGAACCCTTTTAGTTTAAACAGACTGAGGCGCCCGTCCGCAAAGGGAGGAGCTGTTGATGCCACTTATGGTAGACAAATAGGAAACAGCTGATAGCAGGAATTAGCGAGCAGCTAGTAGCAAGAGGGAAACACAAACCGGACAGACACTGTAAAGATGAGCAACTGGGGAGACAAGGAATTGTGCGCCCTCCTTGTCCTCGCAAACCAAGAGGCCATTAACCGTCAGATGACGGGGACGGTGAAGGACGGGCCGACTTACGAGAGAATCGCCGAAGGACTGACCAGCCGCAGCTTCCCTCCCACGTCACTGTTTACGTCACACGCTGAGCTACACATTTTGTTACTTGCTCACGCCCCCCATTGCCCCGAAAAAGGCACATTCTGTATAAACAAAAGTAGGCAGGCGGCATTTTGCTGCACTCTCTGATTTTGTTTTTATACTGCCAATGCTGAAAAAAGACTGATTGGACTTTCCTGCAAATTTGCACAATTCCTGTTTAAAAAGGGCTACAGTTTCCCCTGACACCACCAGGTGCCATTGAATAGAAAGGGCGTAGGGTGGCGTATCATGTTGATGTGAGGGGACGGCTTTTTTCATTGGTGTCTGATGCCGTTCGTCACTGCCAAAGTATTCAATAACTTCTGAGTAAGGTCGGATATTGCTGAGGCTCATTTCTAGATAAACATAGATTTATGTCAACGTCTTGATTTTTGGTCGAGGTTCTGTTTGATTTTGAATGAAGTCTTGGCTTACAAGATACAAAACTCTTATCACCAAATTCAGACGATAAATACAGTTTTGTAGTTTGTAAAGTTCACGATGACAAGCTATGCAAACACTGTAGCCCTACTCAGTGCGAAACAAAACATCCAGATTTACTGACATGATCAACAAGAGGGACAAATACAGTTGTGATTCCCTGCCTTCGAAACGTGCCTAAAGTCTGAGTGTGTCCATTCTTCAATTATTTATATTACTTTCGTCCAGTGATCAAAAGAATCAAAAAATTTTTTCATAAAGTTAAGTTCTGAATATTGTCCTGTGAAGTCCATAGCTAAATGTGAATGCTAACTTTGTCTGTCAAACGGGCCTCAGCTCTACTGACATAAATACTGTTTTCACATCTTCCTGCCCTGCGTTGTTGGGTATACTTGTTTTTGTTACTATGCTGGCTACAAAATAAAGTGAGTTTTTCTGTGTATTTTTCACCCCAGGACAGCTCCTTGAGCCCAGTGTACACTCCAAGTTTTGAAGGCTAATAGACTCTGTCATTTATCTATGCAGCCACCGAACTTTAAAAGCCTTTTCCTCAAAATCAGTCGTGATGTAATGTGATGTATTTTGCTTAATATTTGAAGTACAAAAACATCCTGATATTATTAGAATGCTCAGAATCCCCTCTCTACAAATGTGTATAAAACTTAAGATGTTTTCTAGGGGCGGTGTGGCTGAACATGACAAAGCAAATTACATTTTTATATCAGTTTCTGGGATTACCGAGAGAACATTTTAGATACAAGAAGCCAAAACTAGTCTCCTTTACAGAAGGACATCCAGGGGGGACTCAGATTAGTAGTTGAGGTAGTTCAGCATCTGATCGAGATCCATTTTCTTCTTGCGGAGGTTATCCATCTGGGAGGAGACCTCAGAGCAAACCCAGAACTCACTGGAGGGATTATATATTCTGTCTGGTCTGGAAACACCTCGGAGCCCTGCAGGAAGAACTGTCCAGGGAGGACGTCCAGGCCGGCCTTTTGCCCCAGTGACTCAGACCTGGAGAAGAAGATAAATTGGATGGATGAGAAATCTTTGTCAGGAAAGGCGATACTAATAACAGAGTGATGGGGTGTTGAGTCTTGTCTGTGGATGATTGTCACACCTGCCTGTGCAGCAGAGAAGATCCAGGCTGACACAGGTGGTCTCACTCTTATTAGCTCAGTGGAGGGAATCCTCTCTTTCATAAAGCCTGATTCATTCTAAATTGATTCCACTTGGCAAATACACGTTTAATATTTGATGCAAACAAACTCATCACAGTATTTATAAAGTGTGTCTGCCAACCGGGATCATTGCACAGGACACTGCCCTGTGCCAGAGGAAGGAAAAATGTGTTGAACGCACGTAGCTGCACCTTGTCAGATAGATAGAGTGGCCACTTCACAGCCTCAGACCATCATTTTGTGAATAAATAAAACAATACAGACTTAAACGATTGATTCTGCTCTGTGTAAATGCTTTGGATACACAGCTACATGAAATGCATATACATACCCACACATTAACCCACTGTTTCCACGAGCAGTACGGTTCAGTTAGGTTCAGGGCCCTTTTTTCATTTCCACAGTAAAAGCTGGTTCCTTAGCGTCCCCATGTTTGGTCCCCCCTCTGTTGGGGCACCTAGCACACAGATCTGGTACTAAAAGGTGGAGCTAGAAACCCTGCAGTCTGATTGGTCAGTAGAGGACGGTCACTCTGGTTTTATGTAACCTCTGTTCATACATCAGTAAACTACAACTATAAAATGAAAGAGAAAAAATAACTTCATTCACTGGGCCGACTGCCGGCAACTTTTAAGGTGGAACATTAACTTGTAATGTTACTCAATGCATGAGTTGATGACGTGAATCCATCAGCACACCTTAAATTTCACTGTGACAACTTTGACCATCACTTTAGTTTTTATATGACACACACTTTTAGTAATGACTTTAAAAATATCGATTAATTTGGAGCGTATTATGTGAAGGTCATATATTCTAATCCTCACTTCCTGTGGGCTACAGCAACACTAAACCCCTGAGCTTGCCTGAGAAGGACTAAATGCACAAAGCTGCTAGCTATTTTTAAATATCCCCATGGAGAGAGACTCTCACTGCAGCCTGTTCTATTTTGTTCTGAAAATGTGGGCGTGCAGCCTCGTTCTGTGGACGATAAACCAGGTGCAGACTTCCATCTGTGTCACCGCTGATGAGGAAATACAGCGAGTGCTGGACGGAGCAGTGAGTGACAACAACCCCGCCCACATTTAAGAGACTGTCTGAACACACCGAGGGTCTAGGTACCATGTCTGAAGGCTCACTGATGGTTCCAAAGGTGCTGGACTGAAAGGGTTTGGAGACCATCTGTCGCCAGATCACTGTGTAAACTCAGCGCTTGCATTCTTATGATTTTATACTCAGCTATTAGACCACAGTGTTAGTCATATACATACAGAATATACACTGCAGTCACACATGCACAAACACAAGAACTGCTGCTGTCAATGTGGACACCTTTGTAAAAGGGACACAGCTTTTAATTGAGGTTTTACAGTGTATATGCATATAAAGATTTGTATATTTGTAACTGTGTGCATTGTTTTATTTCATTTCATTCTACTCTAATACAAATATTTGCATGTGTTCTATGTGATAATGTGAAGAAGCTGCAACTTACATTTCATTGTGCTGTAAAATGACACATAAATGAACCCTGTGACCTTGACTGTCCAGCACACACACTCCCATCATCCTCACAATCACCTTCTCTCCCTCTGCAAACGCCTAACGTCTGGATTCTGTGACCCACATGGACTATAAAAGCTTTAGACTGCCCAGTATTTTGCCTGTGTTGTTGCTGAGGGCAGTAGCTGCGGGTAGGTTTACCCAACACAGAATGGTCCCAGGCAGAACTTAGAAAGCTTTCTCATCTGATTAAGGGAGACCAGAACATAGATACATATAATCATAGATGACTCATTCTTGTGGCTACTGTGCGTCAACGTCGCCGCCATCTTGGGGAGGTCACAGCCAGCTGCCTAGTACTGTTGTGTGTGGAGATAAGTCTTCAGCGAACTTGGCGTGCTCACTCAAAATGAGCTGAAATGCGTCCGTTCAACTGCTGCTATTCAATCCACTATATTAAAACGTATTATACTTATTAGTGAGTGCTGTCGGCACTAAATTGCACTTTGAGACTTTTGCGTGAAGTTCACTGAAGACTTATTTCCGCACACGACAGTACGAGCCAGCCGGCCGTGACCTCCCCAAGATGGCGGCGACGTTGACGCATCGCTGAAACGGCCTGAAGCCGTCAACGTGGCATCTACTGTATATGATATCTATGGACCAGGACACCCTCAAGTGCCACACCATGGGGCCTGCTGGGGATCGGCTGAGGAAGAACATGGAGGAGCCACCTTGTGGACCCTCGTCTTGCAGCTTGGGTGTAAGGTGGTGTCCTTGGCATGATTATCCCTCTGGCTACAAAACCAACAGAGAGGAGAGCCCACAGATCCAGATCATGCTTGAGGGATCACACACGTCCAGCCGGCATATTCCTCGGGATCCCCAGGAGGAGCTGGAGGATGTGGCTGGGGAGAAGAATCTATGGAGAGCAACAGGAGGCGTTTTCATTCCTCATATTGTGAACAGTCCAGCTGTCCCCACAGGCTGTGTAAACACTTGTGTTTTACACATGTAAATATAACCTGAAGCACTTTTTTTATGCATTAAATCTATTTTTGACCTGATACGTGCATGACAATGATTGTGTGTTGGGCTCTGACCGCCGGCAGGTGACCTACGCTCAGTGAGGTGCCTGAACACAGACGGAGGACTGAAGCTGCCGCTGCTTTCACTTCACAGCCTGTGTCGACATCACAACAGGAGACACAACAGGAAATAGATAAATGACGGATGCTGCACTTTGAAGCAAGCACTTAAGATACAAGAGCACCTTGTAATGGATCATACTGGTATTATTGTTATTGCTATAATTATTGTTACAGTAGTGGTGATAGCTTTTATCGTATTACATTTTATTCAATTACATTTTTATACGATTGACAACAGTAGACCATCATTTCCATCCAGAGCCACACAGTGCTGTGCCAGACCCAGAGACACTCTCAGCATGCCAAACAGGTAGGCAGATGTGTTACTACCACACAGCATCTAGGCCTGTGCCTGACCAACATTCAAGCCACCCAAGGATCTCAATCTATCAGCTGTTCTCTTTAAAGATAGTCTCTCACTCTCCACATTGTAGATCCTGTAGTGGTCGAGCGTAAAGCTGTGATACTCGACATCATCTAAGCCCAGCTGGCACACGACCTTCAACTTTGAAATGTGGAAATCATGTCAGTTGTTTTTTCAACATTAATAAAACATTTAATTGAAATTTTGAAACATTTCAAAATTTTTGAAACAGCAACTACCAAATCAACATTGATTCATCTTTCAAAATCAAAACATAATTCAATAGTGATTCAACAGTGAATAAACACTGGGAGGCCTACAGGCCGAGTCTGGCCCAGCACAGGGTGGTGGGTGGCCGCTGACTGTTTTCTTATTTCATTTCTTTGGTGCTTTGAATTAGAGATGTTCTGAACCACAAACTTCCCTGACAACTGAACGAAAGTTTAAACTTTCACTAGTCGAATAGTCTAAAAGAAGAAAATACAGAAATCTATAAGGTTAAACTATGCTCGGAAAAACATTGCATTCATTTTTAAGAGCCATATGAAATTGTTTATCACATTTTTCAATAACCACATAGAGTGGAGTACGGAAGCAACGACGGGCCCCAGTGCACGTTATTGTGGGGAACTGCCCATTGTTCCGACATCCCATCGCTCCGACCATATTAAACCCATTGTTTCAAAGTCCCGTTGTTCCGAAATCATCATGATGCCCTGTGGTTAAGGTCTGGTTAGGTTTGCGGCGCACCATCAAGGCAGAAATACGCCCGCCAGGAGCCGTTCAGCACCGCAGAGAGCTCCTCACACAACCCGGACCCCAGAGTTAATAACAGGAGGTTATGGTGTTTCACTCTCTCCTCTCTATGACACTTGCATCTCGACCAGTAGCCTACGTTTGTTGCGATGCTGATCCTCTGTGGTACACGAATACAGTAATAATCACATATCGAAACAACAGGGCGTCAGACTAATGAGAGGTTGGACCAATGACATGGACCCGTTACTGTGCATGTATTGTCTTGAGACAAATAGAGACTTGACATTGTACAATATCAACGTACATATTACCCAGCAGTCATCACTGCATATCTGACAATAATATCTAGAAAGTGAGACATTCATTATTTAATTGCATAGTTTTGTAGTATATTCATAGATTTTGTTCTAATATAGAAACGGCATATGATTTTGTTTTAGATAGCTAGTGACAATTATAAAGAAAGAAAGAAAAAGTAAGCCGATGAATTTGCGTTTTTGAGGACATATAAAGCAAATGGCACCATCTTTTAATATATATTTTTTTATCATTTATCTTTGAGCACAGGGATATTTCCAAGGTGGCAATCTGAATCACTTGCAAGGGCCCACTCTCTCTACAGCCCTCACTACGCTCAGGGGCCCCAGTGCAATTGCACTGCCTGCACTGTCCATATTTACACCCCAACCACAATAATGATTTTAATAATAAGTTTAACTGACTGGTATTTCTAGTGCCGACTAGCGAGGATAACAACGTTTACACACATGAATGTAGATGAGGTGCCTGAGTGCACAAGAAAGCATAAAAAAGGGTTTGTTTATCAAAAAAAAAGTGCCAGGGCAGGATCCTCCAGACCCTGGACAGAGGACAGCAAACCTTGAAAAGTTAAAACAGGCAATACATTTATTTTATAGACTGATAAATAATATTAATGTTTGTTTATTAACTGACTCCTGGCCTCCTGTCATTTGCAAAAGTGGCCCCTGGGCAAAGCAAACTGATCATCTCTGGTCTACATTCATTCAGAAGTGACAGATGACTCTGTGGAAAAGATCCTGGAGAATATTCTTTTAGTTCTCTATTAAAGTTTATCATTTTTCTATTTTCAAGGTAAGAAAAAAGGTGGTCTGTGTCTTTAAGTAGTGCCTTATGTTTTAGTCCAGAGTCCTGCACCATGAATAACCTTATTAAATTCCCCAGTAAAAATGAACAACATGCGGTTGGGCAGCGGGTGATAACACAAATATCTGTTTTATTTTTCAGAATTAAACAAAATAAAAAGCTGTGCAGTATATGTGTAATATTAGTAAAGTGAATTAAACTAGCCAGTTAGTTTGCTGCTGACATGAACCCACAGTTTCTCCTTTGACTTGCATGAGCACTGCCTCTAATGACGAGGATGTTAGGTGTTGGTTTCTGGCTGGACTCCAAAGCAGAGACAGACGCAGGAGTATGGAAACAAAAAGAGTTTATTAGTGAAGGAAAAACAAAATATCAGGCAGTGGAGGCAGAGAGCTGGAAGGCTGGAAGGGTGTCCACCAGTGAAGAGAGACAGATCTCTGGAGGTGACACGAGGGCTGAGCGCAGGTTGATGAGCTGAGTGGAAACAGGTGCATCTCGTCAGCTGCAGTGGGAAGAGCCAGCCGAACAGAAACACACAAAATCCACCCAAAAACCAAAACACGAGACGTGGTCCAGTTTAGGGGTGTCTGAGATCAACATTTAAGAGTCTTCCAGGCATGAACATGGAAAATATATTGTAATATTTAGGGTTACAGGTAAGATGGGTACATACATATCACCTGTTGTTCACTACCTCAGTAAGAATATCAGAGTTGCACTACTGGATTATTTTCTTTATTTCTTTATATCATCCAAAGCCTGGTCAGAGATAACGTCTGTCACCATGGTGGTCAGCGTCAGTCTTTGCTAACCAGGTTTTCTTCATCAGGCTCTGGGTGTGTTCCCATAAAACACAGCATCATTTGACTCTATCAGCACACAAAGTGGACCAGTCGTGCGCCCCTCTTTCCTATAAAAAGAAGACACATCTCATCAGACTACAACACTGTTCCTGCAAATAAGGAAAGAGGAATGCTGCCAGAAATTGTGCAGCTTCACAAGTTAATATGTTTTATTTATCAATGCATTTATTTATAATGTGACAGCTTTTACACTTTAAACTTGATCTTGAAGATTTAAACGTTACACTGCAATGCAGACAAGAGCAAATGAAGAACTTTAAACTGCACTAAATAAACCAAAGCAAAACAGAGAAAGCACTGACTAAATTAATGGTAACAACACTTACAGTCCATACTTTATGATGTATATATAAAGGCTCCGTGCCACAGAAGTCCAGGTCCAGAAAATGTTCGTTAATAGCCATGTTTCCATCAGCCTGTTTAGATGCACATCTAGAAGTATTTAAAGTATTTAAATGGCAAATAATAAGTAAATTATGATGGAAACGCCAAAATTCAAATTAAAATCCCCTGATTCGCACAAACTAAAATACGCTCGCTTTAGCCGGGTTTTGGTTGATTCAAAAATGTTGATTCGCAAAACGGGGGATGGAGACAGTTATGTTTGAATTAAGTCTGACGTAGCGCACCTCTCTCCATGGTGATATACACACTCCGGGTGTGTGAGACTTGTTTTGTTTCCGGTTCTGCGGAAAACTCACGCGACTTTGTAGTTTTCACCAAAGTCTGTACATTTAACTTTAAAACCGGCGGGAGCGCCCGCAATCCCATTTGCATATTGATTTTTAAATGCCGGTAGAATTGCAACCAAATAAGATAGAGCAATAATTTTTTTGCATTTAAAACCGGAGGAGTTACTCTATCTTACCATGCATTCATCATGTCCCAGAGTGCTGTTTCCTTGCACTGATAGGTTTGTAGAAAAACAGTAAAAAGCGTTAAGAACAAAAACATTATAATCCTGATCGCGAGTATTCACAGCACTTCCTATGTTGGACTAAACCTCTGCAGGGCAGAAACCAGTGGAGCAAAAAGTAACCTGGAGGAAACCTGGATGGGAGGCAGGACATGAACTCGCTATCACATTCATGTTGAAGGAAAAAGCCTCACGCCATTTTTTTTTACCTTCAACATGAATCCTTTGACATGTCACCTAAACAGGACTCACTCTTTGGCATCTGAAGGCTGAAGTAAAGGGCTTGGAGATGCTTCTGCCCACACTGATAAAGAACCTGCAGTGGCATTAGGTTTCTTTGCTGTTGTTCTCAGGTAGCACGTGTCCCCTGTGCTTACGATATACATGACGCCTGTAGGACTCATATACTGTAAAGGATGATTTACAGTTATTTAGTCCACAGGTCATATTAAACTTGGATTCATGTGCATGGATGAGACCAACATGCTGAATCAGTTTCATTAAGGTGAAGGTGGTTCTTATACACCTGGGACATCTATATGGTCGAGGCATGTCTACAAGAGAAGATTGATCATTCGTGTGACAGTGACTGGAAGGGCCTTGTCACCCACAGAAGTAATGTTCAGTATGGTGCGTTGGAAAAAGGTCAGCTTCTTCTTCAGGTAGGTTGGGTAAGACAGGTTGAAAACAAAATAGGCACAGAAGGCAGCCATTACCCCATCTTCAACTCCTGTTCCTTGGCACAGATCCACACTGTCCACCTTTACTGAAAAGGGAACCTTCCTGGTAAAGGCCATCTTCCAGTCACCGTCTACCAGCTGTACAGTTGGACTGTCAGACTGCAAGAAATATAAAAACAATGATGAAGCAAATAACACAGATCAGTTGATACAGTCAGATATCAAGGCTCCAAACTTTCACTATATTTCATCAAAAACATGAAAGTGAAAAAATTTGGCAAACACTTTGTGAACCTGTTTTTTATACAGTAAATTCAGAATGTGTTAAGTCCCTCCAATTGTTTCACATTTTGCTGTGTCACGGCCTTATGTTAACGTGATATTCCACTTTGCAGGAATAACCCACTCAATATGGACTCACGCCTGTGCCGACGTGATGATGGGTGAAGATCTTCAGTTCTTTCAATTTCAGCAGAAAAGAGTGTAACAGCCTCATCCAGCACAATGACAGTGTATTGTGACCACGGATAAAATGTAAAAAAAAAAAAGCAACACAAAACAAACACAAAATGTCTCTCTGTGGTGTATCCAAGTGTCCATGAGCCGCGACATTAAAACTGAACCGCAAAAGACGCCATTTACACCATGTTTTTAGCCTAAACTTCGTATTGGGTCCATTAAGAGACATATGAAGTCTCGCGAGCTTGGCGCCATGTTGACATCTTAGCGGCTACAGGCTACAGTTGACATTTAGGCTAAAAACATGGCGTAAATGGCGTCTTTTGTGCTTCAATTTTAATGTCGTGGCTCATGGACACTTGGGTTACACCACAGAGAGCAGGATGGAGACATTTTATGTTTGTTTTGTGTTGTTTTTTGTTTTTTTTACATTTTATCCGTGGTCACAATTCACTGCCATTGTACTGGATGAGGCTGCTACCCTAAAACTCCAGGACTGATTTGTGAACTGACGATCTTCATCATCACATCGGCATAGAGGTGAGTATTGAGTGGGTTATTCCTGCAAAGTGGAATATCACTTTAAAATTGATTAAATTAAGGCTGCAATATAACGTGAAAAATCTGAAGGGGTCTGAACACTTTATGAATGGACCCGTTCATTGCCATGTCATTATTCTATAAAATAGAATAATAATAATTACAATAATCTATTTTTTTCTAGTCAGATATACAAAAAAAAGACAGTCCATTGACATTTCGTCCGTCTCTTTGCGCACCCTCACAGGATTCCGTACATACAAGCCACTAAGACACTAAGATGCTCTTTAAATACAAAATTACTCCACTCAAAAGTATTTTGTTTTGTTTTTTATCGGCCTCGTCAAATACAAATTACAAAATACTCAAATGTAATTGAAATACGTATTTTAAATACAAGAACAGAAATACTGCCCGTCCCTGATTGGGGAGACCCAGACCCCTCCAGGGATTCTGGTTTCATGAGGGTCAGTGAACTAACTCTTGTTTTTTATTGTGCCAAATTCAGAGATTTAAAAAATGATGCAGATAAATAACATGGGAACATTTGAAATGTCTTCTCCCTGACAGAGATAATTACCGTCCTAATTCAAAGAACTTGAATGTTTCATACACTAGGTTTTGACTTAATCTCCTCGCCTTGCCCATAATGAGCCTTTGATACTGGCGACAATATGGCGACATTAGTTCTCTGCAACTCTCTAAATGTGTATCAGTGTCTTTCTCTCTCTCTCGACAGCGTCCCCAGTGAGTCACTGCATCAAACGGAGGAGGTCTTCTTTGCCACCTCCATCTCTCGTGATTACACTTAGTCTGTAAGCACTGAGACAACCCTGGGCCAGCCTTCTCACAGTGTGTGTGTGTGTGTGTGTGTGTGTGTGTGTGTGTTCTGAAGGTAAGTGCTTGTGACTTGCTCGTTCAGCTGATCTCTGTGGTGTAAATACCTGTATACTGTTTCAGAGTGGGACCCCTGGGTGACACACACACACACACACACGTCTCACTACAGACACTATATGATCTCCTGCTTGTGAGACGCCGCGTGTGTTCTGTGGTGTGTGGGCATCCATTTTGTGAATCAAAGGCTCGTGTCGTGAGTGGGCAGAGGGAGGGCTGTTTTCCAGTTTCAGGGGTGGGGGGCTGTGGAGTAGAAGATGAGCACTGGGCCGCTGCTGAATCACAACCCACACAGCGATCTGCCATCATCACGTACTTTACCGTTCCTCACAGTTTGGGTTACACTCTCCTCGCAGCTGTCATACACTTCACAGATGTAACGAGTAAGAGACTGCTGATGTTAGCTTCATGTCCTGAGCGAGCTAGCTACTTTCTAGAACATGACTAACACTGTCTCAGCTCATCACAGGGTGAGGAACACAGCATCGTTTGACTTCATTAACACTGTCAGTTACAGAAATGACAGTTTACCTTCAAAGCAAGACCCAATAAAGAGTTTTCATTCACTGATCAATCAAATCTCTTCGTCTTTGCCATTTTCTTTGATTTCTGTTTCAGTTAATTTTAGTTAGTGTCGATTCCTGCAGATGTTTCGAACTGAAAGACTCCCAGGAAGGTGAAGAGTTATAGCCTTCAGTGGAGCACCGGCCATCTGGCATACTGGGTCAAATCCTGGTTGGTCGCCACATCAGTGGGCCGATGGCTCGTCATAAATTTTATGAAGTTTTTACCGGCCGTCAAGTCCTGTCTGTCTTTTTTCTGTCTGTGTGTGTCTGTCAGATGACTCTAACATTTAGAGAGGAAGAGCCACATGACTGAATTGTTTGATCCCGTTTAGGTCAAAACACGACTGAACTGGAAGTAAATACGCTCGGCTCACTGCAGCAGTGAGATGACCTATCTATCCATCCGTCCATCCATCATCCATCCATCATCCATCCATCCATCATCCATCCATCATCCATCCATCCATCATCCATCCATCCATCATCCATCCATCATCCATCCATCATCCATCAATTCATCATCCCTCCATCCATCCATCCATCATCCATCCATCCATCCATCCATCCATCCATCCATCATCCATCCATCCATCATCCATCCATCATCCATCCATCCATCATCCATCCATCATCCCTCCATCCATCCATCCATCCATGCATCCATCACCCATCCATCCTCCATCCATCCATCCACCCATCATCCATCCATCCATCCATCCATCCTCCATCCATCCATCCATCCATCCATCTATCATCCATCCATCATCCATCCATTCATCATCCATCCATCCATCAATTTATCCATTTATCCCTCCACCCTTCCTTTCTTCCATCCATCCATCATCCATCCATCATCCATCCATCCATCATCCATCCATCCATCATCCATCCATCATCTATCCATCCATCATCCATCCATCATCCATCAATTCATCATCCCTCCATCCATCCATCCATCCATGCATCCATCACCCATCCATCCTCCATCCATCCATCCACCCATCATCCATCCATCCATCCATCCATCCTCCATCCATCCATCCATCCATCCATCTATCCATCCATCCATCCATTCATCATCCATCCATCCATCAATTTATCCATTTATCCCTCCACCCTTCCTTTCTTCCATCCATCCATCCATCCATCCATCATCCATCCATCTTTCCATCCACCCATCCATCTGTTTCACTAATCATCCATCATCCATCCATTCCTCCAGCCTTCTTTTCTTCCATCATCCATCAATCCATCTATCCCTCTATTATTCTAATCAATCCTTCATCTATTCTGCCATCCATCCATCCATTCCTCCAACCTTCCTTTCTTCCGTCCATCCATCCATGTCATCCATTCTGCCATCCATCCTTCTATTCCTTTAACATCCATCCATCCCTCCGTATATAAGTCAAGTCAAGTCAGTTTATTTACAGCACATTTAAGAATAACAGTTGTACAGTACGTCCTTGTTAAACCGTTAAAGTCACACAATAATAATCTGAAACAGCTAAACAGCTAAATAGCTGGTGCTGTATGAAAGGCAGCGTCTCTGCTAAACAACATGAATCATCATTAAAGCTCCACTTGCCCTCCACCTCCTTGGTTGCTGGTCATGATGGCTGTAATGTGATCAACTCAGTGGGTCATGGCGGCTGGAGCTAAAGGCCGCCCTCGCTGAACCTGAACAACTTTTCTTCTTCACTTCATCCTTTA
This sequence comes from Epinephelus cyanopodus, assembly GCA_026686955.1. Classification (NCBI taxonomy): domain Eukaryota; kingdom Metazoa; phylum Chordata; class Actinopteri; order Perciformes; family Serranidae; genus Epinephelus; species Epinephelus cyanopodus. The sequence continues at coordinate 1,968,669 of CM048935.1, forward strand.
CTTTTTAACTCTCCTTCCATCCTTTTCCTTCTTTCACTCGCAGGTTAAAGACAAACAGATGGGTGGGTGTTGCAGGCTTCTTTTCAGCGCAGAATTAATTAAGGCTTATGGCAGCTGACGCATCAGATTCACACTGACCTGCAATTAAGGCGAACACTTGAGTTTGGAGAGCTGGGGATATAGCAGCTGAACGTAAAGTCCTGCCAACTGCAGGGAAAATACATCCTTCTCACTGCGCTTCTCACTGTCATTAAAAGTTGCTTTGGTTACCTCGGATATGTTTTTATGCTCTGGTCTGTGTGGCTGTGTGTTCTCGTGCTGCTGTATTTGTGAGGACCACGTTCTCACAAATAGCTGAGAACGTTCCCTCTAAGTTCCGCAGACATTACAGTTAGAGTGAGATTTAAAGAGGAGACGAAACACTGACCAGTATGACTGTAGTTTGTTTGAATTTTACTTATATTTACTGGAAAACTAGATTGTATTTCACATTTTTGCCAACAGGGTGCAGCCATCTTACAACAAGCTGGTTGGTGATGTCACTGGGACGGTTTGTCTCTGTTGTCCGCTTGTTCATCGGTGGGCATTGTTACGTTAAGGACAAAACACAGCAGTGGCAAATAGTGCTAGTCAAAAAAAAACAAAGCCCCTGTATTTTTCAAAGTACAACCCCACACCGGCGGCGGCGTGACGGCAGTCCGAGTGCTTGTGAGGACGCAGGTTGAGGTGGTGGATGGGTCACAAAGAAACAGACTTTCACCTGCAACTTTCTCTGTGTTTGGATCCATGTGTATGTTGAGTGAAGTTTCTTTTCCTAACCCTAACCTCTGTGACTTTACGTCAATTACATATCTGTATGTTAGTGACTTAACATCATTCATGGGCCGCAAATTCGTAGGATATCGTATAAACTGTGTGATGAGAATGAGGAACGCATGATATCCGGTGTGCCGATACAAAACTTATTTGGCCGATAACCAATACCGATATCAATATATTCACTTTTTTCCCTGCCTAAATTTAGTGGTTGTCAAGTCTCTCCTGTAGTGGAATGAACATCAGATTATGCATGCAAGCTCTCATCGTGACGGCCCACCAGCAGATACGTTTATTCATTAATTGTGGCTGATTCTTATTCTGATAGCTCACTTTACAATCATCTTAAAGCCTATATCAGCAATACTGACAATGTGCTACTATTAACATGCATCCCTATTGAGAATACACTGTCTGCACAGTTCCCAGTATTTTCTAACATGTATGTTTTGTTTAGAAAGAGATCACTGATTTTGCTTTACCCGGAATTTAAAGTGATGCTTTGCTGATTTCAAATCAGCTTCATATTATACCAATGTGGGTTGTATTGTGTGAATAAAATATGGTAAACTTCCGTCCATTTCATGGTGTGTCATGTGGATCTGGCCCTCAGGATGTTGCTTAAACTACAGATTGCACTTCCTCATTTTCTGTTAAAGAGTAAACAGTAAGACTTGGCAGTTCTGATCAAATACAATCCAAAACTCAGTCATCACGTTTCGTATTTCTCTTCTCAAATGTTCTCACGAACATTCACGATTTAACTGTAAAACAAAGTTGTTTCTTACTGGTCTGCTGCCAGGTTTTCTATCTCTTAAACAAAAGCGAATGCCAGAGTCCTTTTTCTCTGTTTTCTCTGGTAGCACCAATTTCAAAAGGAGTTGCGTCTTTGTACTGCAAAGACAGCCCAATTTGATGAAAAGACGATTGTTCAAGCAGTTAAAAACTTCTTTAAATGAGCCCTTTTATTTATAAATAACTCAATCGTATGTTTTTTGGTGAATAAAACATGATGGTCACTACACACTGTCCACAAGCTGGATTTAATGCAACTTAAAACCTGCTGAAGTTAAATGCAACAACTCTACATTACCTCTTGGTATTAATTAATGCAATCATGCTACAAGTTGTATTTCCACTGTCAGGATGAGCATGTAGTTATGAGAGCACAGCACATACAGGGTGCCCTCAGTGTATGGTTAAACAAATATGTCGATATATGTGTTATTTACTCCTGGCTGTTTCCTGTTAATATATGTACATATGTGTGAAAGCAGATTGTTATGATTGGAAAGCTGAGTTCCTCATTTTTCCTGCTAAGTGTGATGTTGTGATGTGAGGAGTTGGAGTGGACCAGCACCCACGGGTGCACCAAGCTTGGAACGTGAGAAATGTGTGAAGATGAAGACAGCTGCTGCTCGTGGACCTTCCTGTTAACACCTAGCTGTCACTCCTACTACGCAAAGACCACACGATACTGTGTTTGTTTCTCCGGGGAATATATGCTGGAATGAAAATAATAACAGGAAAATAACGGTTCCCTTGGAAACACTGTCAACAAAAAGCTATGACTTGAGGGTGACAGCACACAGCTCGGAAAATGTCTGCACTATTTAGCTACTTCTGATGCTCCAGTCTCAAATTTAAATATACGCTCACCCATAGATTGACACAGACGTAAAAATGTTTCCATTAATAAGCCCCACAGGATGCTGCGATGTTGCGATTGCAGCAATTAACGCAAATTCAGCCAATCCCAGTGAATTCGGCACAACCCTGCAACTTTTAAAGGTGACAAATGATTTGTTAATTAATGCTGATGCTGGGTCTTGTTCCATTCTTGTGTTGCTGGATTTAAGCTCTGCATTTGATACTGTTGATGATGACATCCAGAAACGTTTGTGTTTCCATTAATAATTATACATCTTCATTTTCCCATGTTAATTATGGTGTGCCTCAGGGGTCAATTCTTGGTCCTATCCTGTTTTCTTTGTATGTGCTTCCTTTGGATGACACCATTCATAGGCATGGTGTTTCTTTTCACTGTTACGCTGACGACACTCAGTTGTACCTGCCCGTCAGGCCTGTAGGTGTAAATGCACTGAGCTCTCTACAGGCTTGTACTAAGGATTTCAGTGACTGGATGTCAAAACACTTCCTTCAGCTCAACTTAAACAAAACAAAAATCCTTGTTATCTGTCTCCAACAGATGACTAATCAAATACTGCCCTCCTGTGGCTCATTTGCACAATTTATTAAGCCTGTTGCTAAAAATCTTGGGGTCATTTTTAATAGTGAATTGAAATTTGAGCAGTATATAACCAAACTTGTTCAGTCCTGTTTTTATCAGCTTAGAAATATTTAAAGAATAAGACCAATTTTTAGTGATAAAGATGCAGAAACATTATACATGCTTTTATATCCTCTTGCCTTGATAACTGTTGTATGTGTTCATTTTTATGACTTTTACTTGCCCCCACAGTTTTATTGAGAAAAAAAAAAAACACCTTAAAATTGCAATGTTTTTTTTTTTTTTAGAAAAGCTGCCATGAAATCAGACATTTCAGGCCTCAACAATACCCCCGAAAAACAACCTGCGAAATCCTAGAGACTGTTTAACCCTTAAAACCCTTTAAAAACTGGCCTATCATGAACGGATGGATGGATTGATATTCTTGTTTGTATAATCCTGTTTGAGTATCAGTCTAAAATTAAAACCATAATAGCAAGAGAATTCATCCTATGTGCAACAGAAAGCTAAGACTCTGTCTTCACAATCATCACGTCATTACGTTGTTACCTTACCTTACGGGATTGCAAATGTTGTATTTTGCCACATTTACGCCAGAATTTCCCAGGGAATTTCCCTGTAATGGCCACAGGAGGTCACTAATTGCATAATTCTGTTATTGATTTAAAATAAAACCCATCATATTCATTCTTCACGCAGCAGAGAGCTTAAGTTTCTGTATTACGTTTCATCATGTTGTTCACTCATAATGACGTCATTGCACTATTACGTGTGGTGTGCAAATGTGCGGTGGCCCCAGAGGAACAAATGAACACCTTTTACCTCTGCTCATAAAACAGAGCATATCTCAAACACTAAGTAATGTGTAGAATTCAAATAACTTTTTCAGTGTTGATAAATATTCTATTTATGTTTTTTACATTCAAAATCTTTTGGTTGGATATTGTTTGTGTTTTTATTTTGAGGAATCTATTTTGTATCTTTTTAATATACATTGTCAAGACTTTTGTCAATTATTATGATTAACTGACTTACAGAACCTTTTAGCTCAGGTTGTACAGATTTTAGGGATATGAAGCATTTGAAGATCGTCCAGGTAATGACATCACAAGCAAAAATACCACTGTAGGCACTGGTAGACCATTTCTATTGCAGAGTTCAAAGGGTTAACACAATGTGTCAACTATATGTTTTGTTATTAGTTGATTGAAAGGGTATATTCAGTCATATCAAGGCACACTGTTGTGTGTACTATATTGCTCCTCTGTTAATGATATGAAGACATCATTCTGATCCTCCATAATAATTCCGCTGACATGACAGAGTTAATTTTGAGAAAATAAAATTGGGATAAATTGATTTTTTCCATTGTGATTTTTCTGTAGTCTGAGTGAGCCTCAGCTAAAACGCTTTGGGTGAGGTGGTCCGAGCAGAGAGAAATGTATGTACACACAAACTGTTAACACTGTGGAAGCTGTTTGCCTCCACAAATTGCAAATATCACTATATTATTTTCTTTATTTGTTTCGACACGCCCACCCACCACAGTGACCACCACGCCCATAGCTTCTCTGTTTTTGCAAGCTGAGGAATAATCCGGCATTGACGTAATTCCTAGAAACACTGGGATGTTAAAAATATAGCACGATGCTTTTTACATACCATTTTTGAAATTTCACAGCAGCGAGTTATTATGTATGTCTCAATGGAAAGCAGGACAAACACATGCACAAGCAATCCACTTCAGTGCCCTCCAGTTCACACACTAACAGGATGAGTGACATTCCAACATTGCAGGAGATTTCGAGGAAGTTTCATCATGTTGCCAGAAAACCATGAAGTGGTTGGTGTTGTAGTGGGATACGTATTTCTAGGTTTGACTCCTCTGCCTTGTGTTTTCAAAGTCAAGGTCGTCTCTGGGTGCACTGAGAGAACTGAGAAACACTGCTTTCATGTGTTTAACACACACTTTATTTACCGCTGTTACACAGTCTTTGCTTTGCCTTTATGAATGCTTAAGAACAGAAAACAACAAATGAGACTATCTCCAAGTCAAGAAGCATTAAAGAAACAAACACCCAGCAAACACTGGTTTGGACGGTGACGTCGTGTCTTTGGTCAAAAAAGGTCACGGTAAGATGCCAAAAAAGGCAGTGCAGTTATGAGGTGGGCTGCCAGTCGCATCCACGTCCAAAAATGGTCCAATCAGATCAGACATTGCTGTGAAAAAACTCAAGGTTGGTATCTTTGTTTTTTTATGCCTCCCTGCTGCCAATAGCCACAGCTGCTATTGTGCTTTCAGGTTGTCCGTCTTTACATCTCTACGTCCATACGTCTCTACATACGTCCTGTTCTTGGCAACGTGATATCACTTTTAGGGACTTTCTTCAGTTTTGGCACAAACACCCACTTGGACTCAATGAACTGATTTGATTTTGTGGCTGAAGGTCAAAGGGCAAAGTGACTGAGACCTTGCATCCGTCTCATTTTCATTGTCGCAATACCTCACAAACACCCGCAGGGAATTTTTAAATTTGACACAAATGCGCACTTGGACTGAATTGATCAGAATTAAAATGGGATGAGTTAACACCATTCGAATGTGTTATCACATGTAGCTATAGGTGGTTCTGCAAAGTGTAAAAGTTCATATATAAAACTATGATTTTGTGCTATTTTTAGGCCAACATTACACATATACAAATTAGCAATGATTTAAAGGGGTCCAGTAACCTGAACCTTTGTATTTCTAAAACCCTTGTTATGGCTCTGACCACATTCCTGTTCATTTTGCAACTCGTCATAGGAACGACAAAACAAATCACCAATGACGTCAGTTGTTTCAGGCGCACACATCATTAGAAGGTGAGCAAACATTTAAAACGGGGCACTTGAAGTGGGATGGTAAAAAAAATGGCAAATGGACCTGCATTAGCATAACGCCTGTCTAGTCTTCCGACCACTCAAAGCACTTGTAAACTACATGTCACATTTATCCATTCACACCCACATTATTACACTGGTGGCCAAGGCTACCATTCACGGTGCCACCTGCTACTCAGTTAGCCATTCACACACACTTCCAATTTGGGGTTCAGGGTCTTGTCCAAGGACAGTTTGACATGCAGACAGAAGGATCAAACCTCCAGTCTTCTGATTAGTGGATGACCTGCCCTACTTCCTGAGCCACAGCCATCCAGAAAGAATTTGTTCATGTTTGGTTTCCTCTGAATAATGACAATATGCACTTTGCATCTTGATAAAATATGATCACTTAGTGTGTGATCCAGTGGTCACCACTTGTTTCAAAGCAAAGATTGCTCATTGTGTCCAAATACAAACCAGATAATCTCAGCTTGTTCAGTGTCCACAGTCATTCTCTAATTAAAATGTATAAGTGTAAATGGCGTAGCGCCATCAGCCATAACGATAGCTGATGCTTTGTTAGTGTGGCTGTATTCCTTTGATCTTTGTTAACAGTGATGTTGTTAACAGTAGCTCATTAAAAAGAAAAAGTAGCTTATTGTTACTATCAGCAGCAGCACTTCACTCCTGGAACAGCAGTTAGTATTGTAAAGGATGGCTCTCATTTGGACTGCAGACAGTTATTAAGTCATAGCTTATGGAACACAATATGGCCTGCATATTCAATATCTTCATTAAACAATTACTGTGCCTTTGTTAAATTGGTTGGCCAGCTAATCTTGTTAAGCCATTTGCCTGAGGCCTAATTCCATGGAAGGTGATACAGGGAGCGACACGACTATTTTGAGGCATCTCTCTTGCTTTCATATCAGGACCCTGGTATTGTGTTAGGAACAGGGAGGCGGCATTATTAAGATGTAATGTGGGAGTTGAGGAGATATTATATATAATGATGATCTATTCTTATCGTCTATTAGAGGACTCTCGAGATTTATAGGTTGTGTGTTCAGTCACGCTGGCAGACGTTCAGCCAAGTGTCCTCCACAGCAGAGAAGCAGAATATAACATCCATCCATCCATCCATCCATTCATCCATCCATCCATCCATCCAGCCATCCATCCATCCATCCAGCCAGCCATCTATCAATGCATCCAACCATCCATCCATCCATCCATCCATCCATCCATCCACCATCCATCCAGCCAGCCAGCCATCTATCAATGCATCCATCCATCCATTCATGCATCCATCCCTCACCTATTCATCCATCAATCATCCATCCATCCATCCATCCAGCCAGCCAGCCATCCATCCATCCAGCCAGCCAGCCAGCCATCCAGCCAGCCAGGCAGCCAGCTGGCTAGATTTGTAGACTCATCCATTGGACAGACTCCTCTCTGAGACTCGCCTGATCATTTCTGACTCATCATCTTTCTGGTCAAGGTGACACGTTGTTCGGGCTTTCTAAATAAATACAGGGTGTGGTGAGGAGTCATACAGAGTATGGTGACCACATCGAAGCACCAAGAGCCTGTATCAGTGTCAGAGAGACGTGAGAACTGGCACCTGACATGGCTTACAATGGTTACAGTTATTGGATAAAAAAAATAATATGTGGGTCATTACTTTTAGGCAGCAACATTTCTGTTCCTATTTATTTCTTCCTCATATTCTTGTCAAAATGTGTCAGATATTTATAAATGGCTAGATTAAGGTCTTTTTAATCACATACTCAGTCATTCTGTTTTATAAGCCTTTACATCTCCCAGTTCATCTTTTCTTGCATTCAAAAGACTACAATTCCATTGTCATACGTTACATACGTTTTTAAAGTGGGAGTAAATTAAGTAATATTAGCAGCAACTTCCGTTTTGTGTTCATTTTTTTTTATTTTAATTTTTATGTTCCATGATGTTAATCTGTCACACTCTTGATGTTGGTTCAAAGTTGGTTCAATCAAAAAAAAAAAAAAAAAAAACCAGGTAAAAATGTTTTTGATAAAGTAATATAAATTCTGTTTATGTGTAATGTTCCACTGTGTCAGGTCTAAAACCATTAAACCAGTCCACCCATAGTGAAAATGATTTGATCGCCAGTGTCAATATGTTTTCCTGACAGTTCAACATGTTACTATTCTTATATGAATGTATTACAGAGTGTTATCATGTTGTGTCTGAGTGGTTTGGGCTGACAGCGTGTCTTTTTGGTCAGTTTGTCCCGTAAAACAACAGCAGCCTCCAGCTTTATTCAAGATCTGAAAATGTAATATCTGAGACAAGCTGAAACTATCCAGCATAGCTCAATATGAATTCTCATAAGCTTGTAAAAGACAGTGGTAAAAAAAATATTAGTCATCTTTGGTTTTGATTTTCACACACACACACACACACACACACACACACACACACACACACACACACATTCAACATAAAACATGTATTTGATTTGTTTGTTTTAAGTTACACGTGTTTAGAATGTTGGGGAAATAATTCATCTTCACATCTGTCTTCTATTGCAGAGGACACACAGCATGAATCTGTTGCATCTGTATTTAAATAAAAATGAAGGTTTGCAAAGTAATAATTCCATATTATCTGTTAAATCAAAAATAGAAAACAAAACTAATTTTACATGCATGTAACAACTGAATGTGCAGGTGTGTATGTGTGTTACAGTGAGCAGCACTGCAGCCTCTTACTGCAGGAGCTGCATTTCAACTGCACTTTGACACCGAGTCTTCTGGACTGAGAGGCTTTCTACAGCTGTTGTTGTCATTTCCGGTCATGGCAACGCGCTTATCCTTTAGAAACGGTGAAGTTCTTGCGTCAACAAAAGCTCGTCCCTGGGTGGGCTCGAACCACCAACCTTTCGGTTAACAGCCGAACGCGCTAACCGATTGCGCCACAGAGACGGTTGCGCACAACATATAAAGAAACCCGGACTGTATGTTCAGGTCCGAACCTACCTGCAGTTGCTTTAGATGCAGCTGTCAGGCTGGAGATTCAGCCTTTTCACTGAGCACCTTCTTTCCTGCCTGTTGCAGAGGTGGAGGCTTCCACATGCAGACACACATGAAGCTGACGGGACATTGTGTTTCTAAACTCTATTTCAGCTGAACTCTTTGAATCCAGGTGTTTTCTGTAGGACGCAACACACCTGATGGTTTCTCACCAGCGTTTTGCTGCTGGTTTCAAAACTGATCACAGTAACCTGCTTTTTCATTCACAGAACTTCAGTGAGTGGCCTCAAACCACCAGCCGCTGCACAGACGAGCCGGCTCTAAGAACCAACTCCTGCCGGGAAGAACCGAATCTTCAGCGGCTCCTGCTCAGCTCTGCCAGAGATATTGGATGAAGCGAGAGACGCCACTCAGCTCACTTCCTGATTCAGTGACGTCAGCACCACGCCCCTGTAGGAGACTTGCGGCAGCTCTGAATGGATTGTTGTCAATGAGGAAAATGTACGTTATGGTCAATTCTTTCGCCCTGTAGTCACTAAAGCAAATATTGGGTTCATTTTCCACAAGCCACACGTCTTACCAATATTCTGACACTAAAGCTGCATTTTTCATCCGCACAGATCAAGAGAAAGTTAACATTGTTTGAGCCCTGTCCGTCTCAGAAACGAGTTATCGCGAGATCTTGTGATCTTGAAACCAGGCGGTAAAATCAGGCGCAAAAAAATCACATTAACTTAAAAACTTATTTACAGAGAGACGGGGCAGCAGCATTTAAATGCAGAAGCAGCATCTGATTTGTTTGCTGTGTTCAGCTGTTCATTAATATGTTAAACAGTAACTGTGTAGTGTTTTGTACCGAAAAAAAAAAAACGGAAAAAAATAAGGCTATTATGAAACACTGAACACACCAACACACAAACCATTCACAGTTGCTAAATTAGGCTAAAATAAGGGAGCCGAGCCAAAAGAGCTGAATCTTTGAAAAGAGCCGTACCTCACATCACAACACAGAGACGCTCTTGCCTGTTGTTGAGGGGGAGGAGCCTCAATCTGCAGGCCACGCCCACTTGCATTTGCAGTTCACTTCAAAATGTCAGGCTGGAAACAGACCTTCATGTTTATCAATTTACTCTCCTGCTGTCTTCAGCAGAGGACGCTGAGCTAATGCAGACATCATTCATACTGCTTGGGATTAATTTCAGGATTTCCTAAATTGTGTTACCAAGCAATCGAATTAAAAGCTGCTGGTTCATGATTAGCACAGGGTTGGGCACCACAGGAGAGCTCAACATTTTGAGGAATATTATTGTTTGCTGTCAAAGCCACAGTCAGATGAGAAGATTAATATCAGGTTCATCTCTGAAACGCAGCCTCCATCAGAAGAGGAGAAAAAATATTTCAGCAGCTCCATCCATCAAACAGTCACCTGGTTTGTTCATCGCTGTGCAAACCTGCCGACCACACTATGAGACGCTGCTTTCAATCTCTGCACGCAGTGGTTGTAGGTCGATAGAAAGCTCGGCCGCGACAGTAACACGTAATGATTCTCCTCGCCTCCAGTGTTTTTGCTGAGCATGTCTCAGTCCAGAGATTTGAACCCACAACACCTGTAGTCATGAGCTTACTCCCCACTGACCACTCTGAGCCCTTCACTGCTATGCACACACACACCGTTCAGTATTTGTCTCTCAGCACTAGCTGCCTGATGAGAGACAAATACATGGACGGCACCACACACACACACACACACACACACACACACACACACACACACTCATACACAGGCCAGACAAATGATTACAGCATACAGTACGTAGCTGGGTGAGGATAAATATTCATGTACCAGCACGCCTACGTACTGTATCACTTTGTCATGCTAAGTCTTTGTCCATGCCCACGTTCACATGCAGCACGGCTCATTCTGTATGCGTTCAGCAAACACAATTACATTACATAAACTCAGTCAGCAGCCAGAGGCAGTGTGTCCTCAGAGGGACGCAAACCGTCCTCAAACAAACAGTCCACATGGTCATAAAAGACACCTCGACGGACAAGTTTTACTTTCTGACTGGTCCTTATTTTACAGGTCATGTTGAATCTGCTGTTGTCCTTCGAATCTGAGGACAGAAAAATGAACTGTAGATTTCACGAGGCTGTTAGAAATGTAACTTTTAGCTTAGTGTTTAACCAGAATATGTTATTACTGCTGCCTCTTCTTGATTACATTGACCTCTGCTCCATCTTAGAGGAGTACAGTGATTAAAGTGATGATTATTACTGGGTTGGGAGACAGTTACTGCTCCGAGCGAAGGAGTTCAAGTATCTCGGGGTCTCAGGGTAAAATGGAGCGTGAGATTGACAGGAGGTTTGGCGCGGTGATCGGTAGACATGGCCAAATGAAGCCTCATGAAGCATCGTCTTTATTTTCTGAGCCCACTAGATGGCGCACATGGTTTAAAGAGAGAAACTCAAAGAATGACAATTCAGTGAGGTTTTAACTTTTTTTTTTTTTTTTGAACGAAAAGCGCCATCTTGTGGGCTCACACAATTAAGTAAGTGCTTCATGAGGCTTCATTTGGCCATCGCTAGCGATCGGGGCTCTGCGCTGGACGGCTGTGGTGAAGAGGGAGCTGAGCCGGGAGCCAGAGCTTTTGATTCACCAGAATATAACAATATAAAACAATGTTGATTTTTTTTTTTGCATATATTGAGAAATAGGTGCACGTAATGTCCTGTAATGTGGTCTAAAGAGTTAAAAAGACACTTCTTAATTTCATCGTGACATTTATCTCCGCTCTCTGCTGCTAAAAGATAAGATGATGTCATGATTTTATAGGTTGTATGCAGTTGATACTGGCATACAGGAAGAAATCACGATTTTATTTTGATATAAGAACATGAAGAATTTTTTTGGGGTTGTCCGTCCGACCATCTGTCCCTCTGTCCATTCATCTGTCCGTCCCATTCTTGTGAACAAGATACCTTAAGAATGACTTGACAAAATTCCTTCAATTTTGCGTCTTCTTAGACTCAACGATGAGCTGATTACATTTATGTCGTCAAAGACCAGTGTGACCTTGTCTGTCTCATTCTTGTGAACATGATGACGTTGAGGGAAGTTCTTCAAATTTGGCACAAATGTCCATTTAATCTATGTGTTGAACTAATTAGAATTTGGTGGTTGAAAGTCAAGGTCATTGTGACCTTGCATGCAACTCCTTGTCCTGAACGCAACATCTCAAGAAAACCTTAATGGACATTCCCTTTCCCAGGTTTGGCACAAATGTCCAATTGGACTCAAAAATGAACCCATTAGAATTTGAAGGTCAAAGATCTGTGACGTAACAAAACATGTTTTTTAGCCATAATTCAAGAATTCATACACTAATTATTATTACATTTCACAAGAAGGTCTAACAGGATAAAATTATGAAGTGATGACATTTTTTATCCAAAAGGTTAAAGGTTAACTTCAGTGTTACATCATTATTTTCTGCATAAAATACGTTTCTGGCCATTATTCAGCATCATATCTCAGGAAAGAGAGAGGACATTTGGTCAGATGCTGAATTAGTGACTGTAATCTTGAAACTTGAGTGCTGCATGGAGCCAACTCCTGACCTCTTAGATCCTCTGAGCAACGTCTTTCAACTGTCCCACAATCGAGGCTGGTGGGAAAGGGGAGATTGAGTCGTTGTAGTAGCTGCTCCAAAGCTCTGGAATAGTGTTCCACTCTCAGTCACCATTTGATAGCCTTTAATTAACAGCTGTTAGTTTTTGAAATGTAGTTTTGTTTGCGAATCATATGTTAGTATATTGGGTTTATACTTCCTTATACGTGCACACAAAAGTTTTTGTAAGTGATCTCTAGCTTTTAAATAGTCATGTGATACATAGGGCACAAACATTGTTTTAAATGTACAAATTAGACAGTTAAATGAAAAAGGATATTCCCCAGTTTGAGAAGCATTTAATAGTGGCTGCAGTTAGCAGACAGAGAACACCTCACATCAGAGTGCTGTGGCCTCCCCGCTGCATTCGCTGTCCAGTCACATAACATACAGTCACCAAAGAAGAACAGAGGTGTTTCCTCTGCTTTGCAGCTTTGCCATCTCCCCACGCTTGGTTCAAAGGTACAGCGTTCTCCCTCTGAGCTCCAGCTTCATTGTTTACCAGAAGCTGAACCCCCCTAATAAGCCTTGACACCGTGCAGGCCGCCAGCCTCTGCTGCCGCACAAGCAACGCGGCAAAAAACAGCAAGCTCAGACTGGTGTGTAATGACTGAAAGAAAAAGAAGAAAAGTCTTTGTGTGTGTGTCAGCATCTCCAGGAAATCGGTTTTCTAATCTGTCTGCCGTTAAGACTACTGTCCTACGCCCACTCTGGGACACACACACACACACACACACACACACACACACACACACACACACACACACACACACACACAACAATGCACATGAACTCACACTGATGCTGATTTCTTCTGGGTTTGGCTCTGTGATAGGCCCATTCATCATGGAAGTAGTTGTGCAGTACAGTGCATCGTGTACACACCGTCTCACACGACACTGCCCTGCTACTTCAGCAGCTGGAGGGGTTTTCCTTCTTGAGAATTCTGCCTGTATTTATATTCCAACCACACAATAATCTCGTCAGAAAATAAGTCTATCTCAGTGTTTCAACAGTACAGTGATTTGTGGCAGAGGTAGTGTTCGCTGTGCTGCGTTTTGTCCCACAAATGGTGGCCTGATATCAGAGCCAGTCGTCAGACACACATGCCTTGCAGTGTTTGTTGGAGATCAGTATGCATAATCACTGTTGTCCTGTCCTTTGCCCTTGCAGAAAGAGGGAGCCCATCATCACTGGCTGAAATGCCAAGTCACTGAGTCACTGCAGCTTCCTGTGGTACCTGTAAACAGAGAGAGTCAAGGAGACGCAGACATAAAAAGAGAAGGAGAATGTGGCCGTCAGTCCTCTGTCTGACTTTAAACTGACTTTTCGAGTCATAAGCTGGATTTGTGACACATTTTAATGAAAATATTAGTCTCTGGGATTTTAAGGACATGGTGTCTACCTGGGGGAGAATTATTGGGATGTTACAACTGTTGGAAATATCTCATTAAACTCCATGTAGTGCCATTATGATTGTCTACCAACCAACTGGCTGTGCACAAATATCTAAATGTTATAAATTCTCATATCGCTATTTATTTGCCTCGACTGCACAGAGATCAGGGACTTCATTTAAAACAGGCTTATTAAAGACATTTATTTTTAATTTCCCTGTTGAACAAGTAGAGCGGCACGGGGGTGCATTGGTTAGCACTGTCACCTCAAATCAAGAGTTTGCATGTTCTCTCCGTGTCAGTGTGGGTTTACTTCAGGTTAATTGGTGACTCTAAAAATTCCTGTGAATGGTTGCCTCTCTTTTTTTCAGCACTGTGATAGTCTGGTGAGCTGTCCAGGGTGAACCAACGACCGCTAAGATAAGCACTTATGGAAAATGATTGAATGTTTCACAAGTAGAGTTTATTTATATTTTATTCTAATCTCAGGGCTTGAAATATATTTTTTCCAAACATGATATGTCACTTAAATATATTGCCCATCCAGACCACTCTCTACTGGGCCACAGTGTGTTTGCAGTGAGGTGTGTGTTGTTGTATTTGCAGATTGTGACCATTTAGTTGGATTTTGTAACCATGGAGCACCACTGCCACTTGGAAATATCATCGACATATGAAGTGGAGAGCTGCTACTTTGTTTTCAGCTTACAACGAGTAAATTCTCAGTTTTTGCTGCCCGTCATTTCAATTTAACTTTTAACAAGTTTAACAGTAGTGTGAGCAGGTGAGGCCTGTGTTTTTGTATCTGCAGGGCTCCAAACCATGATCATTCAGTTGCATTTTGTGACTATGGAGCACCAATGCAACCTGTAAATAAAATTCTAATATAAACTGGAGAGCTGTTAGTTTGTTTCCATCTCACAGATCAAATCTTTGCTAATTGCTACTGAACAAGAATTTCTGCCCGAGATGAGCCGAGTGTTTCACAATAAAAGCACCAGTGGTCCCGCTTTGATTTATTTCAACATAAAAATACTTTATTCAACTTTATTATAACAGTACTTTAACTGAATGTTTTGGAAAAGTAGTTTTTAGAGGAGATTTCAAAATATCGTGATACAGCCTAAAAATATTGTGATGTATATATATATATATATTTATAGGCTCTATCCAGCCCTAGTAAGAACTTGTGAACCTCGTCTCCCTCCAGTCCTCCATTTATTAGTTGACATGACCAAGATGAGCTTTCTATATGTCCCCAAATGGACCTGCTTGATTGCAGCAGCTGCTGACGGACTGACAGAGGGGAGGGACCATTGCATCACTTTCACAGTAAATTACTTTGACATTTTTTACAGCAATTTGTTGTGAAATGACAGCTGGATACTGTGATCTCACAGTAGTTATACCTGCATGTTACTGTGATTTAGCAGTATGTTCCTGCAAAATTACTATATTTAACTGTAACCTCACAGTTAAAGCCCACTGCATTACTGTGATAAAACAGTATTTTCCTGTAAATTACTGTATTTCACTGTAATCTCACAGTTAAACTGCTTCTGTAAAATTACTATATTTACCTGCATGAATTTCACATCTCTGCTTTTTGCAGATGATGTTGTTCTGTTGGTGTCCTCACACCGTGACCTCCAGCATGCACTGGGGCAGTTTGCAACCGAATCTGATCAGGATCCCCCTGGGCGCCTCCCGCTGGTGGTGTTCCCGGGCACGTCCCACTGGTAGGAGGCCCCGGGGCAGACCCAGAACACACTGGAGGGATTATATATCTAATCTGGCCTGAGAACGTCTTAGGGTCCTCCAGGAGGAGCTGGAAAGGTTCGTTGGGGAGAGGGACGTCTGGGGTACTTTGCTCGGCCTGCTGCCCCTGCGACTCGGCTTCGGAATAAGCAGATGACAATGGATGGATAAATTTCATACTGAAATTCTGAATTTGATTAAATATCACAGTTAAAGTCTGTGACGTCATAAAAATGTAATTTATTGTAAAATATTACAGTTACATATTGTAACTTCCTGGAAATAATTTGCAGTGCACATCTCAGTGATTACTCTGGATTAAATCATAAATATTCTTTTTTTGCTTAATTATGTTGAGAATATCATACAGCCACTGTTATTGTTTCGCATGCTTTTGTCTTTATTGTAGTTTATCTTTTGCTCTTCAATAAATCAGAGGATTGTTTGAGTCATTGTACTTCGAGAACGGTCCCACTGATTGTTAATGTCAGCCTCTTGGTTATTCAAGAGCGCAGCTCAAAGCTTGGCTAATAAGGATGAAAGAGAAATGTGATTTGCCAGTAAAAGGGGGAATCTTTATGGAGCCACTGGGCCATAGTGCGGACGTCAAACCTTTCATTAGTGTCTTCATTTGGGGACTGGTGACAACAGTGGCACGACCTTTGCTAGCTGAACATTGGGCACTTAAGACTGGGGGATGGTGGGTGGCGGGGGCCTTGGATGACTCCTGGCTGCTGCTGCTGTTGGAAATAGCTTTTGCAATCTCATAATAATAGCCATCTTTGGTGCAATTAAATCATCCATTTTTCCCCTTATGGCCTTCACCTCCTGTCACATACATGCCTTGGTTCCACTCTCCGCCATAGATTGGGGAGGGAACGGAGAAAAAAGCTGGAGAAGGAGCGCATGGAGGCAGGCGGGGGGATGATGGGAGACAGAGAGAGAGGTCAACAGAGACAGGGAGAGAGGGGGAAAGAGACAGAGAGGACGAGGCAGGCCTTTTGTGTGTGTGCAGATTAATTAGAATCCTTCTGGACTGCCATTAGAGCTCATTAAAAGGAGCCACAGCCATACAGGCATCAAACAAAGAGCTGGGACTGAACCCCGATCCAACCCCCACCACTGTCTGCTCTACTCACAATAACTGCACGCGTGTGTGTGTGTGTGTGTGTGTGTGTGTTTGTATGCGTGTGTGTGTATATATGTATGTGTTGCAGTATGTATAAATGCATGTGTGCATGGATGCATATGTTTGTGTGGGGTTAGACTAAATGCTACCTCTCCTAAACAACCTCAAAGTGTGTGTGCATGTGTGTGTGTGTGACTGCTAGGTTTGGTATGTAGATGAAGCATTATGTTAATGATATTTTCCCCTCTTTTTGGCTGAGTCTCCACAGGCCCTGTTAGCATAAATGATGCTCCCCCAGCTAGCCAGCGGAGGCTCGCACATCGCCACTAAAGGGATGAATTAGTCCTCCGAATCCCAGATCAGATCCTTGTTCATTTTCAATAAGGATTGGACCAGGGTTCCACATGCATTATGATGAGAGTGTTTATGGGTGCTTATTAGTGGGTGCCCGTGGTGGCACCGAATGATAATGTACTGCAGTTATTAAAGCGACGTACAGAACAGGCCTACGGCTTTGACAATTAGGATAACAACCTGCAAAGCTTTGGGTTTAGAAAATCACTGGTTTTATAAGATCGCTGCTTGAATGTGTGTGTGTGTGTGTATAAAAGGGTGAAGCTTTGCAGTGTCAACACTGTATCTGAAGTGTTTAAATCTTACTGTTTTCATACTTTAAAAAACAAACAAAAAGCAGTACTCACCAGTTTCTCCAGAACGCAGTTTTATTGAGTAAAAAACAAAGAGTAGAAAATAGCAATGACTCACTGATATAATGACACCAGTAATAACACATCAGTGGTGGATGCTGAGGAAGTGACCGGGTGGGAATGCTGGGTGTTGGTAGTGGTGAGTAGCAGTAGGTAGGTTATGGTAAATGAAATGTTTAATGGGATGATGTAATATTTGGAAAATACCTGTTAATGCATGAAGTCAATGTGGTGGAGCAGCTCAACTTAAATGCAGCTGTTGGGCATAAAACATGCTTCTACTTGACAACTGATGGTATGTGCTAAACTTCCAATATCAAAATATGAAATTATTAACTAAAAAAAATAACCTGGGATCCACACACAGTATCTGAATGTGTATGTTACTCGTTAAGGTGCGGACACACCAAACCGACATCAAAGAACTAGCAGCGACGAAACCAAGTGTTGCGTCGCCTCACGTCGCCCTGTGTCAGTTGCATTTGAACACACTGCAAGGATTACATCCGACGGCCAAGTAGCACGTATGTTCTGCGCCTGCGTGAGAGGAAATAACTCAAAAAGGGAAACAAGAAGTCCGAGGAATGCATGAGATAAACAAAGTAGCGGTTGCCTACCGCTGTTACAAACCAAACCAAAAAGAAGAAGAAGAAGAAGAAGAAAAAGTTTTTCCAAAGAGAGTGCTACATCCTGGCAGATCTGGTCTTTCAGCTACGGTGTTTACAGCCACAGATGCAGTGTGACAGTAGCATAGTCATGTTTATTACTGTGTCAGTACTGGTGTGCTGATGTCAGCCAGTGATACAAGTCCCACCTTGCTGTTGACACTATGGTCTGTTTACACGTCATAACACACTTTGCACAAGACACACACATCCTGACTGTTTCAATATGCCGCCCTGAATCCGGAGAGTTCTGTCTTCGTCCTAAACATTACACGTCTGGGAGGGAAACACGTAGAAGTGAGTTTAATTCCAGCTTTGAAATCTGTATGAAACGGTGAAATTGCTTCAGGTATCATCCAGTGTAAGGTCTGCATTAGTGGTTGTCTGCTCTATGACCTTAAGTTTGAACACCCCATCAGAGACGTATCCAAAATGACTTTCTTTCATCGTAGAAATGTGGCAAAGTTCAGACCATTTCTCACTCCGGCGCACACTAGAAATTGCATAACACCTTTGTCAGTTTTTTCGATCAGGAGAGATGGTTGTGAGAGAAAAGAATATTTATTTACATGGGCGAATAAGTGTGAGAAATGTGAAAAGTCTTGTGCGATTGGACCCATCGTGATGTCGTATTTCAGGAGGGTGGTGAGGACGTGGTAGATTAGGGAATCCCTCCATGGAGTCTAGACGCTGGTGGTGGTGGTGGAGATGAGATGGAGAAGAACGTGAGGATGTGGATGTGAAGAGGAGTGAGCTTTTCATGAGCTGGTCCTGGAGGAGAGGGCCAAGATTCCTCCTAAAGTGACAGCTGACAGGAGCAGAGAGGAGAACAGGTTTCAAGGTGGCACACACACAAAGTCAGGGTAATATCTTCGTTTAAATCAGGGTCAGATGTTTGGACTCAAGCTGGGCCTCGACTACATCTCCACCTCATCACTCCACAGTGTAGCGCGGGCGTTGGAGTCGTCAGTGCTGATGTGGAATTTCCATTCACATCTTCCTGGTGGTTCGCTGGTTAGTGATAAAATAGACCTTTACTAAAAGCATGTAGTGTGTGATTGTGTGTGTGTGTGTGTGTGTGTGTGTGTGTGTGCATGTATGAAAGAGTTGGTGCCAGCTTACCTCACTAAGTAGCATATTGTAGCAAGCCTGCCAGTTAGCAGGGGTTTATGCAGGGCCATTGCCTCTGATTATCTTTAACATCTTGCTGAGTGCACTGCACTGGGTTGTGCCAGCAGAGCACACACACACACACACACAAACACACACACACACACACACACACACACACACACACACACACACACACACACCCTTACTCACACACACACACACTCACACACACACATGCACTGACAAGTGACAGTGGAGCCGGTGGACCTCTTATTACTCTCTTGGCCGAGCTCATTCGAACTGGACTTTTAATCCATCAACAATGATGATCCTGGACCTGTGAGAGAGAGAGAGTGTGTGTGTGTGTGTGCGCGCATAGATCTGCAGCTTATAGAGCGTCTCCAGCAGCTCCCTCTCACTTCAGCTCTGTCTGTGTGTTTGGTGCCTCCAGAGGGCCAGTATTTCAGGGTCATCAAGTTTCTATTTCCTTTCTACTTCATTTATCTCAGGCTTTGGGGCTAATTGTTTTCGCAGCACCAGCATGGCCGGGGACCTTCTTCTGAAAGGCCACACACCCAGGCTGTTAACGTCAGCTCTAAAATTATCAGGAACACACAAAGATCCCTCGTACAGCTTAAAAAAGTCCTCAAAAAGCATATACAAATATTGTGAGCACACACATGTCGTCTGTGACCACTTTAACATGGTGCCATGCCATTTTTTAAAACAATGTTGAAATGTCTTTGTGGTGTTGTCGGCCATCTGTTGGCTGTTTACCAGAATTTTGTATGTCTTATGTCTTTGGAATAGTTCCTGCACCACTTTACGATAAAACAAACTTTAACACTGTTTTGTAGAGACGAGGGAAGGATATCATATATCTGATCCTAAATACAATAGCATCTAAAGTGTTAACATCTGTATGACAATATTTAATGTCTGTTTCAGTTTGAGCGGCTAAAGGACTGAACTTTATTTGTACTTGTATTTGTACGAACACAATATGGCGTTGCACATGGTCATTAGTTTGGCATCAGTGCAGACTTATTGTTGGAGGGTTTTAAAACCCACATGACTCCCTAACATGTAATTTATAGTTATAGTAGTTTATAGTTCTGCATTGAATCGACACGTAGGCTAAGGAGTTGACTCCACGTCAATTTGGAGCCTACGTGCACCTCCCCAGAATTGTAACTGCACGTTGCTTCTAAAAAAAATAAAAAAATCAGTTCAGCCTATCTGTTCCTACACGTGGCATAAACATTAATAGGTGCAAATAAAGGCTACATACATGTGCAAGGCTCCTCTGGCTGCCTTCCAATACCTTTTTCCATCTGCCAGGAGTCAGGACCTGTTACTTCATGCATCAACACAACACAAAACACTTTATACATTTTGTAAAATTAAAAATCGACAAGGCATCGTGCAATGCATGCAGGAAGTTCATTAGCTGCAAGCCAGGCTGCACGTCAAATCTGACAAAACATTTAAGGTCGCACGGCATCAATGTGAATGACGGTACCGGGTTTGATGTGCTGCGGTCTCCGAGCCCGAGTGTGTCGGCCTCAGCCAGCGCCGGCACATCGCAAGCACCTGCAGTAGTGCCAGGGACAGCAAGCCGTGACGCACCGTTGACTTTGGCTTTAAAAGGGAAAGTTGACCAATGTGCACTGCGACTGAATGCACTTTAGTTCCAGCATTTTTGTTGAGTAGTATGATGCTGAATATATCAAAACCAAACTAACTACCCAGCATGAGTTCAAGCTTCGACATGTGTTTCTATTTTGGGCGTATGCTTAGCAGGAGATCTGTTTGTTGCAATTTCGGCTCCCTTCGCCAAAGCGTTCATTGCTCTTAAATGTCTCAGTCTGATAACCTCTCAGACTTCACATCCTGGACTCTCAAATCCTCAATTGGAGCTAATTCTCTGAGCTACAGGTGTGGCCTCAACCAGCATGGTGGCAGTGCAGCAGCTACATGGCTGAAGTGGTATATAGGTGTTGACTTCCTGTGTGAAAGCCAGCAGTGTTTGACACAGAGATCAAGGTGTCCTCTGTGCTGCTGGGCTGCATGAATACATGCATGACTTAGTGGCCATTATGCCAGAGCAGGTCCGATAGCTTCACACTGATCCCACAGTGTGTAGATATAAGTGTGTGTCCACCACTCTGTCTGTGTGTGTGTGTGTGTGTGTGTGTGTGTGTGTGTGTGTGTATGATCCAGCTGCTGTGTCGAGGAAAACGGTGTGTCTTTACCGCAAGGAACCCGAGCACAGCGGATACGCAGCAACCTGGCTGTTCACATTATGAAAATGTTATGGATGATATGGGAATGGCTTTGTTGTTGCAGGCTTTATGGTGATGCTGTGTTATGCATGAGAGCTGCACGTCTGTATAATATATAAAGGCTGCTGTCCAGCTTCAGGTCATGGAGGGGGCAGGTTAGCGGCGATGCTGGCTCAGGTCAGGAACTTCCCGCCTGGAACTGCAGCAGCAGGAAGAGGATCTCCAGTAACAGCAGCTGCAGGTAGAAACTGATAACACAGTGATCTGCAAGTGTCTCAAAAACTGTCAGTTGATCGCGAGTTCGGTGGATTATCTAAAAAATAATAATGTTACCCAAGACAAATTTCCTTATCTTATTATCTTATCTTCTACCTTAAAATGGTAGGCAGGGAGGCAGCAGGTGCAACACTCTCCCTGTATGTCTCCTCGAACAGGTCACACATCGCAGACAGCGCAGTGGGTGGTGTTGGCGCAGCAGGCTCCTCCGTCGGCGCCTCTCCCTCCGTCGCTGCGTCCCTCTCTGGCCCGGCTTGTACACGAGCCATCTCTGCCCGAACGGGATTCACCGTGATATACAGCATTATTGATAGTATTAATTAATTATTAATGATATTCGAATTATCAAATTTAGGTTCAAACTTATAAAAAATATATATAGTCGAATACATTTCGAACTTCTAATTTTTTTGACAGCCCTAACACACATTTACTGCTGGTCTATTCGCACGGGATTAGTATTAGCTGAGGTAATTTTCCGGGACCCTTTTACAAAAGGTAAAAGTCGTGGTAATATTTACTGACATCGTGCGGTAATGATTACTGACATGACACATTTGGATGGGACTAAAATCTCTGGTAATTATTACTTTACCCCACGTACCTATGTAAAACTAATCCCGTCTGAATGGAGCTAAAGTCACCTTTCTGTGCACTGAACTTTCAACTGTCTTCAGTGTGAACCACCCATAGTGCTGTGTTTACAGTTTGAGGACAAGCTAAGTTTCTTGGTTTGCTTTGCACACTCAGCTCTGCAGATGTTGTAACCCTGGCCTCTTCAGGATGACGCTGTGTTACCATTACAGGATAGCCTGAGTCATTTATTGCACAATATGTCTTTACTATTGATCTGTGAAGGGACGACTGGCTGCAGCCGCAGGGCTAATAATAGGTCCATAAATCCGTGTAGCGAGTGGTGAGCCACTTTGACGTAAAAGAAGAAAAAAGAACTTACCTTAAACGCCCTCCCTCAGGGGTCAAGGAGAGTCTACAGGCACAGCAGCAGCTCTGAGAGGCTGTACTCAGGCACAATGATGCTTTTAGCTAAATGACAAAACTAATAGGATGCAGTTGGCTTTGCAAATATTTGGCCATAAACATCAAGTGACAAGATAAAGTTTTTACCTGCTGATGGCATCATGGCAGGTCTTTTAATAGAATAAAAGTCACAAACCTACAACAAATCACATCTGCTGGTGGCTCTAGTGGAAAAGTCATAGACTATTGAAGTCGGTAGAATCCATCCTCTGTCTGACAGTCTCAATAATTTCTGGATGGACTGCCAACACAATTTGTACAGATGGACAGCGACATCTCTAAAGTCATGCCTTAGCATGGCTAAAAACCAGGGAAACCATTTTGTTCATGAGTTAATGTCCACCAAAGTTAGTACACCAAACACGGCCGTTGTGCACTCACCAGAAATGACGACCGCAAATTAGCTAGTTAGCAAACTAGCATTTGCATTTGCGGTACCAAATCATTACAGGCTGCTAAATGAGCCCAACAAACACACTGTTGGCTTATACCCAACAACAGTATAGTGGTGCTTAGTGCAAAGAACACATGTATCTGTACAATGCAGCAACGTTCACGGTCGCACAGTCCTCGGCCGCCATTTCCAGTTTGAAAAGTGGTTCCTCCCTTTCTGCTATGTAGCCAAGATGGCGACCATTGAGGGCGAGAAGTGTCCATAGTTCCACACTCAACTTCTTGACCGTCTTGAGTGCACCATCCAGGTACCCATAGTGCACTGCATTTTTCCATACTTCCCAGTGTGAACGCACTTATGCACTCACAATATTAAGTGTAAGTACAGAAGTACATGATTTGAGACGCAGCACTGGTCAAGAGTTTTGTTCTGCCTGACATTTTCATGGGTTAGTCAGACGTTGCTGTATTTATAATTTATTGGAAAAGTATTTACAGACAGTTGAGCTTCAGATTATTTTTGATCACAAAGGTAAGCGACTGAACACAGGCACACAAATTATTTTTCTTTACCAGGAGTATGAACATTGACACATTTTTCTCAGATTACTCAGACGATCCGCACCAGATACTCGTTTCATCTGAGCACTTGGCTCTGCACCACTGGCAACTGCTGTATTACAAATTACAATTCTGTATTGTAAAGATAACAAGCGCAAATTGACATGTCATACCAGAAAGTCAACATCAGATGCAGAAGGGTACACAGTGTGTCATATTTAGACTTTAAAGTCCACCGGCAAAGCATCTGTGTTTATCGAGTTGGGAGAAGAACGCCTTGACCTTAGCCTTGTGCACATCCCCTCACAGAGTTTACTTCATATGTAATCTGTGGGAGGTGAAATAGTTTTCGTTTCATGCCCAGTCATTCTCAGCGGTCAGATGACGTGAAGCATTGACCTGACAATCATTAACTTGCTTCTCGAGACCCTCTGACATTTGATCATCACTGCCACTAAACAATGCCTTTAGCAGGCGCAACTTGTTGCTGACCCGATCCTGCAAGTGTCTTCCAGGGGCTTTGAGCTGCAGTCAGTAAACAATGCACATTTGTTTCAGATGCACTGTCAAAGCCTTTTGTTTTTCCGATAGTGGAAAGAGACTTTGGAGACCAGGCTGCTTGTGAGAGATGAGTGTGTGTTGGACATTTCAAACACATACAAATACACTGCTGGCAGAGGCTGTTTGATTGACACTGTGCTATTGTTTGAAACATCACATATGGCACTGTACACAACACAGTCTGCTTTTTATTTGCAGTCTCCCTTTTTAAGCACCACATGTTCGAGTTTTGGGATTTGTCTGCTGTTGTCACGATTGATTTTGATATATATTGTGAGTTGTTTTTACAGAATCAAAAAAAAAGGAAAAAAATAAGCAGAGTCACAAGGCTGCTGGCCTGAAAGTAAGGGCAGCTGAGAGAGCCTGAAAGAATCCACAACATAAAATCAGATACTAAAACACATGGATGAAAAATGAGAAAACTGTCTCCCAGGCACAGTCAGCTTCATTATTTTGTGCACCCAAAGGCATTATAGTCGGACATGTATACGCCAAAACAGCACCAGGAAGTGTGTTTCAATGAATAGGCAAGATTCAGATTCAGAAAACTAACAATCTGTTTTATTACCTTAAAATAGTAGCATCAGCAGACACACTGCAGCACATTTAGGAAGTGTCTCAAAAACTAATAAACAGATACACTGTGTCTGTGTGACGGTGCCACAGTATGTTGCACACAGTAGATTAAGTTCTCTCGCTAAAGGTGCGGACACACCAAAGTGACATCAAAGAACTAGCGGCGACGAAAGCCAACTGTTGCGTCGTCTACGTGGCCTCACGTCGCCCTGTGTCAGCTGCATTTGAACACACTACACGGACTACACCGACGGCCAAGTAGCACGTACGTTCTGCGCCTGCGTGAGAGAGAGCGGAGTGAGAGAGTGGTACATCCTGTCAGCCGAGGGGTTTCCTGTCTGTGCAGCCGAGCACCGCAGCACCTCCACGGACTATTACATCCAGACGGTCCCGGTGTTTCCTCCGCAGGCTCCACTTCACTCAGCTGCAAATACAAATATGAGGTCGTTAGGCCCAGTAGTTTGCAGAGACACACACACACACACACACACACATATCCCCTGCAGGTTTACGCCTGGTGGAGAGAACAGTTAAGTGATCATTTGTGTAAATCAGAGACACTGCAGCGCAACATGCAGCTGCCACTTGTTGCAAATGGATTACACCGTGTACAAAGCTTGATAAGTATTTATGTTGCCATGTCAGTGTGTCTTGTTTTTGTTGAAGGGAGAATGCTGCTTGAGTGAGACAATGAGTGAGGGTGAACACAGTGAATTAAGATGAAACATTTCTCACTTGTTGAATGCTAATATCGTCCTGGTACGCTGCCAACGTGACTTCTGCTTCTGCCTGTTTTGTTCAGTTTCTGTTTGCAGCATGCAAATACATTTAATCTTTAACAATTCCTGTCAGACTGAACTGCTGCACTCTGTGGCTCTGTAAGTGAGGACGAACACTCTGCTCACAAAAATCTCCTCAGACGAGCTAAAGCCCGACTGTTGTTTATCTGCTGCTCCTGCGCTAATGAAGCTGCTCTTGGACGCCGTATGTGCAAGCTGAACCTGATGTGACCCCTCGGTTGTAAACATGTAGCGGTGATAGCACAAAGTCACCTCTGTGTTCTGTTCAGGTTCAGGCTGACATACTGTTCAGGATTTTTTAAAAATCAAAATCATATTTTTATCATTTCTCTTTTGCAGGTCAGTTTCTGTGGAACAAGATTAGACTTGTTGATGAGTGTGTGCAGCCACCAGCACAACAGTGTTTCTGGAAATGGATCCTGTTTCTGTGGCCTCCATCAAACATCGCTGATTTGCTCTCCTATAAGTAGTTTCTCTACGCTTCAGTCCAGACAGACCTTATGTCAAGTATCAGTTCAAAAAGGACCCAGACACAGAGCAACAGGCAGGTTGAAGGTTCAAACAAAAAGTGAGCTTTAATGCTGATTAAAAAAACAACTTGAAACAGACAGGCAACAAAACTCAAAGTCCAAAAGAACAGAGAACCAAAATTAAACTGAAACAAAGCAGGAAACACAGTGAACAAAGGGATGAACTGAGGGAAGAAATACACAAAGGGAACACCGGAGCACAGGCAGGAAATGACACCATGAACACAAGGATGAGCACAGACGCACTGACCAAGAACAAAAGGAAACACACAGGTATATACACAGAAACTAATCACAAGAACGAGACACAGCTGCAGGAGGGAAACAGGGATTGACTGACAACAAGGCTGGAGCAGACACAACTAATACAGAGCAGGTGTGACAGAAAACAGGCGGGAAAACACACAAAAACAGGAAGTAAAATCAGACATGACACATGAGGAGAGAATCTACAAAATAAAACAGGAAGTAGATTAAACATGAATGAATAACATGAAACAAGGAGCACAAACAGGAAACTCAAACAAAGTCCACAAGATAACAGGCTCAGTCCAAGTGTCTGGACTTCACCACGCGTGCAGACTTTGCAGGGCATTCTCAAGATGTCTGGAAATGCTGAAGGCTCCAAATCCACAATTCATCCAGTCCCTAAGGGGCCTAAAGCGGACTGATTCAATTGCCCAGAATTCATTGCAATACAGACGTGATGTGGTAGTTTTCTTTTTCAATAGCCGACCAAGAAAACAACTTGTGCAAAATAAATAAAATAATTTCCTCACCTGCTTCAGGTAGTGGTCCTTTTTGACCAGATTCAGCCCAGTCAGGGCCACACTGCAGTAATGAAGAATTATTTATCATATATTTATTTGTATATCTCACTATAATGAGAAAACTGTGTGTGTGTGTGTGTGTGTGTGTGTGTGTGTGTGTGTGTGTGTGTGTGTTTCCATGTTTTTCTCCTCACTGACTTGGTCAATCCATGTGAAATTTGGCACAGTGGTAGAGGGTCATGGCAGGATGCCAATGAAGCAATATTACATCAATTGGCCAAAGGGGGGCGCTATAGCAACCCATTGAAATGTCAAACTTTGAATGGGCATATCTCATGCCCCGTATGTGGTAGAGACATGAAACTTTGCACAGAGATGTCTCTCCTCATGAGGAACACATTTGCCTCAAGAACCCAGAACTTCCACTTATACAGATTTTCCGCCATTTTGAATGTTTTCAAAAACACTTCAAATGGATCTCTTCCTAGGAAGTTTGAGCGATCTGCATGAAACTGGGTGAACATAATCTAGGGACCAATATCTAAAGTTCCCTCGGCAAAAGTTGGAAAACTTACTAAAACTGAGCTTCTATAAGGCAATGAATATTGCGGAGGGCGTGGCTCATCACATAAAGGTGTATAACATCTCAAGGGTTTCACCCATCACCACGCAACTTTGTAGGCATATGACCACACATAATCTGAGGGGACCCCTCCATTATTGACCCCATCAAACAAAATGGGGGCGCTAGAGAGCTCATTTCTTATCTAGGCCTAACCGCCATATGGATTTTTACTAAACTTGGTAGATATGTAGAACAGGACGCCTCAAGGTGACTGGAGAAATTTAACTCTAATTGGCAACTGGGTGGCGCTATAACAACAGAAAAATGCTTCAAAATGGCTAAAATGCGACCGATGGCTGTGGCTCCCCCTGTGGACCAATGTTGGTGTTTTCTAATGTTTGGTATGACTAAGTCATGGTATGGTCTGCTGTACATAATCACGTATGTCAGTCAGTCATTCTGTCTGTCCCACGTTTTCTGCTCACTGACGTGTGTATGCACCCGGTATGTTGTGTATGTTATTTGTCTCAATAAAACTTTTCAAAAAATTAAAAATGAAAACAGTCAAGTCTACTTGTATGGGCTGAAGACCTTGCAGTTGGCGCTCTTTTCTACACTGTAGTGACAACATAAACAAATGTGTACATGATGATGCAAGAACAACATCACAACAGTGAAAGCTGAGCTGAGGGTGAAGGGAAGGCACTCGGACATGGTACGAAGCAATCACACTTATTATGAAAACACCTCGAGAATGATTATTCTGCTGCCAACTCTCTAGAAGAAAGTCACCTGAAAAGGTCTTGTTATGAAAAACCACAGTCCGCCCTGGAAACTGAATGCTACAGATGGTTTAACCAGGTTGTGTTAATTACAACTAAGATATCATATCTCAAAATGTGCTCTATGAAACAGTCGAGCAGAGTATTAAGGGGCTCACCTTTCATTATTAACTGTGCTCGTTACAGACGTCAGATAACAAGTGTAGTAAAAGACAGCGTCACACACCAGACATGAAGAGGAGGCAGATGTAGATCACTGCTGTTGACTTCCCAGCTTCCTTTTCTTTCTTTGGAGCATTTTGTGGCTGCATCAGATCTGACTTTGTTTTCTCCATTTTCCTGTCTGGGTGCATCCGTAAGTCGATACAAGGCTCCACTAAATGGGTAACTGTGAAAGTTGGCCAGTCAGCTCCTTGGTGAGGTCTGAGGTCTAATGGAAGGCAGAGTTAAAGACAGTTAAGGAGTGTTCTGGAGCTTCACTTACTGATTTTTGGAAAGGCTCTGTGATGTAGAAGACGTCCCCCACAGACAGGAATACTGAAGGCACCTCAGTGACTTTTTAAAAATAATAATATATTTATAGTTGTGTATGTTTTGTGTAGCATGTTGTGACAGATGTCAAGCTTCGTATGGATCGTTGTACAACTACACTCGTAGTTTTTTAGTACTGAGGTTTTTATGCGCATATGTAGTCACAGATTTACTAATGTTTAGTTTATGATTGAGACTCATTGTCTCTTTTTCAAATATACTTCAATTTTTATAGGACAGGTATCGTTTCTGCTCGGTAGATGTAAGCAGGCTTTTTCAGAATAAACGTAAAACATTGGTAAAGCATCTTGTTTTGTTCTCACTCTCTTGTGCAACAAAACATGTGGTTAGTTTAGAAAAACAAATCATGGTTTGGATCAACATTCACATGGGAAGCGAACAGTTGACTCCAGCTCAAAGTCCAAGGTTTGTTGACCCATCCATCTCCTGCTCGCCCGAAAGAACCCTCCATCTCTTTATTTCACATACAGATGTTGCTGGTGGCGTTACAACCTGACGCCACCCGGCAGCATATCATATCATATGAAAGTTTCCTTTTTGCATCAGTGTCTTTCTCTGTAATCGCTAACAGAGCTGCAGTATTTGACGAGTTGGGAATGAGACGTGGTGCCAGTACAGTTTTTCATGTTGGGTAATGAGGACAAAGTGCTTTTAGGAATCAATGTTTCTGGGATGATGTAAAGCAAAATCTTTGGATTGTCTGTCAACCCACCGTACAACCACTGCATGTAATGCGTCCTCCAAAGCTGGTGAACAGTGTCAACCATCAAGTTGTTTGGGCCACAGTTTGCCTGTTTTACCAAACCTCAGAATGACCTCTGACCCACTGGCCCTGGCCTATAAGCCAGTGCATGGTCACGGCCTACCCGCAGACGCCATGCTGTCTGTTATTCCTCACTAAAGGAACGAATAACCTTCTCCGAAGCTTTTAAGTTAACACACATTGTATTTCTCCATCCACATACTAAAACTACAGAGAGTGAATCCCGGGCCTTTGGATGTTTGCTCTTGGCTTTGTCTTTAATCCTATTTTTCCTCTGATGCATTGGTGGTTTGCTGCTGCAGCCACAGCGGCTAATCTGGCTCTGACTAATCTGGCTAGTCTTGTTGTTTTAGTCTGTTTGCTAATTAATGATATGCTATTTACATTCCCCAGGCCACTGCCTTTTGTCTCAGTTTTCAGGTGCTATTACGCGTCAGGAAACTCTCTGTGTGTGTGTGTGTGTGTGTCACAATCAATTCATCACTCATTCAGTGAATCTATCAATACTCTATCAGCTCTTTCCTGTAGTTTAGATGCTTTAATTAAACACTTACAGTGATGAATATAGAAGACAGGTATAAAAAATTAACGGAGTTACTTTAATGTTCATGTGAAACAAAGTGTTAGAGATGCTTCCAGCCCTTTTCCTGACAGCCTGGCAGTGTTTGTTTTTACCACCATGTGCAAAGCCTTGCTTCTCTTCTCCCTCTTTCCATAGTAAATGGTCTCCCGACATTTGCATCCCCCCCCTCAGTAATATAATCTCACTACTTTCTACTTTCAGTTATCACCCCGGAGCGTTCTATTTCAAACGTCGCTGAACACACAGCTGAAAGAGCACACAAGCGCCACATCTCTCATCAGAAAATCAAAAGAAAATCCTACACAAAAAGTGTGGTTTTATTGTTGCTGTCGGGACATCATGCTGTGCCCTCTAACTACACTTTATTACCTGTGAAATGAAAGAATTAATAGGGTGGTGATGACAGGTGTGGCCTAAAGAACGTCTGGACATTCCATCCAGCAGGGCCTAACTGCGGCATGTGAGATTCAGGTTTGTCAGAGCCCCACGTCGACGTCAGAAAATCATCTTTTCACTCACTCTCCCACTGTGAACAGATTAAAACAAGTGGCTTTATACTATGCCACATAGCCTGTGGGATACTAATTGAGGTGGGCTATGGATGTTACTGGTAAAACAGAGGAAAAACAGCTCAAAATGGCTCCACCGTGGATTGGAACAAAACACTGCTAAAGGAAGCTTTGTTGGGTTTTTATGTGTTTTTTTCTGTTTGTACCAAGGCTACAGGGAAATAACTTTTCCTATTGTGTTCAGCAGCAGTACAAACAGGATGATTGCAGGAGGCAGGCAGAGCGCCATGGGGAGGAAGCTGCTGCTTTTCTACTTAGCATTAGCATTAAGAGCAAGGAAGAAAATGCAAAGAAAGCATCTCTTGAAACAGACACAGTCGCAATAAGAAGGAACACAGTGTGTGTGTGTGTGTGTGTGTGTGTGTGTGTGTGTGTGTGTGTGTGTGTGTGTCTGGGGACCCTGGGCAGCCTCTGCAGAGCACAGTGCGTCCACAATAAGGTAAACTCTTGCATTAAATAAGACGCAGCATAACATCAGCAGTGTTGCAGTAGGAATCCAACCTGTGTCCATGGCCCTGATCTGCTCTCTGTACAGCCAAAGCTTTATGCTACAACTACAACCCTAAAACAGGAGGAAATACAACACCTTTTCATCCCAAGTCATCACATATCGCTGCTTTCAACAGAAGCACGTGGGTAGATTTCGAAAAACATCGTGGTTTGGCACTACATTTATACGAGAAGTGAACATTAAAGTCGAGGGTTTGTTGGACCCATTCGTCACCCCTCACACTCATCCTATAGGGACTTTCCAGCTCCTTATTTTACAGCGTATTCAGCAGCGTTTCAAACTGATGCAGTTCAGTGGCATATCAAGGCATCATACTGCTACAGCAGGTGCTGTCTGGCCACCCAGCAGAGTGCAACACCACAAAGGTTACACATCGACACCAATCCAGCAAAACAAATCATTACAAAAAAGTGAAATAGTGAATAAAAAGAATAACCTCATCATATGAGTTTGGTAATGGCTATTAGAGGGCTGCATTGGGACTGGGTCCCGCCCAACGCAAATATTGCGGGAGCTGACGGTTTGGACTTTGCTGCGGGCGGGAACGGGCACCTAAAAAAACACTGCGGGATCTTGGTGCACAAGCATGAGCGCTTCCACTCTATAGTTATTCATAAATGGACAAATATGCCCTGAACCAGCTTTCATACCAGTTTGCTGCTTGCTCCACCTGTCTGTCTGTCTGTCTGTCTGTCAGCTCCATCTGTCATGAGACAAACATGAAATAAGACGTGCAGTTTGTTGTGTTTCACCGGCGACAAGCTGTCATTACGTGCGACAATTACGCACGACTGCGTGCTCTTTATAACTCACTGTGAACCTATGTTGCATAATAAAGATTTGCCCCCTCGTAATTTTTAACCGCCCCCTCAGTGACTTCATCCTGGCGCTGGGCCTGCCTTAATCACTGCGTGATTATATAAATGTAGAAAAATAAATAAATACAGAGGAGGAGAGTAGAATATGAAACAGCCTTTATTTCATTAAAAACTAAATGAAAACAACGAAATAGACGCGCTATTCCTGACCAGTGCGTCAAAAGACATGCAGTCCAGGGAAACGAGACAAACAACCCCATGAATCTCTTTATTAATAGCCTATAAAATGATGTGTTTTCTCCTGCGGGACGGGAGAAGACACAACATCAATGCATCTCTATTATTGTGCGGGCATAAATTCTCAGAGTTTTGCGGGTGCAGGCGGGAGTGTAACTCACACGTTGCGGTTGCGGGCGGTAATGGTCAGAAATTCAGCGGGAGCAGGCAGGAGCGGGATGAAGCAAACAGTCCCGCGCAGGGCTCTAATGGCTATCATTGCTGTTCAAACTGCAAAAGAAAACAAATGCAGCTTGAATGGTTAAAAAAATGAGATGATCCAATATCAATTAGCTGACACTTAAAGTGCAGCAGCACGTTTGCAGTCACTAATAAAGAGGAAGTCGTGGCTTTTGATTGCTGCATCAGATTCACTCTTATATCAGCATGAATGTGCAGAATGTATTTTGTCCATTTAAATATTGTTGCAGTGGATCAAGTTTCTGGTTTGAATAATTCCAGTCTGGGCTGGTTGACACACTGGCAGACTTTTGTCCAAAGAGGAACACGCCTGCCAATGTGCCTACAAGAGAGGATGTTCTCGTATGTTAGGATACCAGTTTAGTTGTTGTTAATTTGTAGGATACAAAGTTTTAAGTGCCATCAAGCTGAATTAACTCTGGAGAACAGCAGCCACGCTTATTGAATAAAGTGACTTAACATTTTTACATAGTTGGTGGCAGCCCCTCCAGCTCAAATCATCTTCCAACGTGTGTGTGTGTGTGTGTGTGTGTGTGTGTGTTGCTCTGCCAGCCACCATGGAGTGGAGAAGCTGCTGATTGCTGTTCAGTGTTAAGCTAATGCTAGCCTACAGCTTCACCCCGTCTTTAAAGCTGAGTGGGGCCACTGCTGATTGTAATGGAGGAGTCCAGCTCTCAGCACTCTGTTGGCACGAGTGGATCACAGCTGATTGCTTTTCAGCTGAGTAATAGTTTACTGGAGAGAGAGGAGGGGAGAGGGAGTTAGTTTAAATACTGGTTGATCAAGATTATCTAAGTACTGTTTCAAAGGGATTAAACACTCAGACAAGACTTTGGCCTAAATATGCAGGAAACTCATATTTGGGAACAATATGTAGGACGCATGTGGCCTGGTGTGTGAAGCTTTTATTGCATTATTTGTCAGTTTTACTTAAAAAAGTTCAGACACCATATGCTGATGGCAGTAAACAAGGGAGCAGTCTTGAGAGCATGTAAGGAGGCAAGTTGGGTGGTTGATGGGTCACAAACCCATCCAGCTTACTTTCGACAGGGATTTTCCCCTGAAGTCTCGTGTACGGATCCGTGTGAGTTATTTTCAGGTTCAGCCTCACTATGCTTCTTTCCCTAAAAGTCATTAATGGTTCACTTCTACACTTCTATACACACAAAGCAAATTCCTTGTATGTGAAAACCTACTTGACAGTTGCCTACATTCCGATCTACCCAAGTGTGTCTAGCTTTCACAAGTCTAACCTGGCAACTGACCTCCTGACACATCCAGAGCCACAGAAGAGACGAGCCCGGTCTCCCTCTGAAGTCGTCAAAATCTGATGCTTGGGCAGTGACTTGCAGCGTCAGACACCAACAAACAAAAGGCATCCTTTAATGTTGGCATGATACACGGCAGGCTGCTGTTATAGTTTAACGGCACCCGGCAGCATCAGCGGGAAACCGGGGCGAGACAAGGACGAAAGTTAAGAGGAGACACAGACTTTCACCCTGTAAAATTTTAAACTCTGCTCTTTTTTCCTAAACCCAAACATGTGTGTTTGTTGTTGAAGGGGAAAAAAAGTCAATTTGTGGTGTTGTACTGACGTAGTGCGTTTATTTTGAAAGAGACTGTATGTAAACGTTAAATTTCCTGTGAAAACAGAAGTGTATCTTGAAAGAAGAGAACTTGACACAGTGTCCGAGAACGTCATCGCACCCAGAGTTAGTGATGGCCAAATGAAGCCATGAAGCATTTTCTTTATTTTCTGAGCCCACTAGATGGCGCACACTGAGTTGCCATTCTTTGAGCCTCTCTCTTTAAACTATGAGCGCCATCTAGTGGGATCAGAAAATAAAGATATGCTTCATGAGGCTTCATTTGGCCATCACTACCCAGGGAACCTTGCATGTCGTATGTGTGAAAGAAACGCCACTATGTGACGAGGTCGGAGTGAGAATGTGTTTGCCAAAGGGAAGCCAGAGAGTATTGAGAGATGGACTGACAGTGTTGGTTCAGGTGTTTTCATGGGAATCGTAGAAGAAGCCTGATGATACATCCTGGCAGGGCCTTCCCACCAAACAACCCAATATTAACATGCCTCCTCGTCCCCACAATCCGTCACTCCGTGCCAGTGCACATTTACACGTTCAAAGTCTGAACAGTAAATCATGCAGGTTTATGGTTTATTTGTCTCATTATGTTGCTGTGTCCACCTACTGTATTACGGCGAGACAAAAGATCTTCCCTTTTTAATGCCATGCAGTCAGACATTTGTATTTCTGTAACTGCCAGTCTCCTCTCTCTCCATCCACCATCAGAACTTCTTGCTGCAGAGTGGTTTGGCCTTGAACCTGTGGGCTAAAAGCTACACAAAGCTCCACTCCACTGCTGCCAGGAAAGTGGAGAGGAAAAGAGCCACTGGAGGAGAAATAAAGAGAAAATCAGTCCGTTTTCACAACTCTCCGTCCAAACCAAATCTCCAGCAACTGAAAACAGAAAAAAATCAATATGGCAGACTGTTGCTAACTAGAGACATCGACAATATCTGGTCTGTGATCATTTTCTAAAAGATATTCACTGACAAATGTTAATATTGTTTTCAATTCCGCACAAACACAACTGCATTGCATGTAAGTGTCATAAAAGAGAATTACAGCCAAGCCAACCACGGCCCATGTGAGGGATACTTTGGTCCTTATTTTCATAGTGGCGTGATGTGCAAAGATAAATGAGCCTGTTGAAGTTTGACAGTTTAACTGAGGTTTATCTCTCACAATCCAGTACTGAAATATTTCCCATTATACATCCTAAAAAACTTCCAGGAAGTCACAGGTAAATGGCTTTAAAGGTTGACCAGATGCTGAAAATCTGTGCAGCAGTTTAAAATACTGTGGGAACGGATTTCACAACTCTGGACTGAAAAACTACCTCGAATGTTGCATCATCATTTTATCTTGTCACGACAATTCAGAGGTAAAGAGTAGAAACACAGCATTCACGTCACAAAGTAATTAACCAGGAATGTTCCAGCGCACATTTTTGGGATAAATTGGCATCGTTGGCAGCCTCCACTTAGTGGCCCCATTCGAAAGCATGTGTGGGCTCCTTACGCAGGAGTGTCGTCTTTCAGGCCGAACACCGTCGCATCAGGACTGATGCACCCTGCCTGTGTGTGTGTGTGCCAGCTCAAAATGTGTAGGTTCCACCAGGAAACGTGTCTTTGTTCATGCTGTAGTGTCTGATGGATGTGACAGTGGAGATTTACTTTATAATTGTAGTGTCTGAGATCATTTGAACAGCACGACTGGTGTAAAATTGAAGTCACGTTATTAAACATTCTAAATCAAGAGTGGTGATGATGGAAGGAGCTTTATATTATAGTTAATGCTGAATCAATCAGTCTATGTCATATCCATCATATCAGAGGGAGGCGACAGTGACTGGGGTTAGTGACTGAGTGCCTCATCTGAATACACACACACACACACACACACACACACAGAGTGTAACAGCATGCTGACAACAGAGTTATCTGCGGAGGCCAGGCAGCGGCAGCAGCAGAGAGCTGCCTCTATCTGCACAGGGAAGCCTGGTGGTTCAGTTGGCAGCTGGCTGCTGCTCTCCGACTCTCCTGAAAGGCAGCTGACACTCTGGTGTGTTTGATGTCGACCAAAAACAAGATGCAGGTGTTTTTGGAGGAAAAACGATATTCTCTCTGCTGACTTCTCTCACTTTCATTCTTAATTTGGAGCCTGTATTTCTCCGGGAGAGTCCTGCTTCACATTTATATTCAGCTGATATTGTTGACATAGTGAGTCTACAGTATAAAATATTATAATTTTGAAGAGGATGTGGTGATAACTAAAATGAAGAGTGTATGTTGTTTTAGCTAGATACGAATAAACTCAAACTCCCTCGCTTGAGGCAGTGTTTGGCAGGCTTGAGGCTCAAGCGAGGGAGTTCAAGTATCTCGGGGTCTTGTTCACAGTGAGGGTAGAATGGAGCGTGAGATGGATCGACGGGTCTGTGCGGCTTCTGCAGTGATGCGGGTGCTGCGCCGGTCTGTCATGGTGAAGAGGGAGCTGAGCCAGTTTCAATTTACTGGTCCATCTATGTCCCAACCCTCACCTATGGTCATGAGCTCTGGGTAGTGACTGAAAGAATGACATCGCAGGTACAAGTGGTGGAAATGAGTTTCCTCTGTAGGGTGTCTGGGCTCAGCCTTAGAGATAGAGGGAGGAGCTCAGACGCTGCTCCTTCGTGTTGAAAGGGGTCAGTTGCGGTGGCTCGGGCATCTGATCAGGATCCTCCTGGGTGGATCCTCCACCTGCTGGAGGTGTTCCGGGAACACACTGGAGGGATTATATATCTCATCTGGCCTGGGAAAACCTCGGGGTCCTCCAGGAGGAGCTGGACAGTGTTGCTGAGGAGAGGGACGTCTGGGGTGCTTTGCTTGGCCTGCTGCCCCCACGACCTGGCCCCAGATAAGCGGATGAAAATGGATGGATGGACGAATAAACTCCTTTCTCATCACTGTGCACTCAGTGGAGAAGGCTTCCTGAGGTTTGGCTGAGGAGGTTTCACTTGGTTCGGACTCACTGCAGGTTATGTGATACTTGTCTCTATATTATCAGAGATCAACAAAGGTCCAAAGGCAAGAACACAAAAATGCCAGAGGCACAACGGTCACTGACACTGAAAGTGTGTTTTTGTAGAGATTATTGTTCTACTGCACAGTCACAGTTATGAGGGGCTTTGGGGGTTGAAAATTCACTACATTTGGCAAATACGTTACAACTGGCACTAATCACAAGTTCTGCAGTGACTGAGCTTGGATGTGGGACACGGGCCGAAGGTGGGATTGGCAGCTTTGTGGTTGATACCATGCCAATCTTACAAAGGAGGACCACACTTGTTTGTTTTGCTATGGAAGCTAACGTTAGCTAATGTGCTAAAAAGTTAGTGCTGCAGAGAAATCCAATATTCCTCTTAATCCCTCCCCAGTTTCTGATGAGGTGGACATGATAACCCTTAATACACATAACGTTATTCATCCCTACAACAGGAAATACTTTTTCCCTAACCTGATATGAAGTGTGTGCTGCACATGTGAGCATTTTTGATGATGGCCTCCGTCCAGTCCTTTGGTCTTATCACATTTAACCATAGTTGTCTTTGTTTTTGTTGACGGGCAGTGGCGGCTGGTTTGAGCCATGACTCCTTCTATTCTGGCTCCAATAACACAACAAGACAAACACATGTTAACTCTCCTGTGGAGCCTACAGCCCTGTGGAGGAGAGGCAGCTGCACCTCCAGCTGATAACATGATGTCATCGGGACGTCGGCCCTAAGAAGGGTTTATTGTCTATTGAGCAAACAAGCAACTTGTGAACTGCAGTGAATCCAGTCTTGGATAATCTCTAAGATGCCAAGGATGTTTCAAAACCAGTTTTCAATCACTGCAGGAGTTTTTATCCACACAATGCACAATGCCTGGTCCCACAATACGATCACACACACACACACACACACACACACACACACACACACACACACACACACACACACAGTGTGGTTTAGCGGTACTTAAACAGCATAGCCCTCAGCCCTCTTCTCTCCTAAGTGCTGACTAGAAGCTCCAGCAATGATAGTTGAGTCTCAGTGTATTGATTGTACCTAACAGATTTATCCGCATGCAGAGGGCGTGAAAAAGTGCAATCACATGCATTTGTACATGCACTCACATGTGCACACACACACACACACACACACACACACACGTACAGACAAGCAACAGCACAACAGGCACTGCAGTGAAGCTCAGAATGGGTTGTGTTGTAACCCTGGAGCGATGGCCTAATTGTTGTCCAGGTCAGGACAGATCCCACCCAGGTCAGGAGCATCAGTTACAGGAAGCTCTCTGCTGGATGAAATGCTGAACAGTGTTCGGCTCCCTGAAGCTAATGCACAGCTTTTAACATGAAATACAGAAAAATCTACGCTGCACAGTCCCACATCAGATGAGACCACTAACAGTATTAATTACCCAAATTAAAGGAATAAAACTGACGCATGGCACGTGATGTCTTCCTTCCTATAATCTGTTTTTGTAAGACTCTTATACCTGCAAAGGGCAGCGCTCAGTGCAGTTCACATGCTGGTTCATATTAACATGAACCCTTTCTTTCATTATTGTTAAAAGTTATATTATTAAACACTGAAATGAACAAGAAAGACGTTAGTGTTAAATTTAAAATAAGTAAATGTGAGGATATTTGTGAGTGCAGGGTGAGAGAGGTAACAGGTACGTTACAGACTTTTCAGACAACTGGTGCACCTCGACTAAGCAGGCAGGAGGCAGAATGTCAGCTGGATGTGCTCAGTCTGGAGCTCACAGTGCTCAGTGTGCAGGGTTTGTCTCACAGCCCAATGAACAATCAATGTAGTTACACACGTGAAACAAAACAGAAGCCAAAACAACTGTGGTCACAGTAGCTACGCTGCCCAAAGACAACTGCATTGATTAAAACTACTGGCATCAGTGCAGTAGGTTCAAGAGGCAGTGCCAGATCTCAATGTCCACAAAAAAAGTGACGTTACAAAATAATCCAGCCGCACTGCTTCGTCAAGGTGCAGACTAAACATCTACAGCCAGACTAGCAACTTTGTGAAGCTGAATTTCGGCCACTAACTGTATAAAAGTAAATCTGTGAGTACATTTGCACAGAAAAAAAACAATCAACACTGCAGGACACTCGGATTTCATTGTAAGCAAGTGTTTTATTTCGTCCTGTTTGTGGTGCGACAGCGACAGGTTTCCTTAACTCCTTTGACTGATGTTTTTTATCTGAATACGCACGTCTGTTTTCCTTGTTATTGGCGTCTCTGCTGGACAGAGCCGTGATCTGTTTGGAGACTAATAACAAGAAAAATGAACCTACAAATGGTGGAAGGTTCAGTCAAAGGTGGAACATCAAAGACATGATGGGTTATAGTGTGATTTCCAGTGCCCGCCCAATTGACTCCATCAGAAGTGACTCCAAAGTCTGGCTCCTCGAATGCTGTCACTGTCGGCATGACCTTTTCCTATTTTAGATTTTGCTTGATTAGCACTAAAGACAAAGTACAGCTGAGGCTGATGGGCTGATGTCATTAGTGCTGCAGGTATTTGATCATAAACCAAAGCATGGGTGAATTAAAATGTTGACCTGGCACAGGAGCAGGCGACCTCTGGCTCCTCAGCCCCTCTCCAGTGGCTCCTTGTGGCTTTAACAAAAAATTATATAAAAATGAGTTACACTTTGTTTAAACATTTTAATTTTCATTTATCATAGTTATAGGCCTTTAGAAATTCTTACATCCTCCAGCTGTAAGAAAGTAAAAGCTATGCACCAAATTAAAAAGTTAAAACATTTTGTAAACTAAAATGTGCTCTGTGCCGGCGATAGCTGTGGCCAAAGGCATTACGATTCAGGTAGTCTGTACGTACGTCCCATAGTGAACACGATACCTCAAGAATGCCTCAAGGGAATTTCTTTAAATTCGGCACAAATGTCCACTTGCACTTAATGATGAATTGGTTTTTGGTGGTCATAGGTCAAAGGTCACTGTGACCTTGTCTGTCTCATTCCCATGAACGCGAATTTAGCACAAATGTTCACTTGGACTTTAGGATGAACTGATTGGATTTCAGTGGCCAAAGGTCAAGGTCAGTGTGACCTTGCATCTATCTCATTCTCGTGAACCTGACATTTCAAGAACACCTCAATGGAATTTCTTTAAAGCTGACACAAACGTTCACTTGGACTGACGAATAAACTGATGAGACTTTTGTGGTTGGCGGTCAAAGATCAGTGTGACCACACCAAATGTTTTTAGCCGTAACTCAAGAATTCATGCGCTACTTCTGACAAAACTTCACACAAATGTCCAACAAGATAAAATCATGAAGTGATGACATTTTATATCCAAAAGGTCAAAGGTCAGCTTGACAGTGACATCATCATGTTTTAATGTCATATCTCAGGAACAGAAGGTGAGACATTTGGTCAGATACTGAATTGGTGACTCTAATCTTGAAACTGTGCTGATTGTATAGATCTTCTGTGTGTGAAGCCTCCATGTTTTCACTGACATGATGGAGACTGTCAGAGACACTGGACTGGTGGGCGGAGTCATACAACCACAGGGCCTTAATTCTAGTTGTAAAACAGTCTTACAAATAATTTTAGCTTGAATGATTTTTTTCCATTTAAGCCTTGTTTGTGTCTGTGGATCCATTTTCAATATTTACTAAAAGAAAAGTTGTTTAATGAATATTTTTTTCAGCCTGGTCTCTGCACAAAAAACAAAAATCATAATTAATTGCAATGTCACAAAATTGCTGTGAGTAAAATGTGGTTCTCCGATTTGTTTAGTTCAAAGCATTTAATGATATTAAAGATGAAAACCTTGTTTATTTTGTTTGTTCAGGATAAACATGATTTGTTCCATCATGTCTTCGTTCCAATTGATTTTCAAATGACATGTTAGCACAAAAACTTGTGGTATTTTTATTGATAAATCTGAACTAGCAGTGGTAAATGGCAAATATCTCTGCTGTCTGTATTGCTTGTTATGGCTTCATTGTTTCAAGTAATGTTTTGGTCCATCAGAACATTTGAGTGAATAAAAAAAAATATGAATACCACATAAGGCTTATGTGTTTATGAGGAGGCACAAATAGGAGTAGAAGATGAATGTTGAATAATAAAACCTATTCTCCTCTCTGATTTGGTGCAGAGAGGTTATGCATGAGCATTGCCTTCTTAGATTTTATTTTGCCTCTGTGTTTTAGAACGAAACAC
Source organism: Epinephelus cyanopodus (assembly GCA_026686955.1). NCBI lineage: Eukaryota > Metazoa > Chordata > Actinopteri > Perciformes > Serranidae > Epinephelus > Epinephelus cyanopodus. The sequence goes on from CM048935.1 coordinate 2,010,308, forward strand.
AGTCTGAAAGAACACACTGACACACTGCCCTTCCCCGTCAAAAGCTCCTTTTGTCTCCCCGGCTGTTTCTGTGAAAGGACGACAAAAAGAGTTAGGGTGCAAGAGAGAATAAATACACTCAAAAGCGAATCTTGTCTGGAATGTGTTCAACAGTTTAATAGTATTTTAAAACTGTAATTCAGAGCAGTAGTCAGGGTCAAGGCTCGCTTCTGAAGCAGAGGCAGAGTGAAAAAAGTTTTCTTTTTAAGTGACAAATTTTAATTTCTATCACAGCCGCATTTCAAGGAACTGACTTTTTTGATTTCACTTTCATTAGGTGCATAAATTAGAACAGCACTTGAGTTTTAATTTTTCTGTCTCGGCTTGCCTTGTTTTTAACCTGCCTGATAATAATATCCCGCAGCTGCAGGCATCAGATTTGTCAATCAAACCGAGGCTCTCTGCCAGCGACGGGAGACTTTACTTGGACAAGAAAAAGAAAAAGATGTGGCCATTTTTTTTTAGACCTGCTTAACTTAGTGAAGCTGTGTTTTCTGTGTGGAACATATCTTTGGGGAAGCAGATCATTTTGTCATTAGGAGGCTCTAATCGTAGGCTTGTGTTTCAGCTGTTTCACATATTGTGGAATTACTTCCTCACTTGTCCGTGCAGCAGCAGGATCAGAAGTGAAAATAGACACTATTTCTCAACCAAAGGTGGGAATGGATAACCAACATCACTCCCCAAATAACTGTGGAAATGGATGATTGACATCATTCCCCAAACAAAACTGAAACGACACCCGAAGCTACTCTGGGTCAAAGCCTGTAGGTTTACTATTGTCCTGCTGAGCATTTTGATTTCAAATTCTTTTTCTTCTAGATCAGGAGGATATTTGGTTTTAAAGCCAGTAAAAATGTAGAAATAAAACTGGAAATGAACAGATTGTCTTTCCAGGACAAGCAGAAAGCTACAAACAAAACAGGAAGCTACTTACAAAAACATTACCTCATGCTTTGCGGTGCTACTAGTGGTCAAAAAAAGGTTAACCTTTGAGGAAAGATCATGGACCTTTAATAATTATTAATAATTATTATAAAGGCAACACTGACTTGAAGCACGGAGCATGGCGTGTTGTGTTCTCTAAAATAATAAGCCTTAACCAAAGTGATTAGCAGCTGAAACTTAACCACAGCTCTTGGTAAAGAAGGTCTGGTAACAGTTCTGGTTAAGAAGTGATCACAGAACTTTACGTCTTTTCTATCTGTGCATGGCTATAGTCCACAGCACCTCTTCAGCCTCAACGTGACCTAATGTCGGAAAGCAGAGTGTAGATGACATTAAGTCACGTAGTGTGGATGACCTGATGTGACATCAGCCACGTGATCGGACATGACTGACCAAACTTGGGTTTGTGAGGAGAAGCAGTTGTTTCCAGAACTGGTCATCAGCAGCTTAAGTGATGGGAAACATATTTTAGTCTGTGTATGGGAAAACTTGTAGGTGAGTCAACTGATACTTGTCATGATGTATCAATTCTTTGGCTTTCTCACAAGTAAACCCTCAGATGAACAGTCCTGCGTTTTGAGTCTCTTTACTCCACAACAAAATTGGCGACGAGGATCAGATTGGTTGTGGAGACGACATCCGGCTTGCTGCATCTCTTCACTCTGCACGAGAAGCACATTGTGGCCACATAAAAAAGGTGGGAGATCTTTTGATGTTAAATTGTTTATGTGACCTCACCAGAGTTTGGGGAGGTGCAGTGACTGATGTCAAGAATCCTCCAAAAAACACTGGAAATTCAATTTTGATTGGAATGAAAACCAGGTCGATAACATTTTAACCATTTGAACTTTGCAATAGAAACGGTCCACCAATGCCTGCCTTCGTATTTTTACATCTCGTGATGTCATCTCTTAGAAAGCTTCATATCCCTAAAATCTGTACATTTGCTGAAAGGTTATGTGGGCCAATGAAGTATAATAATTGATTGTAAGAACTGAAATTGTGTTGTTAAAAAAAATATATAAAAATTGTTTTTACACAAAACATATTGTAGAAACATAAAGAAATATATATAAACGCTCCATAACTTATCTTAAATATGTACATTATTTAGTTTCTGAGATGCTTATTTTTATAAGCAGATGTTTATTATTCATTCTTCTGGCGTCACTGCACGTTTTTGCATTACATGTAATGTAGCGCAAAGATATCATAAAGAGCGTACACTGTGATGACAGGGAAGGTGCCTAAGATCTCTGCTGCAAAAGGAATTCATTTTCTAACCATTATGGTTTTTATTTTAGGATTATGCAAACAACAATTACCTGCAGCCAACATGGGGAAACTTGCACCTCATGGTATTTATGTGATTACAGGGAAGACAGAAGCCTTAGCTTTCTGCTGCAAAAAGAGTAAATGCTCTAACTAGTATGGTTTTTATTTTAGATCGATACACGTCCAGCATTATGCAAACAGTGATCTCCCACGGCCATTTCGGGTAAATACCAGCGTAATGATGGTGAAATACTATGTAAAAGAATAAATGCTCTCACTGTTGTGGCTCTCATATTAAGTAAGTAAGTAAGTAAAATATAATTAAATAGCACTTCTCGCAGACAAAGGTTGCAAAGGGCTTCACAAGCGCTATGTGCAAGAGAGAGAAAACATAGCTCAAGTTCAAGTTCAAGATATCTTTATTGTCCCCGAGGGGGAATTTTTGATGAAATAGAAATAACAACGACAATTACAGTTCAAATAAGCAATCCAGAAAATACAACAGAGAATAACAATAAATAGTAAAAAAAAATCATAACAAGGTAAAGTGACCACAGTGTGTAACATACACGACTTAAAAAATCTGCGTCTAGATGGGAGCAGTTTGAATTCTGACGCCGGGGGATGGCTGGGGTCGGACAAGATTTGTTTTGCTTTCCTCAGGGACCTAGTTTTGTGTAAAAGAGAGATGTCTGTCTGGAGTACCAGCAATGTTACTGCACACTTTGACAATGCCCTGAAGTCTGCTGCGGTTCTTCAAGCTGATTGACTCGAACCAACAGATGAAAGCAAATGTAAGAACAGATTCGATAAAACAGGCATGAAACATTCTCATGAACCCAGTGTCTATGTTCAAGTTCTTGAGCTTGCGTAAAAAGTACATGCACAACATAAAGACAAAGTGACCACGAGGGCCACTTTGTTAAAAATGCACAACCAGCAAACCAACTATTACAACACCAACAAAAATCTTCCATACCCTTTTTAAAGGGTGAAATTTTTAACCCTAAACCCTAATTTCATGATGTGTAGAAGTTAACACAGACATTAGGCTATTTTCTCGATACCTTAATGTCTAACTGTCGGTATTCCACGTCAAGATGATGTTGGCATGAGACATTGGGACGATATTGGATTTTGGTTACCTACCAACACAACTTAAACCCAACAAAATATCAACATTATCTGTTGTCAGTGTTCTTCGTCAGAATGACGTCACTTTTAGACGTCCTGACCTTGAATCTTTGCCATGCGACCATCATAAACTCATCTAAATATCAGCATCTAATGTCGCTGGTGGACGGCTGGATGAGGTCATCTGCTTGTTCCAAAAGTTAAATGTAAAGTTGGCAGAGCAACTGCCGATAGTTCAAATTAGTTTCTTTGCAGAGCAGAGTTGGAGGAGACAAACCAGTAGGCCTAAAATAAAAAACTTGAATTCACTTCATCTTCTTCCCAAAGCGGCATCACCCACCCTAAGAACTGTACACTACTTTTTACCCTCTGAGAGAAAGTCACCAGTATTTGCGAGACCATAAAGGTTCCAAACCAAGAAACTGCAGACATGAGTGGTTTTAGGTCTTTGAACACAACTGATGCTCATGACAGCACAAGCATTTTCACATTTGATCTCAAGGATGACATAAGAGTGTTTTTCTGTCGGGTCCAGTGTCCATTTTATTCCGTTTACAGTTTCAGTCCAAACACTGAGGCTGCACCAAAGAGCCTCAATAAATCTTCAGTCAGGAACATCCTGTCCTTAACCTCACAATACAATCTGATCTCTTCGCTGCCATTGAGCAGCTTTTCATTTGCATGATCCTGCAGACTATTCTCATCATGTTGTGGATCATGTGAGGTGTATTCATTATTAATATTAATGTATCCATTAATGATGTCATCGTGTTGTGGGAGATGCTGCTGCTTTATTGCACATCAGCTGTGTACTGTTGATGTCAGTATTACAGTGAAGTCTCATTTTGCAGGTCACTGTGGTTAAGAGTGTCAGCCACTGTACTAAAATGTAAATGTAACAACAACTGAGGGCACGATGAAGGGCAGCTGCTGTGATTATGTAGAGGACAATGTGATTTTGCTGCAGCGTAGGAGGAGCAGGAAAGCAGAAGCCATTTGTCACTGAAAGAGCAGCCTGTACTTCATGATGTGTTCACAGATGTCAGGGCCAGGCTGATCAAAACTCCATAAGGTCGTAGTAGTAGAGGTTATAGTGATAACCTCCACTGTACCAACAGCACTTCAGACTGTTTTGCCCAGTTCAGACCAAAGATTTGTGGCGAGATGAAACCATTTTAGAATGTTGCAGAGAAAAGTGTGAGTGGTGTGAACTGATGGTGTCGCCTGCAACTCAGCTGGTCAAATGGCCAGCGGCTGGTTTTGAAGCACGTCACCTGTTTCAACAGCCAATCAGCTTGTAGTGAAGTCAGCTGGTCAAGTCAAAATGACCGTAGACGGCACAGAAGCATAGTTCAATAAAATTCCCATGAATTCAGCTGAAACATTACCTACTAAGATATGAAACATGGTGATTCATCATTTAACCATTTCAGATGTTTCTTTGCATATCTTACGATATAATGACCAAAACTCTGTGTGTGTGTGTGTGTGTGTGTGTGTGTTCCACGTTTTTCTCCTCACTGACTTGGTCAATCCATGTGAAATTTGGCACAGTGGTAGAGGGTCATGGCAGGATGCCAATGAAGCAATATTACATCAATTGGCCAAAGGGGGGCGCTATAGCAACCCATTGAAATGTCAAACTTTGAATGGGCATATCTCATGCCCCGTATGTGGTAGAGACATGAAACTTTGCACAGAGATGTCTCTCCTCATGAGGAACACATTTGCCTCAAGAACCCATAACTTCCGCTTATATAGATTTTCCGCCATTTTGAATGTTTTGAAAAACACTTCAAATGGATCTCTTCCTAGGAAGTTTGAGCGATCTGCATGAAACTGGGTGAACATAATCTAGGGACCAATATCTAAAGTTCCCTCTTGGTAAAAGTTGGAAAACTTCCTAAAACTGAGCTTCTATAAGGCAATGAATATTGCGGAGGGCGTGGCTCATCACATAAAGGTGTATAACATCTCAAGGGTTTCAGCCATCACCACGCAACTTTGTAGGCATATGACCACACATAATCTGAGGGGACCCCTCCATTATTGACCCCATCAAACAAAATGGGGGCGCTAGAGAGCTCATTTCTTATGTAGGCCTAATCTGACGTGGTCAATCTATGTGAAACTGCACATAGACATTGAGGACTGGCATAGGTAGAAGGTGAAAGCTACCAATGAGTATGGACTAGTTATCCATAATTTCCTCCATTTGCATATATAAACAAACCAAATGGCAGCAGCCAAGATGGGATTGAGCTCCTGACCTTTACAGTGACACCTCACTTGAGCCAGTAGCAGAGTCCAATGCTGTTGCAGTGGCCTCCATATCCAACCAAGGCCTGAGCTGAAGAAACATGTTTCCTGTTGTTTAAAGCAATTTAAAGAGGCATCAATTGGCACATTTATCTTCAGAAGAGTTTTTAACCCGTTACTGTCATCACAGAGTGAAATAAATGTGCAAAAACATTTAATTGAATGGAAAAAGCAGATATTTATGATCTCTGTCTTTTAACATCACGTGGAAGAACAACTCAACAACGTATTGTGGTGTCACGAAAAGTATATGACTGTTATAACTAGATTTACTGTATAGTTGTGTTTCCACCCAAGAACTTTCAGTATAGTTCCTGTAGAGCCAGAAGTTACCCCAACAGACATGGTACCTAGACCTTAGATGTGTTTAGCGTTTCCACAGCAAAATCATAATTTTAATAAAACATTCCACCTTTAAAGTTGCCGGCAGTCAGCAAAGGGAATCTAATTATTTTTTCGCGGTCTACAGCTGCAGCTAGGGGCAGGAACATCCTGTTATTTTACACTTTTTACTAATGTATTAAAAACTTGCCACGGTATGAACAGTGATTATATCAGCTACACCTCAGACCTGAGCAAGTCAGTTCCCTGCTGACCAGTCAACACAATGCGGGGTTTCTAGCTCCACCTTTAAGAACCAGATCAATGTGCGAGGTACCCCAACAGAGGAGTGATGAAAATATAGTAATAATGGCATGAACACAATCATATTCATTTTTTGTCATGATGGCAGCAATAGGCTACATACCATAGTTTTCCCATTAAAATTCTGACACTAACACTTTTTATATTATTTTATTTTACTTAGTTATTTTTTTTTTAAAAAGCAAAACTTAAGTGTCCAGTTTGTATTGATGGATAACAGACGCAGGGGTTTACATGGACCCCAGCAAGAGCAGCTGTTGCCTTAGTAACAACTAATAGGTATCCAAATAAAAAAATAAGGGGCCCCTAGCTGCAAATGTGTTTGTTCAGGGGCCCATTGCTTCATTTTCTAACCATGTCTGTAAAGGTTTAACTATTGTTTCACAAGGCCTGCCCACATTTTGACATGACGATGGAAGAAAGAAATGTCAGATGAAGAAGTGCAGCTCTCAAAGATGTGGTTACGCTGACTTTCAGGCTGACAATAGAGACACGATCATACATCCAGATTCCTGACAGAAACATCCACATCTGGAGGCTCCTCTCATCCCTCCAATTTATTAGATCCCGGGGAGTCAACTTGGACAGCAGAGATCATATTTTTAATCTCCTCACATGAAATGATTGTCCCCCTCATTCAACATTATGGATGAGATCCCATTAAGGAGCGTGCCAGGTTTATGTGTCACCAATGAAGCAATATGAAAGGAGCCAGGCGAGGAACAAATGCTCCACTCCATCACCGCCAGATAAAAGTAAATGGATCATGTCTCTAATAGTTGGCCCACTTTAAGACAGATTGCTTGTTAAATGATTTGCATGTTGGAGAGAGGAAGAAAGAGACAGAGACATTTAGTCATCTTTTTTAATTTGAGGATATTACAAAGAAAAAAAAATCTTGCATTTGTCTCACAGTCTCGTTTTTAGCTCTCATTGGACCGTGTGTAGACAACCTTGTGGTTATCTTGTCAGTTCAGCTAAAACACAGTGATGTGTTTGGGATTTGTAGACATTTTTAATTGATAGTTCGCTGTCCTCCTGGCAGGGTACCATATGCGCTCCATAGAATTTCAACAGTAATGGATATTGATAGCCAGGCTGGCTGCTTTCACTGTGATGATGGTGTTTGACAAAGCTATTCCCTGACCTTTATTTCTCTCTCAGAGCAACTATCTTTCTTAGTCATCTGTGGATTTCATTTGGCCTTCTAATGCACAAATTGGAAGTGAATACGGGTTTCAGTTTATTTAGAGGAACAGATACAAATAGGGAATAATGTAGCAATTGGCTTGGAGAAAGCCTAATTATGGGGTTGGAGAGATTTGTTTTTGAGAAAGAAATAGTATGGAGAAGCTCCAAAATGACTCAAAATATCAAAGATGATGGTTCCCCTGCCGAGATTTCTGGACTTATTTCCAGGGCTCCCATGGTTATAAAATTGGGAAAACGTTTTTCCAGGTCTGGAAATGGTTTGAATTTACATTGTTTTGGCTGTTGTTTAAAACATGTTAATAGAGATCCTGAAACATGTCTAACAGGAAGCAAAATACATTCCTCGTATTCCTAATTTAAAATCTAGTGCTTTCATGACATTTTTGGCACATAAGAAACTGAATGTTCACTGTCAGTGTGGTAAATCCAGCTTCTTCTAATAGACTGGTTTGTATGATATCCTACGACTTTGCACTCTATGAATGACGTTAGATCCTTAAACATACAGTTATGTAATTAATGTAAAGTTACAGAGGTTAGGTTTAGGAAAAGAAACATGGTGAAGAAGTACCTTAAAATAACCCAAAGTTCACTCAGATCCAAATGCACAACTCCAGGGGCAAGTCCTGGGGTAAAGTCTTGGTCTTTGTGACCCTTCCACCGCCCCAACTTGTGTCCTTACAAGGCCTCTCAAGACTGCTTTAGAGACAGAGCGCAACGCATCATAATCTGAACGCCACGCCCCCCAAAGGGTTAACGAGGCTTGCTTTCCCCCTGTGTTTCCACCCTGTTAAGTTTTCCCTAAGTCCAAATGCCGGCTGCAGGCTGACGGCTGCCCCTCCACATCATGTTTTTTCCAAGACGAGCAAGGTAAGGAGAAGGGACACTGAGGCAGAGCGGCAATATTAAGCTTATCAATGTGCCTCTCTAGTAGGCATAGCGTGCTAAAATAATCCTTTGCCATCTTATTATTAGCTAATTATTAGCTAGCTATAGTTAATGATTTTACCTAGCTAGCTAACAATTCAGTCGTGGAGACTTGCGGAGGCAGAATGACAGTGGATGAGTAAAGAAGCAGACCTCGTTTCCCCATTGGGGGCGTGGCTTTCAGATTATGATGCGTTGCGTTCTGTCTCTATCAGCGCATTGTTCATGTGATCGCAGCCTTTCAAAATACACGGGATATGTACAATTCAGATGCATAACTTTTTGTAGAAGAACATACAAACGGTTTGTAAGCACAGCCTGATACATGCTCCAATTTGGCATAGCCGTGCGTTCTCTTCATCTTTATCAGATGTTGCATTTAGAAAGTGGACCCAAAAAGCATCATTTGATCAAACTCAAATGTGTATCTCACTGTCCAAAATACAATTCTTCAGGTATTTACAGTTTGAAAATGATGTTTGACAAAATATTCTGTCCTCTGATTTCCTACTGGAACATGATACAATATTCAAACTTATGACTGGCCCCCCAGAGGCAAAATGCTCATTGTGTCTTTTCTTTTAAACAAATTAGGACCTGAGAAGAAGACGATGACGTTTAGAACGAAGTCCTAAATAGAATAAAATCTTGTTCGGTAAACTCTAGGCTGATCCAATTCAAAGTTACACATAGGCTACATTACTCTAAGGTTAGACTGCACAAAATATAGTTTCTGGTGACTTTTGTTTCAATTGTATTCTAATGTCTCAACTACTGACCTGGGTGCAGCTCTGCTGACTGCCAACACAGTCTTGGTTTACGGCATGTTGAAACAATGGAAATCTGGATCATCTCCCCCATTTTAAACCTTTTTGAGAGAACTGATGGCTCCAGGTGTCACATACCTTTTCTCTCAGGGACTGGGTGGGATGGGTTTTTCAGGAACTGTCCTCGTCCACTAACCACTAAACACAAAATGTTCAATGTGAAAAAATGTGGGTGTATGCAGCCGCCGGGGTGACGGTCTGTAGGTAACAGGTGTGAAAAGATGTCCCATCTGAAAACAGTCCTAGATGCTTATTCTGTCAGCCTAGCTCACATCTGGATCCTACAACTCTGCACACTGATATCTTTTCAATTAATTATCCTGCCAAAAAGAACGTCAACTCTTGGTATTTTTTCCCAGGTGAAGGCGTTGAGAGCTTCCACTTCACAGCTTCTCTCTCTGAAATCCAATCTACTCTGCTTTAATATGATTTTAATTTGCCGTTCCCCTGAACCATCCAGTGGGGGTGCTGTGGTGACTCTCTGTACAGGGTTAGGGTAGGTCACCACGTATGCAAAAACGTGGCCGTGTGTGTTTGCGTCTGTGTGTCTTATTTAGCATCCGGTCAGATAGCGGGCGAGCAGCAGACTGGCCCCTTATCAGTGTGTTGCTTCAGTATAATTACAAGACACTGATCAACCTGGATATTGATTCTGTTTGTCTGATCAAATGACAGGCGAAGGAGGAGGAGGAGGAGGAGGAGGAGGAGGAGGAGGAGAGGCAGAATCACATGGGAGCAATACATTTGCACATGTTGTGTTCTGCAGGAGTGTGTCTCTGCACAACCAAAACGAAGTCCAATGAGAAAACACTTCTTATAACATCCTCTGATCCAGGAATGTGATAAGTTTAATGATGGTCATGGGCATCTTCCTAAATGTGGCAGTGTCAGTGTATAGTTTCAGTTTATAAGGGGACCTTAATGCAAGGAACAAAAGCAGAAAACACAGGCTAAATACACAAATAAGGGAGGGTGTAAATGAGGGACAGGTGACAGCAAGGTGGAGCTAATCAGGGCAGACAGGTGACTTCATTGCAAGTATTCCACTGTCAAACAACCAATCACATCAATCAATCAATTCATTTGTCACATGAATTGTAATCCAGTCAGTGTCTTCAATCATACATTAACAAAGAGTGTGATGATGAATATGTGTGTATCAGTGGACGGTCTCAGGCAGTGTCTTCATGTAGGATCCTTGTGGCCTGAAGGCAGAAGCTCTTCCTGAGCCTCTCAGTGCTGGCCTGGAGTAACCAGTGTCTCCTTCCCCAGACTAAATCTGGGTGGGCTGGATCTTCAGTGATCCTCCTGGCCTTATACTTGCAGTGCCTGGTGTAAACATCCTTTATGCAGGGTAAGGCAGAACAAACAGTTGTTTTTGCTTGTTCTGAAACAAGCATAAAAGTTATTTAGCTCCCTTGTTTAATGCCCTCTATACACTGTGCGAATTTACCAATTGCATGACTTTGGTACGACGTCAAGTTTGATGTGTGCAGATTGTACGATGGCCGTTTACTGCTGAATCGCAGGTTACGACGTACGTCAATATGCAGCGTCATCAGCGTACGTCATCCATCTGCGCCACCACAGGTAGCTTGCTCACCTGGAAGTTGCAGTTCCTCCGCAGTTTCCTTCCATGCTGCGTCTTTTTTCTGGCGGTCATGATAGCAGCTGGAGGAAACATCAAATCAACAAGGCTTCTGCTGCCACAGCTCCACCAAACTCTTTTTGTTTGTTTTACCTCCATGGCAAACGATCAGTGACCATTGCGTCATTTGGTGCTGCATTTTTATTGGTAGATTAGTAGATGTAGGTCGTAGCAGCTGTCACACTGTGAGATAGTCATACTAAATTTCTGACACCGTCAGAATTTTATCTCAGGTTATCTTTGGTCACAAGACGCTGACAACGGCCGTCCTTGAGCCTGTCTCGCAGTACAACGTAAGACCACCGTTTTAGAGCCACTCAACTCAACTCAACTCAACTCAACTTTATTTATATAACCTTTTAAAACAGCCACAGCTGAAACAAAGTGCTGTACATAAATAGACAAAGCAACACAGACGACAACACACGACCAAAGACATTGCTACGTTTCTCCAACGATGGTCATCTTTCGTCTGGGTCTGCCCAAAATTGCACAGTGTATACCGGCCATTACACACATACTTCTTAGACCTTGCCACATGCGACCGGGATTGCCTTCCTGGAATTTGTTCCGCTCTCTTCTCGTGGTCTTTTTACCTCTTTTACTTTTTACATTGTAGGCTGCTGTTGTTGTCTATTATTCATGTTTCCAAACTGCAGTCCCAATTTTGTAGACTGCACTGCATTAGTTCATGGCATCCCAGATGGCTCTGTGATCCTTGGTTTCTGATGTGGCATGATTTAAGTCGGGGTCTTAGGTGCAGCTGCTTTAACCAGTTTTACCAATCCATCACAGACTGTCATTGATGTTATTGGTGACATTAATAGTCATTCCCCCCCGCTGTCCTCTGTTCTGTCAGATCGGCATATGGAAAAAGAGTAGACTGAATGGCGCTGCCTGGTGTTCCAGGATTTAACCAATTGTCAGTAAAACAAAGGACGGTACAGTTCCAGATATTTCTTTGGAAACTGACACAAGTGCAGAGGTCATCCAGTTTAATATCCCTTTAAATCAGCCAGCAGCAGCCAAACTGCCTCCTCGGATGTAGATATGTTGATGGACGCCGTAATGGTCCTGCTTGTCCATGTGGTCAGAATCGTGGTCGGTGCCCACCTTCTTCACCTTTCTTACTCTGATGTTTTTTTGAAGTCACATGACTAGGAGTCAAGCCATGAATTCAATTACTTACGAGTAATGATCATAATGTTGACCCCTCAATCACACTTGTGCGATCAAAAAGGTTGCCCATTTAAACCGCCAGCTCCTCCATCATCCCCGTACATAAATAATGGCTGCCATCCTGCTGTTGGCTGGCTGTACACTCTGCACAACATTCCAACACAGATCAGTGAGCTCACGATGAGAATCAGAGACTGTGTTTTGAGTGCTTTACATGCTGTTTCATGCTCCGAGGCAAAAAAGGTTATCGTGGTTACTCAGCAATAAGATGCTGAAATATAGCTTCTCTATCTAAACCCTCCAACCAGCTCTCATGTAGTGAGCTTAAAAAAATGCTGCAGCTTTTGTTAGGGAGCAAGGGCCAAATTTTGACCTCGGCAGTCTGAATATGAATGGCTGCAATCAAGCCTTGGAAAACTAGTCATTATCTGCCAGCTTCATCTCCGGCATCTGCTGCTGCTTTCAGCTGACAATGGGCCTCTCTCCTCCCACTGGATTTAGTTGCATTCAGTGACATCACATCAATGTCAGGAGGACCTACTTCCTGCATCGGTTTATTATTGATTAAAATTTTAAAATCGGCAAACTAGACCTGGTGCAGTTTGCTTATCAAGCTGGCAAAGGGGTGGAGCTTTTCATCCTACACAGAGTGTATAAACATTAACAACCATAATCGTACACAAGACTTTTATTTGCTGACCTTAGTTCAGTTTTTAACAAGATGCAGCTGCATATTTTAAGCTCCTCATTTTGCGCTACCTGATCAGATTATATTTTCACTGTAAAGCTTTTTGACAGATAGAATCCAGCAGGTAGAAGGACACGTCCACTGCCACTACTTCAAGCACTGGCTCTGCTCAGGTCTGTGTCCTTTCCCCCCTGATTTCTATTAGATACAAACAGTTGCAGGACTTCTCAGAAGGTCCTGAAGTCCTGAGGAAGTGCCTTTTCCAAGTTCTAGGACGACACCACTCTGCTGTCTCTTCTTCAGGGCCACCAATCTGACCACAGCTGTGCCTGACCTGCATTCGTCAAATGAGAACAACAACAACAAGAGAACTAATTATAGATTTTAGGAGACACAGTGTCACCGATCACTGATATTAATGGACAGGATCTCAAGGCACAGCTGGGGGGAGGCAGGGGTTCAGTTTGGGGACCTCAGAATTGCTTCTCTGCTCTTTGCAGATGATGTGGTCCTGTTGGCTTCCTCACACCGTAACCTCCAGCAGGCATTAGGGCGGTTTGCAGCTGAGTGTGAAGTGGTTGAGATGAGAGTTAGCACCTCCAAATCTGAGCTGATGGTTCTCTGCCAGGCACCTCTGTATCGAGAGCGAGTTACTACCTCAAGCAAAGGAGTTCAAGTATCTCGGGGTGTCTTTCATGAGTGAGGGTAGAATGAGATGGATAAGCTGTTTGGTGTGGCACCTGCAATGATGACAACTAGCAGTTTGTGTCCAGTGCCAAAGCGGGATGTGAAATTAGGTTTTCTATAGTGTGAAAGTGTGAAATAAAGGTGAAGAGGTTTGGGTGGTGGATAAGCGTGTGGGTGCAATAGGTGCTACTGAGTCTCTAATGATCTTGTTTCTCATTCAGCAGATCATGATCAGATAAATAAGAAGGTGTGACAAAGCTAATATGTACATCTGGCTTTGTTTTTTGTTTTTTTGCATTGCTAGGCAACATGTAGCTAAAGAGTGAGGGCTCACAGGTCTGAGCTTGAGGTTTCAAATCCTGAAAAGCTTTGAAACCAGGAGAAAAAAGAGAAATTTGCTGATTGCTGTCAGTATCAAGAATAGAGAATAGTGCTGCTGCCACACAATATAATCAAAACTGTCTTTCTCTCTCACACACAGGCTTCTTCTTCCTCCCTCTCCCTGTGTCACACACACACACACACACACACACACACACACACACACACACACACACACACACACACACACACAGATGTTGTGCACTCACTGTCTCTCTCTCACTCACTAACTTTTTACACTGTGACCTTTCCACAATTTTCTTTTCTTGGTCGTAATTTCTCTCCTCTCCTCAGCGACCAGTTTCACCGTCACCACGGTTATATTAATAACCTACCATTCATGCAAAAAACAAACATTTAAAATTATTTGCTTGCTTTTATTGAGAATATATGCATTTTTTGTCAGTTGTTGGTTATACGAATAACTAGCCAACATATCATCATACAATGGTTTGTATGATATCATACAAATTAGTGCCCCACAAATGATGCACTTAATACTAAGTTATAAAATGAAGATAGTTAGGGAAGTCAGGTTTAGGCAAGTTAAATTACTGTGCTTAGGTTGGGGATAAGAAACATGGTGAGGACGTCCCTTGAAATGCCTCAAAGTTCACTCAAACAACGTGTCTCAAATTGCATATTTACAAGTACATTATTTCATTGTAGCACACTAAGTACCTCTTGCATGGTGCACAAATTTCAGCAGGGTAGTGTTGTCTCAAATCTTGCACTGCATTACTGTCACTATAGACCCTTTTAGGTCCGACGTCACAATGACGTCCTTTTATTAGCTGATCACTCTCCCCCACAGGGCTGTAGCTCCACAGGAGTGTTAACATGTGTTTTTCTTGTTGTGTTATTGGAGCCAGAATAGAAGGAGTCATGGCTCAAAAGCAGCCGCCACTGCCCGTCAACAAAAACAAAGACAACTATGGTTAAATGTGATAAGACCAAAGGACTGGACGGAGGCCATCATCAAAAATGCTCACATGTGCAGCGCACACTTCATATCAGGTTAGGGAAAAAGTATTTCCTGTTGTAGGGATGAATAACGTTATGTGTATTAAGGGTTATCATGTCCACCTCATCAGAAACTGGGGAGGGATTAAGAGGAATATTGGATTTCTCTGCAACGCTAACTTTTTAGCACATTAGCTAACGTTAGCTTCCATAGCAAAACAAACAAGTGTGGTCCTCCTTTGTAAGATTGGCTTCCTGTGACATCATCCATCCACTGAGTGAGAGCATACGGGTCGGCCAGTCTGGTCCCGTTGCTCAGTGTTTACTTATTCAAGTAACACTGGCGTCCCGGAGAGTGAGTGACCTGACATGGTGCGTTGGTACATTCAGTCTGACGCTCTACACTAAAATGAGAGCCCTGTTGGTGGAAGAAACGCAGCTTTATATTTCTACATGAATGAACCAACGGTTAAGTTAATCACACATTCACTCCGCTCGGCACTCTGCTGCTCCGTCTCCACAGACAGAGTGTCCAGAGTGCGCTCTGCCACTCTGAATGAATATTTCTGAACGCACCACTCACATCATCTTCCTCCATCATCTAAATGGAGCCCACAAAAAAGGTTTGAAAAAGCTGATGAGAATCAACCCTAAAAAATGTCTTGACAGTGTGAGATGAGTCTGAATAACTTTGTTATGGTTCTGACAGTATCTGTAACATAAATACAGTTAAAGTAGAAGTAAGAAAAAAAAGGAGAAGGAAAATGTTCTGGCAGGACTGAGGGTTTGGAGCTCAACGCTCCGGGAAACTGTGTAAGAATGTTGTGCCGTTGATGGCGGCTGGTGATCGATGGCTTTTATCAGCAGGAGCACACACACCCTCCCTATCTCTGCCCCCTCACTCAGCGCAGGATTAGCCACTGGATACATGGATTATTACACACACACACAGTTTGCAAATACACTTGTTAACGCACACACACACAAGCGCACACACACACACACACACCTCCCTCTCTCACTTAATCCGTTTCCCCCCTCTCAGAAGTGTGTGTGTGTGTGTGTGTGTGTGTGAGGGCTGTTGGAGGGAGGTGTGAGTGTGTGTCAAGGGGGATTATGTGAATATAGTTAAGATTTGATGTCAATAGAAATTCTTTATAATTCTCCCTCTTGCCCTCAGAGCACATTTCCATGCTGACTAACGTACAATGGAAAACACAAAGAGGCTTGTCTCCATGCCTGCAGAGCGCAAAGATTACTGTGCACGCTTGTAATCTACATATTATGCTACTGTATGTTGCTAAAGGGCTCTTAAATGGTTTTTCTTAAGTAGATTAGTGTCTTTGTACATTTGTGTGTGTGTGTGTGTGTGTGTGCGTGTGTGTTATATCCCTGCACTGTGTTAATGTATGTGTGCATGCTGCTGTGTGTGTGCTTGTGTATGTTGATCCTGATATGAAGCAAATGAATCAGGCAGTACAGACTATACACGCTTAGTTTAAGGTTTGTGTACTCGCTTTGCACGACGTGTTTTTGTGTGTGTGATGGAGTCCTGATGTATCAAAATGAATGTCACGCTTTCGTAAGATAAGAATTAAGCTCAGGATGAATGGCGCGTGGTGGAGCAATGAGGATTAGGAGTAAGGTCGCACTATTAGTGGATACGTTTTTAACCACTCTATTGTGTTGTGGGTCAGTTTAACCCGTTTCCTTTTTCCTTTTCCTCTCTGACTTTTCGCCCTCTAGAGTCATGATTTTTTGAAGGTGTAAAATGTGGACAAACTGATGTGTTGTGGAATTTCCGTACAAATGCTCTCATTTATTTATTTTCATTCTCTCACAAAATATTTTGAGTTCTCTCGCAATAAAGTTTTCATTACCTCACAATACTTTTGCAAACGAGGCAGTGCTGATCAAACATGAACCCAGAGTCTGTCGCTGTATTCCAACTTTGCAACTCAAATGTTTTCAGAAATATATTTTAGTGTAGAGAATGTCTGAGGCCATGGTCCTCTGTCGGAAACTGGTGGTTTGTCCTCCAGTTACAGCCTTAAGCGAGGAAGTTCAAGTATCTCGGGGTCTCGTTCACAGTGAGGGTAGGCTGAAGCGTGAGATGGATCGACGGGTCGTGCGGCTTCTGCAGTGATGCGGGCGCTGCGCCGGTCCGTCATGGTGAAGAGGGAGCTGGTGGGCGGTGCTAGTCCATTCAACTGTGTCCAACATTAACAATTTAATTAATCAATCAATCATTTATTAGTCATGTGGAATTACACATAGTGCGACTCCAGTGAAACTGAGTCTTCTTACACTGTTGCCTGCTGCTTTATCATTGTCCATGTTTCCAGATGGTTCTGGTAATCTATGGTTTCTGGCTGTGGGATGATTTAAAGGTCCACAGATCCCGACCCCAACAAGATGGGTTTATGCTCACTCCTCCCGACCACGGTCAGTGCTGCACTGAAGCTGCCTTTAGTCAGGGTATAGCAGTGATCCACAGCAGGAACAGGACAGCAGCTCACAGTCCCACCGTCACACCAGTCCCTATTTACCATAAAGCACAGGGCTCCTCTCCTTCTCTCCCAGAATCCTCTGCTGCTTTTGTATGTGCTTTGGCATATACAAAAGGAGCCTCCTGGTTGAATGGCGCTGTCCAGGATTTAGCCACGTTTCGGGGAATCAAAGGACATTGCAGTTCCTGGTATCTCGGTATCTCGGAGTGCATCCAGTTTATTTTACAACACCTGTACAATGGCTAGGATGCTAGTTCAGCTGGTGTCCATTCTCTTCTTGATGTGTACTGATGTTTACATTTGAAAACACTGACCTTGCTAGCTCGCAGAAGTCGGCAGGAGGAGAGTTTACAGACTAATGAGTTGATGTCCTCATCCTGATGAGTGACTCATACACGCCACCGCTGCCCAAGCCAGCCACAAAAAGCATAACCAAGACTTGCAACAAGACATAAGAGCTTGAATTTAGCACAAATTTAGCAGAGCTGAACATCATGTCGGCTAGTTCACAAAGTTTTACAGCTACACAACACACTCTCATATGTTTCTGATGACATCTGAGGTTAGAAACAAGAAATGCAGTAACACAATCTTGATTCATATTTGATCAGAGCTGCCTAATTTGACAGTTTAACCGCTGTTTGCCGCAAGGCAACAGAACAGGCAAAGGAGTTTGATTTTTCTTCCCAGATTATCTGTGACATTTAGTGCCGTGTGAATATAGAGACAGTTTCAGCATATGTAAAAAATGATTTCTTTCAATAAAGTTATCAACTGTAGCTTTAATGCCAAGTTCAAAGTAACATACAATGAGCTGGTCCATACTGGGAAATTGTGCTGGGAGCTGCTAAATGTGACCAGTTGTAGCTCAGACAGAATGGAAGAAACAACAACACTGCAAGAGAATACAAAAGGAGAAATTGAAAAAAATATTGCGAGGCAAAGAAAAAAACAAAATCTCTGCGTGACCCTTGAGGAGACTTCGTATAATTTCTCTGTGTTAGCCCAAAATAAATTTTAAAATCTCAACACTTAACCATCGACCGGAGGTTTCTGTTTTCAGTCTGAATTTGTTTAAGACTAGGCACATGGGATTTATTAAGATAAGTCAAGGCCAGGGTAAAACGTGTGTGTGTGTGTGTGTGTGTGTGTGTGTCCTGGGTATGAGGGGGCAGGGGATCTTTTTAGAAACAGTCATGTTTAACATAAAGTGGGGGGGCAGGAGCAAATCAGTGGGCCTAATGGCTCATATTAATCACAGTGATTTTAAATGAAAATTCATAAATCTTACATGACAAGCTAATCTTTGAGTTCCACTCGATGAGGGAATTTTTCCCCAAGCTGTGAATGGCTAAGCAGCTCATACAGGCCATATGGCACATTTGCAGTTCTTAACGTGCATCATGCTGATTATGATCAAGGAAAACACACATTCATGGTGAGTGTGTCCTCCCTCGTGAGCGATGCTGTCCCCCCAGTGAGCCAATCAGGAGCGCAGATGTCACCTTGTGGGCCAGACGGGGCAGAACCAGAGCCAATGTGTGTCTAAAATCCAGAGAGGGAAGCTGAGTGGGCAGGACAACCCAAGAACATCAGGGACAGTGCAAGTTGTGAGCACTAGGAGAAAACCAGGAGCCACATTCACAGACAAGAGAAAATGCTGTCGGGATAAAAAAGTGTTTAAAGGGACATTTCGGACAATATGTTCTATTAAACACAGTTACATGAGAAGATTAACCCTCTAAAATTCCCGCAGACGGCCACGGTAGATCATTGTTGGCATGATCCTGTTTAAACACATCTAGAACAGGAAGTATAATAGCAGCAGAAAGCTGAGGCCACTGTCTTCCCTGTCATCATGTCATGACCTTACCTGACCTTACGTGCCTTGCAAACATGGTGTTTCACCATAATTATGCTAGTATTTCTCTGTCCTGGCTGCAGGAGGTCTGTGTTTGCATAATCCTGTGTATATCAATCTTAAAAAGACATAATAGCTAGAGCACTGATTCTTTTGTAGCAGAAAGCTAAAGGCCAAAACACACTTTAGCAAATGCCACATGGCAAAGAAATACACTGCTATTAATTTCAATGTACAACCCTACACCAGTGGCAGCTAGACGCACGTTGGCGTTCTTGGACACGCCGCCCGATGGCCATTGTCCTGTTTCCAGCCTCGTCGCCCCCAAAGTTTTTCCCCCACTCACCATCTACTTGTACAAACCAGCCCTCATAGCAGCTGCTTTTCTGTCTCTGATGTATAAAGACAACAGCTATAGAAACTCTATAGCTGTTGCTTTCTCAAGTGTGACGAAGACTGGCTGAGGAGAGACTCGACTAGAGATGATACGCCGTCTCATGGTGGTCACTTCCTGTCAGCGTTACAGATCAGAAGCACAGAGAGTTGTTGACTAGAGATGATACACTGTCTCATCTAGTTGCAATGGTGTGAACTGATTTTTCAAACGTTGCAGAATGGCACGTTGCAACTAGTTGCCTGTTTCAACTCGTCTCTTTGTGAATCTTTGGTCTGAACAGGGCTTAAAAAGTAAATATCACACACTACGATTAAATTCATTCTACTTTCATTTCCACAAGCTTATGAATGCACTGATTACACATGCACTTTATTGTTTTAACATAACATGCTCTGGTATTTTTAACACATCACTGATGGTGTATTCTTTTTAACATGCTGCACACCTCCCATGACGCAGGGATGCATGATGCTCTGCAGAAATAAAGTTGATGTTTGCTTCATCCGCAGGTGCTGGATTTTCATACATCCCACTCAGCGTTGTGACATGAGGTCAACTCATAGTGACATAAATCAACATTCAACCATCACCCTGACCATTAATGTCTTATTGTACATTTGCAGTGGTACAAACCTAATACTGCAACATTTCAATCTCATAGCGCCTCTGGCCCACACAAATGATGTGAGGGGAGAAAACGCAATATTAGGTAAATTGTTTGTGAAAGATATCCACATCCTTCTAAGATATTCAATAAAGCCACGTCCGCTTGAAGCTGTGTGTATGACAGAATAATTATCAATTTCCATATGATTAGGATATCAGGGTCGGAAGCAGCATAACGGAAAACGTTTGTTAATGCCCCTGATTAGATCAAGTCTGCGGTGTGTAGCGTTAGGAGAATTCGATTTCAAATCCAGAGACTTGTGCGTTGGCTGCAATCACGAAAATCTGATGATGTCCATGAGAGTTGGTAGGCATCCTCGCTTATTATGTAATATGAGGGAAACAGTGCTGCAAAACTGTGCACATAAGCAAATCGAGAGCAACACTGCAGAGGAAATATTGTAATCAATGGCAGCAAAGGCCCCGGAGTGAGATAAACATCAGCATCCAGAAAGGCTCTGTTCTTGTAAATGTTTTATTTACAAATAGCTTATGGATGCCTCCTGCATTAGATATTGATGTTATAATGGAAGAGTGATTAGAATAATGAGACATTATAGCATGTGACCTTTGCCTAATGCTTATTGAAGTGCTTTTCAGGATTATCATTGTGCATAATTCATGCAAAACGAACTCAACACTCCAATTACTTTGACAATACAGGCTGTTACAATTTACTATCGTCCTCAGGGTGTCTACTAAATCAATAGTCCACAGGAAATGTGGATTATCATTATTACAATGATACTGTGCATGTTAATATTCTGGAGTTATTCATTTACAGATTTACAGACATCCATACGTTTTGTCTTGCTAGCGGCGGGGCCTTATGGGACACAGATCCACAGAAAGATATCTCAACAACTACAGGCCAGAGCGCCACAAGATGTTCAGGCATGCTAATGGCATGACTCCAGGTGATGGCAATGTCGGTCTATCAGCCGACCTCTTCTCTGGGAACTGCCGTGACATTTTGTACAGACATGCACTGCTCTTAGAGGTTAAATCCCTCTCGCTCTGGTGATCTCATAATCGTTCCTAGTGTTACTAAGGTTCTGTTAGTCCAAAGAATGTGCAAACGTTCACCTCAGGAACAATGTGTGTCCGGACTGCATGGACCAAATTTTCTAATCTTTCATTTTGGATTGGTGGCAGACATTCAGTTGTCTGTTAGCTTCACGTCTATTCACGTCATCTGGGCAACTCGTAACTCCATCACTCCATCATTAGCGGCTTTAAAACTCCAACCTGATGTATATGTTCCTGCAGAGGAAGATTCTTGTGTCTACAGATCTGGAAAGTACCTCCAGAACTGTCCTGGCTAATTTCTGGTCAGTCTGTTCAGCCTATCCGCACTATTGCAAAGCTCCCGGTACAGCAAATCTCTCCCCAAGTTAAACGTTACCTGTCTGATGATCTTACCCTGACCCTCGTACTTTGACCTGGCATCGTGACGCTGTCAGGGTAATGCAGTAAAGTTGCACATTTTTTTGTCATTTGTTTTCTGACAGGCACCTTATCATGTGTTTGAATGCTTTGCAGCTGAGCAAGGATAGCATGTATTCCTTGAATCTGAGATAACGCTGTTATTCACACACACACACACACACATTTGAAAACAGAAGGAAGTGCACGGGTCACCACCGTTAGTGTCATGCATGCACTGTACATTCTGCACAGTAGCTCTATTATGTGTTACCTTGAATCTTGGCTGCAGTTATTCCAGCTCTGCCTCAGGTCTTTGGCTAGCTGCTCTCATACAACACCTTGTTTTGTTGTTGCCGCAGGTTGAGGTGGTTAGTTGTGAAGGGCTGATTGCTCTGTGTGTGTGTGTGTGTGTGTGTGTGTGTGTGTGTGTGTGTGTGTGTGTGTGTGTGTGTGTGTTATTAAACGTAAACATGGAAGGTAGTGTGCTCTGCACTCAGAGGAGAGGATTAGAGGCTGTGATTATCGTGAGCACATGGTCACACACTCAGAGACACATATCTTGGTAGCAGAGTGGTTATCAGGCGCTGGCGAGGAACCCTCCATCGCTCCCTTCTTCCTTTCGACTAATATTCCTCCCTCCTTGCTACATGTGTCTCATGTCATTGCTTAATTCAGTGTTCATCTCTTCTCTCTCCTCTGTGCTATCTCTACGAGTAAGGGATGCACTGGTTTATCAGCCATATCTTGGCATCAGCCAATATTTGCCTTGTTGACTATCATCTGCAATAACAGTGACATTCAGTGATGACAAAGGGCGATGTTTTTCCGTTTGGTCACATCAATACTGTGCAGGCTAAGAAGTTATCTGCCATCCTGGGGGACAATAGAAAACGTGTTTGAGATGAGGTCTTCTCGGGGTTGTCGTTGCAAGATAAGGATGCATTAAACTCACTTTTAACACATCACTGGATGCGAGCAATTGTTTACCTCATAATTTTTTACTGTAAACAGCAAATGTATGTTGGAATCTGCAGAAGTTGAGCGAGTTAACGTTACCTGTAAGCAGTCAGTGACCAGGCGTCTCACTGATAAACATTGCGTACACAAAAGAACAGGCCTGAAAGAGGTGTACCATCCTCATCGGTCTCCATCCTCTTAAGCAAATCACAAAACCACATCTCTTCAAATGCAGCAAATAATATATTTAAAACTTTTATTCTGAAGTGCCATTTCCCGATGTAGCATGAGTGAATAAAGGACAGCGACTTGACAGAGACAGCAAAGCAGCTTGACGCCATGGCCAAACGCAAGTTCGACACTGGAACTGTGTGGACCTTGAACCAATGACTAAGGAGGAATCTGAACCCTGTGGCTCGACCAGTTCAGAACCAATGTCCTACAGCATGGCTTTAAAAAGATTAAAATGACCTGTACCCCAAAAAGAAATGCTATAAACCTGAACTTTACATATGTCCGTCCGACATGAAGTCCTGACCATGATGCTTGAGAAACTCTAGCTGAGCACTGACAGAGATACGAGCTTCATAACTGAGAATGACCAAAATGAAATATCCTTTAGAAATAATCTGTGAGCACTCTGTTGTGAGGGCAGTCATCCCGTTCTACTGAGAAGGATTACAGCCAAAGCTGAGCTAAAAGACCTCAATGAGTTACACACACACACACACACACACACACACACATACACATACACACACAGTGACAATAAGGTGACACTCCTTTTGTTGCCAGTAGTCTCTTGTCTCTCTTACATTGTGCCTCTCTCTACCTCGTCTGTCAAACAGTGACCACATATTCTATTTTCTCGTGGTTGCCATGATTTATTGGGTCTTTCTATTTCGATTACCAGTTTGTGGTCACTGAGCCTGAGCCTGTACTTGTAGCAAAGTCATGCTGCCTTCTCATTTTTAAACAGAACCAAAAGACGGCGGCATCGTTCCGCTCCAGTGTGTGATTTTACTTTATGAGCAATAACAGCAGCATAATGACATAATCATTTACCGTCCATGTTGTATGGCGGCTCATCTTGTCCTCTGCTCGCAGGGTAAGGAATTCCTGAATATCATTGTTTCCTTAATTTGCATAAGCTGTCAGCCATTTTTATTCTTCTTTGAGTTAGCTGCTAACTGCTATCAGTTACTTTTTAAATCTCCTGTGGTGGGTCTCACACAAAACACATTGTCAAAACGAGGTGAGACCACTCCGTCCCCAGCGCTGTGATTATACCTTTAATACAGAGGTGACATGATGTTAAGATATTCCCAGTTTAAAAGAGGCTTATCTCTGGCAGTAGAGAGGGATTCTCTTTTTAGAGCCAGATGACATTCTTTTAATTTTCTTGTTTTCAGTGGTCTGAAAAGGTTTTCTTATAATTTGATTAACTCTGATTGTATTTGGAGAGCAGTGCTGTTTGAGACTGGTCCGAGTGTTTCCTGAGAGGGGGCAGTTACCCTCAAGTACAACTGGCAGCGGGGATTCTTTCCTGGGCTCAGCTCTTGGCTGTTAAGGGTGATTTAAGGTGATACAAATTTGAGTGCTCTCTTTTGAATGCTAGTCAGTGGGTCTGTGCCCAGTGCTTTTCTACATGCATTGGGCACAGACCTACATTTGTTGGTGATGGCAAACACTGACTGTAGCCTCTGTCTTTCTGCCTTTGCACCTACAGGTGGAATTTCCATTTTCTGCTTTTTGTTGTTGTTTTTTAATTTACTCATCAAAATGCTTTTGTCAGTGAAACAGGTTAAAAGAGTATTTAAAGAACTGGGGTTGTCAGGGGAAACAGATCTATAGTAATTTGTCATTGGCATAAGTGACAGTTGACATGGTGACAAATAAAATTGCCAAGTGGAAGCATGTATAAGTTCTCAAGTCAGGTGATTAGAATGCCATGATCAGTCGTTTCAAAAGCAGAACAAAAAAAACAGGACAGCTACATTGTTTGAATCATTTGAAATTCTCAGGTCATTTACCATAAATTGTTGTTATAATTTGTACATGTAATAAATTATATATATATATGCGTGTGTGCATGTGTATGGCGTTTGGCAAGAGTCAGTCCTCTAGTGCCAGGCTAGACTCACCATGTCCTGGTGTCCTTGCTATATCTACACTTTATTAGGTACACCTGTTCAACTGATCATTAATGCAAATAGTTAACCAGCCAATCATGTGTCAGCAGCTCATTAACATTTAGTTATGCAGACATGGTGAAGACGAGCTGTGAGTTCAAACGCAGCATCAGAGTGATGAAGAAAGGTGATTGAAGTGACTTTGAATGTGGTTAACATGGTTGTTGGTGCCAGACGGGCTGCTCTGAGTATTTACTGGGATGTTCAGCACAACCATCTCTAGGGTTTACAGAGGATGGTCCCAAAAAGAGCAAATATCCAGTGAGCCAAAATGCCTTGTTGATGCCAGAGGTCAGAGGAGAATGGCCAGACTGGTTCAAGATGATAGAAAGGCAACAGGAAGTCAAATAAGCACTGGTTCCAACCAAGGTCTGCAGAAGACCATCTCTGAAGCAACAACACCTTGTCCAACCTTGAAGCAGATGGGCTACAGGGTGTAATGGTGTGGGGGAGATTTTCTTAGTACCAACTGAGCCTGGTTTAAACACCACAGCCTACCTGAGTATTGTTGCTGAGCGTGTCCATCCCTTTATGACCACAGTGTACCATCTTCTGATGGCTACTTCCAGCAGGATAACGCACCATGTCACAAAGCTCACATCATCTCAAACATGACAATGAGTTCACTGCACTCCAATGGCCTCCACAGTCACCAGATCTCAGTCCAACAGAGCAGCTTTGGGATGTGCTGGAACGGGAGATTCTCATCATGGATCAACTGTGTGATGTCATCATGTCAATATGGACCAACATCTCTGAGGAATGTTTCAGCACCTTGTTGAATCTATAAGTGGTGAGTGTATGTAACACAGATATGAGGGAACATCCTAATTTTGTGCAGTTGCTGCTAAAATCTTTCACCAGTAGAGGTTCGTGAGAGAATCTTTTATTAATTTGCGTGAACTGACCCTTTAATGTCTTATTAAAGGCGGTCATTGTAGTATTGATCCATTATACGATAAGCAACACATTGCAATCTGTAATCAATAACATTCATCATTTCAGAGATGGAAGACTCTGGCTGGTAATAAGGCCAATATTGGCTCAATATATCAATCCAGTACTGCCAGTAGCAAGTGTGTATATGGTCATGTGTCTGAGAGAGGAGGGGGGGGGGGATCTGTTAATCTCCTTAGCTTCATTAAAACAGATAGAGGCGGATTAGCAGGAGGTGCATGTAAATGAACATAATTCCAGGAGAAATTGAAACAGCAGCAGAGATAAATACGTCATGAGGGAGAGACAAATATAATCAAAATAGCAATTAATCGAATTCCCCTTACGAAGCATCGCCTGTTATTTGGTGGAATTACAAGCAGCTACAGTGAGCTAATTGGTAAGGCCGATAGTCAGGATTAGCGTTCTCCCCCCTCTGTTCTCCACATCATCTCCTTTCTGCCTCTTCTATGTCAGTTTTCCGTCCTGTAATTCTCCTTCACATCTGTCTTCCATGTTTTCATTTTGTCCCGTGATCCTCCAGGTTTCTGTTTCCTATTTCATTCGTCTTTTTCCATCCAGCTCTCCTCTGCTTCGGACCTTCGTGGGGTTAAGTTGGATGATTTTGCTACTAAAATAAAGCATCAATATAGAAACAACTGTTACATTTTGAGTTAAAAATATGAACTGAGCATAATAACGAAATGTTAAAAGATTAACCTTTTTGGCACAAACGTTTTCCCAACAGATGAAGCTATGACAATGTGTGAGAGAAAAACAAACAAAAACAATTTGGAGCATAGAAGGCCAGTAAAATTAGCCCAAATTGAAGCCAAATTAAGAAGATGTCCTGATTTTCTTTTAAATAACTTCAAGAGAGTTTCAGTGTTCAGTGAGTTTTAAGGAGAGGGAGTTCCACAGTTTAGATCCAAACAGAAAGCGGCCTCACCAGATCTCTTGTGGGAACTTCCAAAAGAACAGCAGTGGAAGATCTGAGGGTTCCTGTTTGGGACACCGAATGAAAGGCAGTGGCTGATTTATGAAGGTGCTACATTATGCAAGGCTTTGTAGATCAGTAAAAGCACCTTAAAATTGATTCTAGAAGATACAGGTAACCAGTGCAATGATGAGCTCTGGCTGCAGCATTCTGGATTAACTGTAATTTTCTTCAAGACTTTTTAGGGAGATCGGTAAAAAAAAACACAGGAGTCCTCCACGTCGGGTCTCTTCCCTGGTGGGCCCAGCAAGTTTGGAGCGGATCACAGGGGGCTTTCACGTTTCTCCTGGAGTTCTTGAAAAGTATATACAGGCGACTCATAAGATCAACCCTGTTGAGAAAGAAGAAAGGTCAAAGTGCCAAGGTCTCTGGGCTCATGAGACTCAAGTGGTTTTCTTCTCCTCGTTCCTCCAGATGAACATGAATGTCCTTGTGCTGGCTGCTAATGGAGTCTAGCACTGAGTCTCCACAGATGCTATCAGTGTTTATTCTGGATGATTCTGGAGGTTGGTCTACTCAAGTAAGTCACAAGTGTCTCAGGAGAGTCGATGTGAGAAGATATGTCTTCGGCAGAAACATTATTTTCAGCAGGTTTTCTTCACTGTGTTCAGGATGTGTGCTTCGCTACTCAGCCTCGTAATAGTGCAAGCGACGCAATTATGTTTGCACCTCTGTCACATTCACTTGTTTGGAGAAGAACTCATCAAGACTGTTTTTATGATGTGCTTGTACAGCTGCTGGTCTGATGTCATTCTACACAAACTGCTGTCCTGTTCAGAAATGCAAAGCGCTCGCTCTAGATATCAGACAGATTTACTGATAGTAATGTAACGTAAAGCACAAACATATAACTGAACAGAAGGGTTAGCAATAACAACTCTGCTTTCTTTACATATCAGTGCGATCCATAAAGATAGTCCTACACTATGGCTGAAGTGATAACCATAATAATTGGGGTATTAAATACTCAGGTTTGAGTTTAAGTATGAAAATTGTTTTTGAAATAAAGCTGGATTTTATTTGATTTATAGAAACTTTCAACAAAGTTAAAAGCTTCGGACTTTAGAAAACAGGACATTTGAGGTTCCCTGAAATCACTGTGACTGAACAGCCTCTGTGTGTTATATTAAATGCAGATGACACTAGCTGTAACTTGAATACGACTAACATTAGAATGAGCATGGGAGTCTAATCCAGCCGTCCTATCCTTGTGTTCCCTTTTTATTCATCTTTTTTCTTTACACTCTCTTCTTCCCTCGGCCTTGTACACAAACAAAGCTACAGAAGTCATTTGGTTGATTCATATACCCTCTCCCCTCCCCCCCCGTTCCCTCTGCGCTCTGCACTGATTGTGATGCCTTCCTAAACGGCCCCCCGCCGAGGGCGCCAACACACTTTTATGAAAGATCCAGCGTTTTCCCTAAAAGCTAATCATGTTAGACATCAAAGAGTGAGGCTGCTGCCTTGATCAAGACACATCTGAAGACACTGCCTGTTGCACTGCTCCTGCTTCTTAGGATTAGGCCTAGCATGTGTCTGTGTGTGTGTGTGTGTGTTTCAGCATAAGAATAAGTGCAGAGAAAAGGATTGGAAATGTATAAAAGAGTCAAGGCCGTGCACAGATATTTAGTGAAGGAAGGGCTCACGTCGACAGAGTGAGCAGCCTTTCTATCTGTTTAGAGGAGAATCACAGCTAGCTCGCTGATGTCGTCTACAATGTGTCTTCGACGAACCCTCCATTCTCGAGCATCTGTGACATCGTCTGTTGATGTTAATAAATGACAAACAGTGTCACATCACATCTTGCACGGGTACTTTTGTATCCACAAGAGAAACAAACAGCAATTTCTCCACAATTCTGACCCTGAACACTGACGAGACGAGCAACAAATCACTTCCACTGTGCTCGTCTGTGGAGTTACAGAACATGAGGTAACTGTCAACTGTAAAAGCTTTTAGTCCTTTAACTTTGCAGGTCCCATAAAATAAAATCATTACTTCCATAATTGCATTTAGTTATTATCTCGAGCTGTTTCCATTTCTTCAACGATGTGTAGATGACTTTTATCTCTCATAACAATGAACACAAAAACAAATCTGAGTCTAACCCTTGAAGTGTAAACTAAAGCTATAATCACCACAGATTAATGAGAAATAAACAGTTATGTGAATCAATAAATATTGTTACTGCGTCTGTTTTATCCAGTGATTTTCATGTATTCAGTTTTGCTGCACTACAGTGTATCTTTAGGACTAATGAATGATGTACAGGCTGCTATAACTGTTGCAGTGACAGAGCAAGAAGGACGACATCATTTTGTCAGTGCCGTCCAAATCATTAAAAATTACCACCATTGTTAGGGATACACAGAATTTGATTTTTTTGCCAATATCTGATATGCCCATCTGTCATGACTCATTTGACCAATAAACAACACCAGTATCGATATATCCACTTTTTTTTGCCTCCACCTAATTTTGGTGATCATCAAATCATCAAAGGGATAGTGCACCCAAAAATGAAAATTCAGCCATTATCTCTCACCCTCATGCCGACGGAAGCTCAGGTGAAGTTTTAGAGTCCTCACGACATTTGTCGGGGCTTCAGGACACTTGGATCACTACGGACGAGCAGTATGGAGATATTTTGTGGTTTCAATTATGTGTTTTTGGACGTTTGAATCTGGGGCGCCGTCAGCCTCCATTAGGTGGAGTTGTGTTGCTACCTCCTCTCCCCTTGGATCTCTGCAAGTATGTGAGGACTCTAAAACTTCACCTGAGCCTCCCTCGACATATGGCTGAGTAGATAATGGCTGAACTTTCATATTTAGGTACACTATCCCTTTAAGAGGGATTATTTCCCATTGTCCTGAGGGGGGCAGCAGCAGCAGTCACTGGGGACAGCCTGCATGGTTTAGAGCTGAGTTTATGCAGGTCTGATGGCCGGGATAATCAACATATATTAACAAATGCAAATCTGCACGGCCTTGTCTATTACTCAAACATATAATGATGCATAGAGCTCATAGATTTGTCTCTTGCCATCCATTCCAGGCTTGACAGCAGCTGTCTGAAGCTGCACAGCCTTGTGAAACAAAGCCAGCGTAAAGCCTTTGTTCAGCGACTATCTGCGAGCAGAGATACACTTGCTTTCCCTCTATTACCACCTCATCATGTTGAATTGCTTCAGTATGTTTAACTGAAAATTAAAGTGATTGCAGTAGCATTTTAATAGAATTGGGACTTGTGTGTGAACTCCCCAGAGGTAAAAGAGATTCCACATGAATGGGCCCTCACACACACACACACACACACACACACACACACACACACACACACACACACACACACACACAAACACAGTGATGAGCGTGCTCTCAGGTGACACTATTCTGAATCCCATTAAAACGTCCGTGGTTATTATTGTCATTTGATTGGACAGTATTTTGACACTTGCATAATATTATAAAGCTAACAGCACATTGTGTCTGCAGCCCTCGGAGATAATGCTAAATGAGTTGAGGGAGTATCTGCTGACAGTCCTTGACACACCTTGTTTGCCTTGCATATTGCCAGTATTCATCAAGGGTGTGTCAATAAACACATCCCATTAACACGGAGAGGAGAAGGAGGCTTATAAACTGCAGTGATGAAGGTCTGAATGTCCAATTCTTAATGTGTTCATATTAAACGTATGGCTGCCAGTTTGAATCTACCTGTAAGAGTGTCCCACAGTCACACTCAGATGTTTATTGTGCATTAAATGAGTCTGATTTATTATAACCTGGGTCTTATTTTCATAGTTAAGATCATCATCGTAACAACAAATATTGTGTTGATGACAGTGCTGCAACAAATTAGAATAATATGGGAGAGCAGTTCAATCATAAAACACTTTGTAAATAAACCTAGTTAATCCAGATTTTCTAAACCACTTTATTTAGAGATAAAACTGAGCATAGCACACAGGACAGCGCTTGACAAAGTTGATATCGCACCTCAAACGAATCGCTGGATTGGTTTCAGTCAGCCACAATATTTATCATCCTCCAACCGCCTCTCATTTAATTTGCATTTAACCATTGCTGAGCCTGCAATGCTCTCTCAATGCAACATTTTCTGATATCACAAAGTCCGGCACAATATAACTTCGATTCAATTCAGGTCCAGTCATGCCAGAGATGGACCTTCTCCAGAGTAGGTCCAAAGGCCAGGCCTCCGCCCTCTAGTGGGCAAGCCGTGATATTTCGCCGACCGCAGCCTAACCCTGACTCTCCTCCCCTCTGTCTGCAGGAGACCAGAGAGAGAGGCATTTTAAAACCTATTTTAAAGCCTTTCAGTGGTTTGGTTACTCTCCCTCATCCTGTTTGGTGGTGTTTAGCATTGTTGCCTCTCATGGTTCAAGCCCAGGGTGGGGGGTTCTCCCTGTGTCAGCGTGGGTTTCCTCCAGGTGCTCCGACATGTTCTCCCTGTGTCAGCGTGGGTTTCCTCCAGGTGCTCCGACATGTTCTCCCTGTGTCAGCGTGGGTTTCCTCCAGGTGCTCCGACATGTTCTCCCTGTGTCAGCGTGGGTTTCCTCCAGGTGCTCCGACATGTTCTCCCTGTGTCAGTGGGTTTCCTCCAGGTGCTCTGACATGTTCTCCCTGTGTCAGCGTGGGTTTCCTCCAGGTGCTCCAACATGTTCTCCCTGTGTCAGTGTGGGTTTCCTCCAGGTGCTCTGACATGTTCTCCCTGTGTCAGTGTGGGTTTCCTCCAGGTGCTCCGACATGTTCTCCCTGTGTCAGTGTGGGTTTCCTCCAGGTGCTCCGACATGTTCTCCCTGTGTCAGCGTGGGTTTCCTCCAGGTGCTCCGACATGTTCTCCCTGTGTCAGCGTGGGTTTCCTCCAGGTGCTCTGACATGTTCTCCCTGTGTCAGCGTGGGTTTCCTCCAGGTGCTCTGACATGTTCTCCCTGTGTCAGCGTGGGTTTCCTCCAGGCTCTGACATGTTCTCCCTGTGTCAGCGTGGGTTTCCTCCAGGTGCTCCAGCTTCCTCCCACAGTCCAAAGACATGCAGGTTAACTGGTGACTCTAAATTGTCCGTAGGTGTGAATGTGAGTGTGAATGGTTGTCTGTCTCTATGTGTCAGCCCTGTGTGTCAGTCTGGTGACCTGTCCAGGGTGAACCCTGCCTCTCACCCAGTGTCAGCTGGGATAGGCTCCGCCCCCTGCAACCCCAACAGCATGAGCAGTTATGGAAAATGAATGAACGTTCCGTATCAGCCGTATCAGAAGTTGTGTGATGTTGCTGCTCAGAAACCCAACAGTTCTTGTCTTACTGCTTCACAATAAACGTTCTTACATAACTAAATAACGTTGGATTTTTATTGTGAAGAATCTACAGGAAATTAAATGTGTTTTTCCATTGAAGGATTTATGATTTGCAACAGATGGCACTAAAAGAAAAGCCAAAGAACTGTCAGAGTCATTTGATTAATCCTCTGAGGACCATGAATGTGTCTCAAATTTCATACCGTCTTGATGTAATAGAACTATTTCTCTTTACAGTGCGTGAAATATACAAGTATGACTAATATTTAAAGAATTATATTTATTCTACATTTTAAATAAAATTACAAATTGAACTTTTTTTTCTTTTTTCTTTTCACTCTGTCACCACTGATGTCCTACAATAGCTGACTACAGTACGTCACATCACCTCAGAGTCTAGTCTACATTGCTACCATCAACGCTGAGGCAGATTTTTTTTCCTTGCTCATTTGTATTTCCTCCAGGCCTTCCATAATAGCCTGGATATGTGTGTATGACAGGACTTTAATTGCCTGAGTTAACAAGGTGAGCTCCACTCGGCCACCTTTGCGTAGCGCAAATCATAGCAGGGATATTCAAATCCAATCCCCCGTAAACTATTCACCCAAATGGGAAGTGCGAGAGCATAAATCCAGGCAATAACAGCAATATGTGGCGGGATCTAAAGTGGTAAATCCTTAAATGATGTTCTAACGCTGGGCGAGTGGCTTCATTGGGGTGAGGTGACCCCACTCTTCCCAGAGAGGAAGAGAGAAGGAAAAGGACAGAAGAAGAAAATGAGTGGGCAAAGCAGGAGGATTTATAGATTGTCATATAAAACCAGGAACAAATGGAATGGAAATGGAAGAAGAAAAATATTTACAAGGATATTTGTCGGGGCCTTTGATGTGTTATAAGGGAATTTAAATGTATTTTACAGCTAAAATCGTATGAAATGGAGTTCCTTTTCCACTTGTACAAACATGTTTTAGTGTAATTGTCTTGCTTTGTTTTGAACTGGGATCTTAAACTTATTACAAACTGAATGTAAGGAACATGTGGAGCAACAGGGAGCAGGTGTTGATGGCCTGCAGTCCAAACTGGTTTGAATTTGATCCATTTATATATATAGTTCTTGAACACCGGGTACTTTAACGGTTTATCTGAATTTACAAGCCCTAAACACAGATATACATTGACTTATAAGAAATACAAAGATGGTAATTCAGACTGCATTTCAGAAAGATGGTTTTAAAAGTTAAATATGTTAGTGATTCACAACTAGATGAGACGATGCATCATCTTTAGTCAACAACTCTCTGTGCATCCGTTCTGATCTGCAGCTCTTCAGGCTTATTGACAAGAACTGAGTACAAAGAGACGAGGACTCAAAAATGCAGGCGATCACCAGGGCAGATCAGTGACAAGTCTTCATTACAGTCCGGATCACAACACAGGAAGGCAAACAATCAGGCAGAGGGGCAAAAAACAGGCTGGGGTCAAAAATCACAAGAAAACTCAATGAAGAAACAACGCTGGAACGAAGGCAACACAACAGACTGGAGACATATACACAGGTAATCAGGGGAAACAAGACGCAGCTGTGACACAGGAGGCGGGGAAAGACATCAAGCTGGAAACACTGGGGCCTGACTGAACCTGGGGAGACAGGAAACACAGGTAAGTAACCAAAATAAAACAGGAAGTGACAGGCTGAAATACAAAAAAAATGAAATCAAATCTTACAGGAATCTTGGGGTGTGATAAACACTCTATGGTCACAGCACAGCATTTAATTTTAAACTTTTTTCTATCAGTTGTGGGGGAAACTTCTATATCTATCTATCTATCTATCTATCTATCTATCTATCTATCTATCTATCGAGAACCGAGTCCTCTTCCAAATGAACTGCCAATCTGAACACAAAAAGAACTGAGACCCTTTTCTGTTGGTCCACTTTTTGAATGTGAATGAATAATAATGTGAATGAATGTGAATGAAGCAACATTACATCAATTGGCCAAAGGGGGGCGCTATAGCAACCCATTGAAATGTCAAACTTTAATGGGCATATCTCATGCCCCGTATGTCGTAGAGACATGAAACTTTGCACAGAGATGTCTCTCCTCATGAGGAACACATTTGCCTCAAGAACCCATAACTTCTGCTTATATAGATTTTCCGCCATTTTGAATTTTTTGAAAAACCCTTCAAATGGATCTCTTCCTAGGAAGTTTGAGCGATCTGCATGAAACTGGGTGAACATAATCTAGGGACCAATATCTAAAGATTTAATGCTTCAAAATGGCTAAAATGCGACCGATGGCTGTGGCTCCCCCTGTGGACCAATGTTGGTGTTTTCTAATGTTTGGTATGACTAAGTCATGGTATGGTCTGCTGTACATAATCACAGAAACTGTCAGTGTGTCATTCTGTCAGTCAGTCATTCTGTCTGTCCCACGTTTTTCTGCTCACTGACGTGGTCAATCTATGTGAAACTGCACATAGGCATTGAGGACTGGCATAGGTAGAAGGTGACAAAGCTACCAATGGCTGTGGACTAGTATTTATATATTCATCATCCGACACCCGACCTTTTCTTTGTTTGTTTGTTTTTCACACCTAGACTCATTTGGTTACAAACTGCCATCAGGAATCACTTTTTTATGGGTCACCCACTGGATACTTGACACAAGTCTTGCATTATTTTTTACTCATTCGTGTCCCATTTCAATACTTTCACTTTCAATAACTTGCATTTAATCCCCTACCCATCTACAGCATCAAACTGCGCCCCTAACGAGCGTCTATCAGGCGAGGAATAACAACTGCTAAGAAGCTACTAGTTGCATGGCAACTGGTAGCATTTCCTTACTGTCGTCCTATTATCAGTGTTAGCTAAAGTTAGTAATTCAGATAGACAACTCCAAACTGCATTTTTCCTGTGCGCCCCTCAGTCATATGATGGCTCGCTAAAATGGTGCTCAGTCATCAAGGCTTTGAGCAGCCCTGGTATAAACACACCTCACCCATCAGTTGGTGTGTAACCTGGCCCCGAGCAGGGGAATCCTGGTGAATCTGTCATAACCTGTAGACCTCCAGATGGTGACGCTGCAGGGTGGCATCGTAGCTGGAGAGTCATCCTGG
This sequence comes from Epinephelus cyanopodus, assembly GCA_026686955.1. Lineage (NCBI taxonomy): Eukaryota > Metazoa > Chordata > Actinopteri > Perciformes > Serranidae > Epinephelus > Epinephelus cyanopodus. Next base: position 2,045,559 of record CM048935.1, read on the forward strand.
GCCCCTTCTTCTTATCCATGTAGGAGCTCTGAAAGTGCTGTCGCTGCTCTTTGGCACTTCTTAATAGAACCCACAAATCATGTGTGTGATGGAACTTGCTTTTAGCTTTGGTTAGCTGTTTATAAGTCGAAAAGCAAAAGCTGAAAGAGGCCCCATCTTGTCTCATCTGAGCTGATAACACTGTGATGAAGCTTTGCAAAACATGAGTGCCGCCTGCTTATCTTCAGTGATGGATTGCATTTACTGACCAAAGTGGAAGTCTTCAGAGTAGTGTTGTGTGTCAGTCAGGACTGAATGAGAGTAAATAACCTTGAGGTAAACAGCAAAGCTATTCAAAGATCAAGGTGTATGCATGTAAAACATGTTTATTTTCTTTTGCAAAATAGTTTGTCCTGTTTATTCTGAAATGATGTGAATGTAGAGCGAGGTTGCTAAGATACTTGGAGGACTGCAAGTGGCCTTTGGCCTGAGATCTTTTTACTGAGGGTCTGCAAAGTGATTTAAGTCAGGTTGAGGTGAGACTCAAATGCAGCTATATGAGAGTTTGTCATTCTCTCAGTTTGTGTGTTTCCTTTGACTACACACTGCTGGATAGGTAAAGACATATTAAGTTACTCATTCTGTTTCCCATTTGCCTTCAGTCTTTTACAATATATCATAAAAGAGCAACAGTTATATGTAGCTAGGGTTAATGTGCTCAAGACATTGACTTCTATCATGTTATTAAATTGTAAAAGACGTTTTTTTTGCTGCCGCTGTACTTTGCTTAAACAATATATGCATCAGTTTTCTATTGCATTTATTTTCTGGGTTTGTGTTTTTGACCTGGCATAATTTCTGAATATGCAGCGTATGTGCTTTTAATGTACCGTATTTGTTTTTGGCTTTCTGCAGCATTTTTTTTTTCATTTGCAGCACATTCATGTTCAGAATGTTCTTACAAATATTTTGGATGTTTCCCTGAAAAGCAATGCAAATGTGTACATATCCCACCTATTTTGAAAGGCTGGCTGGCATCATGTGACCAATGTGCTGATGGCAGTAAACAAGGAAGCAGCCCCGCGCGCTTATAAACTGACATCAAAGAACTAACCGTGACGAAAGCCAACTGTTGCGTTGTCTGCGTCGCCCTGTGTCAGCTGCATTTGAACACACTACACGGACTACATCTGACGGCCAAGTAGCACGTACGTTCTGCGCCTGTGTGAGAGAGAGCGGAGTGAGAGAGTGGTACATCCTGTCAGCCGAGGGGTTTCCTATCTGTGCAGCCGAGCACCGCAGCACCTCCACGGACTATTACATCCAGACGGTCCCGGTGTTTCCTCCGCAGGCTCCACTTCACTCAGCTGCCCGATAAACCCACTGCTTCTTCCCACTTTAACCTGAATAACAAACCAGGGCTCGGTGCTCCGGTTGGATCCAAACCGATCCACACCGCAAAAACTAGGGCGACAGACGCTCACCGACGGCCCGACTTTGGTCGATGGCCGACCGTCAGCTTGGTGTGTCAGGCAGCTTTACCATGTTCCTTTTCCTAAATCTAACCACAGTAACTTTGTTAATTACGTAACTGTTCGTGAAGTACGTAACGCCATTCGTGGGGCACAAAGTCATAGGAACGAACTGTTGTGCATGCAGTTTTTGTAGGATACAATACAAACTGTTCTATGAGAATACATTGTCATGTTTCATTAGTTCTGGGATTTGCATATGTTTCTGTTTTGAAGCTGCAGCACGTTTCATCAAATGGAAATGTTTTGAGCCAGTGTAGCGCATTTGCCTTTGTTGTGAACAATTACCACACATTCAGCCAATCCCATGCACTCTGTGTGATCTTGTAATTTTATCCAATCACTGTGGCTTTACCACAAATCTGAGTTGTTCAAACCTCATCTCACTCCAAAGCAGTCGAAAAGCAACACTTGTTCGGTGACTTCCGGTGTCAGACACTGAAGAAAAAAGCCATTCTTTCATGTTGACTCGTGGCCGGGTGCTGTTATTGTTTAACAGCATCAGGGGGGAACAGGGCGGGACAGCAACGAAACGTAAGGTGGCAGATGTCCGAGGAGGGCAGGTGGGATTATTTGGTGTATAGACCCCATATATTACAATTAGAGAATATAAGACTGACTTTAGTCTGACAACAATGTTAATAGTATTTTTTTTTTTTCATTTTGATTTTCATTTCCATATATGTTTTAGTCAAAGCCACAGGGAGCCACTGGAGAGGGACTAAAGAGCCGTGTGTGTGGCTCCTGAGCTGCAGGTTGCCTTCCTCCTGGTCTAGACCATCTTTTTCAGTTTGAAATACTGATGCTACTAATAGCTTATTGTTGCTCAGCCCCTGATGCTACAGGTAAGTGGCTACATCACAAGCGCGCGCATGAGAAGACTGTCCACCGAGTCCAGCTGTATTTGTCATGAACCACGTCAGGTCTGAAGCTGGATCTGCTGGCCGTCAGAGTCCACCATCTGTCAAACCCCACCTACAAGGCTCATACTGAGTCTCACACACAAGATCTGGCCTTCCTTCCATTAATCTACCTGTCCACCCACCTCTTCATCCTTCATTGAGGGCTGTCTTTTGTAACCATGGAGACAGAAGGTCTTGAGGATAAAGCGCTGCTTATCTTTAGCTTTCTGTGCAATGTTGAGCATTCACAGTCGACGTGTCCAACCATTTAAGATGCGTTGACACAATGTGAAGATGTTTAGAGACGATTACCTTGAGGCTCACTGTAGCTGTTTGCTCTTCAGTTCTTTCTTGTAATATTAAATTCCAATACAGTTAACTAGGAAGCACAGAACATGTTCATATCTTGTTAACAGACCAATGTTTTTAGTCACTGCAACTGAAGCTTCAGCAAGTCAGTGACTAGTAATTTGCAGTTCCTTTGGCTCCATCACAATAAAACTAGACTGCTGGTTTGCCAGTGGAAAGCTTTTAAGGAAAGCAGCAGGAAGACATGTTCGTTAATCATCGGCTGTAACTTAACACGGCTGTAATGTAGCTGAGAGATCTCCTTTAACAGTAACAAGACTGACAGAGAGCAGCAAAGATTGAGTGAAATAAATCTGAAAACTACAGAGACTGTGATTGAAATTCATAACGTCCAGGAAAAATGGTCTCAGTGGATCAATCAAAAATGAGGAAAACAGAAAAAGGAAAGGTTAAGTTTTACCACTAACTGTCACTAATCAACAATCAGCAGCCTTGTAGTGCATTCAAGTGCAGTCAGAATAATCTGAAAATTTATTTTATGGCTCACCTGATCAGTTTCCTCGGCTCTTTGTTCTCAATGTGATGCTTAACCCTCTGAAAATGGACCTGTCGCGGCAGCCATGAGGGCTGTTGTTTTTATGATCTTGTTAAAACTTACCTAAAATGAAACCTGTGGCCCTTTTTAAACACAATAAAACAGTTTACAAAATAAACACAGAAAACGTTTTAATCCAAAAGATATGTAAGCGCAGAAACATAAACAAAATATGTCGGAGCACACTATGAGTTACTCGAACTGTGTTCATTATTTACTTTTTAAGAGATGCTCATTGAAGCTGCTTTGGTGCCACCGCACATTTTTGCAGCAAATGTAACGTAGCACAATAACTGCATTACAAGCACGCAACTTGACGATGTGGAAGACAGAGATCTTGGCTTCCTGCTGCAAAAAGAATCAATGTCCTTGTTTTTAGGTTTTTGTTTTTTTTCTTACATTTGAGATTGATATATACAGGATTGTGCAAACAGGATTTCCTATGGTAAATATAAGTACATTTCTGGGGAAATTCCACTGTGCTATGTCTGCACCGTACGTAAGGTAAGGTAAAATAAGATAATGACTTGATAACAGGGAAGACGGAAGCCTTAGCTTTCTTCTGCAAAAAACAGAAAAGAATGCTCTGGGTATTATGATTTTTATTTTAGATCTATTTAAACAGAATCATGTAAAAATCAGTCTCTAGCGACCGTCCACAGAGGTCTGACTTTAAAGGGTTAAACAATAATGATCTTATGGTTTAGCAAAAGTCCATAATTGTTGGTTTCCTTTCCATAAGGTCAGAAACTTAATAATCTGTCAGTTGCAAAAACAAGTAGTGGACGTAAATTGGACGGTGCCAGCATACCTCCAGTGGTTACATTGCAGCCTGTTTTGCCAGTGCTGGCTCGCTAAACACTGGATTGGTTTTAAAAATCCATGTTCCTGTAGTCATTTAGACACAAAAGCATGCAAGGAATAAGGTCCAGGTTCAAAAATCACTTAGTTTTGCTTAACCCCTGAGTCAAAGGGTGTCACTGCTTACAGCATCTGATTAGAAATGGGGGAGTGATGCATCCACACCTCTACATTTTGGCAAAAGGGCCTGAAAGAAAACACGCTCACTTACCCAGAGGACATCTGCAGCACTCACGGAGGACAACAAGACAAGTGTTGACCTGGATTGTCCTTCTAAGCTGTGGCTGTCCTCCTCAGACTGCTGCAGCCCACAGTGACTGACTCTCCAACTGATACCCACATTACAACGGGATTTCAAATGCAGTTCACGCAATCCAAGTGACCTTGACGACGCCCTGTCAGTGTGTATGTATTTTAAATGATTCTCTGTCTCCCAAACCAAGCCATCCCTCACCTCGTGTCCATCCACTTTGCTCCTCATTTTTTAACCATGTAGCTGTTGATTACTAAGGAAAAAAGATAAATGGAAGAAATGTTACGATTATTAAAAAAAAAAAAAAAAAAACTACATTCATAAATGTTCTGTTTGTAAAAAGAATTAGAAATGTGACATTATTTTCCTTAGTGCATCTTTCAACTGACTCCACAATGGCTTCTCTGCAGTGAGGATTGAATATGGAATCAAAATCTTTTTCAGCAGGGTGGATTGTGTATAATTATCTTGTCATGTCAGTTTCATTTCTATAGCACCAAATCACAACAAAAGTTATCTCAGGACACATTTCATACAGTGCAGCTCCAGCACCATCACCTTTAATTTGATTTACAGTCACCCAACAAATCCACCTTGAGCAAACACTTGGCAACGAGGAAGAACTCTGAGGAATGTTTCCAGCACCTTGTTGAATCTATCCAACCTGCTACCAGCAAGGTGTACCTAATAAAGTGGTCAGTACATGGAATAGACCCTTTACATCTCTGACACTCTGAGACTTTTGCTCTAATAGCAGCCTTTAAATGTTCTTCTGATCAGCCTCTATGAATAGTTAAGTGTTCTACATTCACTCTGTCCAGCTCATTGATATTGTCCTCACATCAGATCTGGACATTCATGTCAAGGAGGCATAACAGTGAAACAACAGAGCATCTTAAAGCCTGTTATTATCTTCATTATTATTATAACTCTGAAATGGGGAGAAAAAGAAAGAGAGTAAAACAAGCAGCACGTCCTCGGTCAGAAAGTGGTTTACTTCCTACCACTCGCTGTGTATTTCTTATTTTATTCATTTATTTTATTTTTATTATTAAGTGTGTCAGCAGTGATATTAATGCAACACGTGGGAGCTAGTTAAACTTTGCCTACACATGAGTCATCGGGAAAAGTTAGAGAATGCATGATGAAAAGAAATGAGGGACGAGTTTGGTTCATCCAGGTCACAAGAAGTGTTTTGTTACGCTGACTGTGACATGAAGGCTCGTTCGTAACATCTGTATTTTACAAAGTCACTTGGTGTTTTGTTTTGGTTTGTTAATCATTTAACAGGCAGATTCCTGTTACAATTTTCTCCTGAGTAAAGCTCTTCCATTTCCATTTCCCATGCAGTGATCCAAGAAAACCTAGCATTACAGCCTCGCGGTCGTATGCCTCCGAGCTCCAGTCAAGTTTCACTTACTGCTTGTCTGTGGAAACATGGATGTGTGGAAGAGGATGTGCGTAACTTTTACTAAACCCAATAAAAAACAATAAACATCATCAATCAGTGTGTTGTCAAGGCTGTTGCTATGACGCCTTGCCAGTATACTAACAGCGATTATTTGTGATTATTCACTTTTTCTTTCTTAAAGTACCTGCCAAGTGCTGAATATTACATGTAAGTATCAAGATAATATAAAGTTAGAATTTAACCCCAGAGTCAAAAATAGACGTACAGAATTTGTAAAAGAAAAGTCGTATTAATTATAATTCAGTCATAATAATAGCGTACTTCAATGCAAACTTTTGACTTAAAGCGAAGCAGCACAAACACACTTTACATTTTTATTAAGTTTTATTGGGTCGTCAAAGAACTGCATGAACAAACAGAGGTCTCACTCTGTCCTCTCTCCAAACAACCAAAAACAGATGTAACAACAACATAAATATATTTCATAGAGAATTAAAAAAAAGTGTGAAGGGAAAATTTAACATTCAGCCAAACATCAAAAACTACAAAGAGAGCAGAGGAGAAACAGCTGTGATGTTCCCTTCAAATCCATATTTATACATGACAAACATAAAAGTTTCAGCTGCAGTGACATCAAATTTTGCTTATTATAATTTTCACTGGTGGTCAGTATTAATTTTGTGAACAGATTGACAATCACTGTGTTAGCAATCTGTAAATGTAAAACATTCCAGATCCGTTTTATATTTGCAAAATAATTTTCTGAGTTTACAAATCTCTTTTTGCCTCCTTTTGAGCTTAAAATGATGCTCACGTTTAATATTTCACTCATTACTTGCTCCTCTTTTCAAAAGAGTAACAGATGTTACACTAGCTGTTATATCACTTTTCCGTTCCACCCCATAAAATTAGTAAGTGGGTAGTTGCTCAAAATTCAGCTGTGTGGCTCTGTGTAATTGCATGTAGTCGCTGGTAAGTGTAGCGACGGCTAGCTTACAGACAGCTGGCTCTTTTTCCCGACCTGCGGGTCGTCAGTTGTCTGTGAGTCCCCTGCTACGATTACGAAAATGAGTCCACTAATGTGATGTTGTATTTCAAGTCAGTAGTGACGAGTTGTTTGGTTTTGGGGTAACTGTAATATTAATCCTGAAATTTTATAATAACTAGTCGTAACTGGAAAAAGTAACACTGCTTCAATGAGAGAACACACATGGCTTCATATCACAATTTACCAAATAACAATAAACGACTGACACGTTGTTTCTATATTTGCATAAAAGCATGGGCTGACATCTAGTGTTGGTTTGCCCATTCACTGTTTTCACTTTTTTAACTAAGTCACTTAAATAAACATTAATCAGAGGTGGAGAACGATGTCCTTTGCTTTATTCTAAAGTCGTGGTTAAAAGTCAAAAACCAATGCAGACAGCACTGTACCTTAAACTTGGTATTATTTGTGGACTGTAGCTTTATCTTGTCAGCTTTACATGGGATACTGATGGTGTCCCCGAGGTTGAAGTCCTGGACAGCAGCCTCCCTCCAACGTGTACGCGTCCTGTCCTAGAAACTGAATTTCTTATGTAATGTCACAGTAGTACCTGCTAACGCCTGCTAGTGCTTTCTTCGGGGAATTTACTTTTGTTTTTACTTGTTGAATGTGACTGCCCTGTTGTCTTTGGTCTTGCCTTGAAGTCGTCCATTTTTTTTTCTCTGTTCTTCCCAATTTAAAATGACAAATACTGTAAACTGTTGCTCACATGTTGAGGGAGGGCATGGAGGTCTTGAAAGTGTTTGTTGAGACTAGACAAGCCTTGCTTGTCACAGAAAGGACAATTAAGCTTTCCTGAACCGCTGTAAAAACAAGAATGACATTTAGAAGGGCCTTGGCCAGGGATGTAATAGAAGTTATTGCGTTTGAAATTATGACTCACTTCCCACAGGCCCGGCAGAGGAGGAGGTTTTTCCTGCCTGAATTAATGACTTTCTGCACGTGTCAGGTGGTGACTCAAATTATGTGTTTTCCATATATCGGCATTCTCTCTACTTGGCTGACTTGGGAACACCTTTTACCATCGACTGGAAAGGTACAAAGAAGAAGAAAGAACAAATCAGCATCCACCTGAGGACAGGGAACAGTTAGAGACTTGAAGTAGCTGGTAGTGAAAACAGGTACCTCAGATCTGACAACGTATTTCTGTCTGTATGAACCTTAAACATATGAGACCTCACTGCTTTTGGAAGTTCGTCAGTGAAGGGAAAAACAATGTCACAGCACAAAAATGAAGACATTTATGGATTAGGCCCCACCCACTTCCTGTTTAAACTCCACACAAGTACAGACATGGCTCAGACAAGTTAGTTGTTTAACAGATACAGATAATGGTGTAAGCGCTCAACCCTAATAAACTAAACTAATAAACTTCATGTAATTTATCGCTGACATGGTCTAACCGTACTTTGAACCCATGAACTGTTTTTAGGATTGAGACTGTATAATTTATTCAGGTTATTTGGCTAAAATTGGGGATCAGAACCAGTGGTTGTTGGCTGAAGCACTGAAGGATTAATGTTGTTGGCAATATAGATCCAATCGTTATCTGTTTAGCTTTCAAATAAAAGCTGGAAAACCAGAGTTGTGTCAGTGATAATTCACCGTCTCCAATGATGCTACATCTTCTTCATGCACATCTTCATGTTGCACTCTGGCGTCAGCACTAATGGTTATGTAGGGCTGATGGAGGCCGGCATATTGGTTACCACTAACAGCCCAATATAACATGATAAATTGGGTGAATTGAGAAGGCAAGCCAATTACATATTCATGCTCAGACAAAATAGATGTGCTTCCTTGTAATGAGACAACAGGAGTGTGTGTGTGTGTGTGTGTGTGTGTGTGTGTGTGTGTGTGTGTGTGTGTGAAAAGACAGCTGTTAAGAGCTGGGGGAAGGCTGGAGGGTGGAGAGTAACAGAGGATGACTAAAAGTAGGAATATAGGCTGCTGTAGGTGTAAACGTCATGAATGAATGAATGAATGAACATCTCGTTGCTGTTGGGTGGAAACCTTGTATGTCCAAAATAGCTATTATCCAGGAAATGAAAATAAATTTAAAAAAAAAACTGGTTATTCAGTTACTGTCACCACATTAATATTTCACCAAATTCAAGCTGCTAATGAATGATATGTTGAAATATGTGTTTTATCTAACATTTATTACAATGGCCACATCTGAGAAGACGAAGTAGAAGAAGAAGACGAAGGAGATATACTTTAATAATTCCGGTTCCCAACCCAAGTCCCTGTGGATTAAGCCACTGCCACCCCAAGGCTGTAGCACATGTAGGAAGTACGTTGTGTAGGTTATCATCAACTCACAGATTACTAAATTTATTGTAGCTATGTGTGCGCTCAATTTTTTGTGTTTGTGGAAAAATGTTTTTTTACAGGTAAGACAAGAATTAGCCAGCTACCGCATCCCATGATCCCTCTGCCTCACTCCCCACTGCTAGGAGACTATTCCCGGGGAGAAGAGCGGGTGGAAGCTCAGGTGATGAACAGTAGCCAGTGCAAACCCTAGTACCAAAGGTCACGACAAGCTGGTAAAATATAACATGACATTATGTCAACATTTTATTCTTTGAGACATTTGTGTGAAATTTTGTCATTATCAGTGTCTGATTTCCTAAGTTATGGCCAAAAGATGTTTTGTGAGGTCACGGTGACCTTTACCTTTGACCTTCAACCATCACATTGTAATCAGCTTATTCTTCAGTTCATGTGGACGTCTGTGCCAAAATGAGCAAATTGTCTCATGGTGATCTTGGGAAAGAGGAGGTCACAGTGATCTTGAACTGTGACCACCAAATACTGATCCATTCATCCTTGATTTAAAGTGAATGTTTGTGCCACTTTAAAGAAATGTGCTCATAACATTACTGAGGTAATGCATTCACAAGTGTGGCGGATGCAAGGTCTCTGTGACCTTTGATCACCAAAATACAATTAGATCATCCATGAGTCTAGTTGAATGTTTGTGCCAAATTTGAAAGAAACCCCCTCAACGTTTTCTTGAGATATCCTGTTTACAAGAGTGAGGCAGATGGAGTCACAGTGACCTTGACCTTTGACCACTAAAAGCAAATCAGTTTTGTTGTTAAGGTGTTGAGATATTACCTTCACAGGAATGCAACTAACAAGGTCACAGTGACCTTGGCCTTTGATCTTTTACCAGCAAAATCTAGTCAGGTTATCATTGACTCAAATTTGATCTTGAGATATCTAATTCAAAAGAATGGGACAGATGCAAGGTAACAGTGACCTTGATGATTGACAACCAAAATACAATAAATCATCCATGAATCCATGTGAGCATTTGTACCAAATTTGAAGAAATTTTCTCAAGGCCTTCTTGAGATATCATGTTCATGGAGACAGTTGAACAAACAATCTTGCAATTTGGAGAAGCGCAAGAAAAAAAAGAGAAACACAGAATGCTGCGAATAAAAACAATAAATGGAAGAAGAAGGGAAAGCTCGGGAGAGGAGATGAAGAACAACGAAAACCTAAGAGTAAAAAGTCAGAGTCAGCTGGGCCTCTCTGCCGTCCCAGTACAGTGCAGCTGCTTCTTACCTCTAATAATGTCGTCCCATTAATACCACTTACCAGGCTGACACATCACTAATTAGTGAGAGAGAGAGAGAGAGATTGGAGGTGGGACATGGGTAGACCAGTCGAAACACCTCCCTCCACACATCACTTATACAAAAAGACATGCATGGAACCACACGCTCTGTAAACATATGAAGAAATCAGGGTTTCATTCAGTCATGTTTTCATTTCAAATGCACAGCGCTGTGACAAACCACATGACATACAGCAAAAGGTCGTGGGCCACAGTCGAACCTGTGCTGCTGCTAAGAACTGACCTCCACTAGGTGAGTTACCAGGTGCCTGAAGTCTCAGCTATTGGCATGACGTGGTTCAGACGTTCATGTTCTCTTGGTGTTCAGAGCGAATTAGCAAATGTTGCGTGCTCACATGCGAAACTAACACGGTGAACACGGCAAACGTCATAACAGCAATACTTCAGCATGTGAGCTTCGTAACTGTGAGCAGGTAGATAGAGTCAGTGTTGTTGTACCTGTCTTACTCCTGGCTCTCCTGTAAAACTAATGTTGCAGCTGTGCAACATCTGTCTTAACTTCTGGCTCTCCATTGTAATTATACCATAAATTCTCAAACTGCACAGAGAGCGAGGCCTTTAGTTTTAATTTCCTGTTTTATGAGTATGAAATCTCTGTTTTCTGATCAGCTCCTGTTTTAATTTGCTGTCACCGCAAACTCAACATGCCCTCCATGTTTATTTACCCTTTGTTTTGTTCTAACATATCGTACCTTTACACAACAGTATCACAGCTGGCTGATTTTGTTTTCATGCTGGCCGTGAGCAAATTGCAGACAACTATTTTAATGCATTCACAGAGAACTAACATTATGTCAATCCAGTGTTTCAGCTGTAATATACTGTGTGTGTGTGTGTGTAACTCTGTGTAGGCTGCCACCTCATCCTCAGGCTGCAGAGGTTCATGGCTGGAGTCCTCCACGTCGGTGGCCAGTGTGACCACGGGGTCGAAGGTCACACCGGTGTAATTGATTTATTTAGATGTCAAAATATTACACATACACTGCACATCTTTTTCATTTGTTGTATTCTGAAAAATAAAAACATATATTTTGGTTCTGTAATAAACAACCAAATGTGTTGTACCACTCCACCAATTTATCGTATGTGCACAATTAGCAATATGAATCTGCAGCACTCTGACAGTAAAACCTTATCATTTGTTATTTGGAGGAGGAAAAGACTTTCAGGACGTCTGTGTCGTCACTGTGAGGCTACTGTTATGCATTTTTTTGGCAGTATTCAAATGGCGACGCATAAAACAACACAGAACGCACACAACCATTATGCTAATCTGTACAAGGACACAACATACATAACATAATGAGAAAACCATCTTGCATTTGTGACCACATACAGGCATACACCATATTTTATTAAAACGGTTGGTTGATCATCAGTTGACATTAAGCTGACCAATTTATTTAATTTGACAATAAATCATTCCTGGCCTCCCCTGAGGACGATATTGAATCTGTCCATCTTGTAGGGGGGGATGGGCTGATGCAGAGACACACAGAGGCTCTGTACGTATGGCTCTTCAAAGGGTTACCTTCAAGTTACATTAGTGTGGGATCATTACGCTTACCGATTTTCCTTAAAGGTGCAATTAACAATATTTTAATTACAGCAGCTGATCAGATGACTGAGTTGTGTGAAAGATAAATCACTGTGACGTTCCGACAGAGAACCAACTCTGCAGCACGTCTAACTGTGCGTTCACACCAAAAGCTGCCAGAGCTGCAAAACAGCTGAATTCGCTCTAGCAGCGCTGCTGGTAAAATATCTGTGGCAGCGAAAAGCAGCTCAAGTCGCTCATGACGTCAGATTCTGAATGTTTGATTATGCTTCTCAGTTTAAAGAAGCCGCAAAGCAGGTTACTGGCTGCAGCATAGAAATGTGACTTTGTGCATTTGAGTACAGAAACGTTCACGTTTGGACAGTGAAAACAGAATAAGAAGTCTGAATAGGTCTGACATTAAACATTAAACGCACACAGCCTGTGCTGCGTTCAGGTGTTGTCATGTAAATAACAATTCTAGTACTTGAATACACCGTAGCACAACACAGCAGCATGTCAAGTGGGTACCGTGTGGTACCTGCGTGGATGTAGCCGCCGTCGTGTCTGTGTTCACGATATCTTCTGGGGCCGTTCTGGAGAGGTTCCAGCGCTACTTCAGGCTGAACATGACAGTTTGACAGCTTGCTGCTTGTTTTGAAGTAGGAACGAATGTGTGGTAGGAACTAAAAGTTTCCGAGGATGTTGTCTGGGTTCCACACAAGCGATGGACATCTACTTTTTGGTTGGTCATTTGCAGCTCAAATGACGTCATAGCTAGTTAACCAGTCTTTAGCTTAATTCGCCGAACGCCACCGCTCGTCGCTTTTGCAGCTCAAAACACCTCTGGTCGCCACTATCCACTGAAAATGAATTAGACCTGACGCCTTTGCAGCTCTGGCAGCTCTTGGTGTGAACACACAGTAAGCTCTGTGACATTTTTAGCCTCTTTTAGCGACCTGTTTCTGCTGGTTTGGCTCAGACGACTAGTTTTAGGCAGCTGTCTGCAGAAACTCCCTCTGATGAAGCTGCTGTTTACGACCTGCTCTGCAGCAAACAGCAGACGGAGACGGAGACTGGCTGGTGAGACAGGTTGGACATGCTTTAGTGTACACTGCTCATTGAGAAAATTCACATTTGTCAACTTCAAATGCCACAGACTGCCCTTTAAATTAAAATTTGATAAACCAAGTGTGATTGGGTAATGTCACTACTACAAATTTTTCTGTCTCCTGGATATTTACCTCAGGGCTAGGTGTATTAAACTGTATGTTGACTGACATATAATTGCCACTTAAAGCATTTCACTATCCCCTTTGCACCCTGCTGATCTGTGCTATCTAAACACATCAGATCCGCGATGGACTTTGGACTGCGGCGGAGTTTGTGTTTTGATTGTAGGTCAAACTCGGCTGACGTTCGCATGAATACATATGAGTTCCCGCCTAAGATCTATTATCTAGCCGATAAATGGAAGTTAGTGGGAGGGCACTTTGAAAGGGCTGCCACGAAGAATAATACAGTATTTATATGCCTATTTTCCACCAAAACAACAGACAACAGCAGAGGGAGAAAAGCAGCGCAATAACCTTTACCTTCAGCTGTCAGAAACAAAGCTCCGGTGGATATCTGCTGAACGGCAATCACATTGCTTTTTCTCTCTCCTCATTCTCCCTCTCTTGTACACACACACACACACACACACACACACACACGCGCGCACACACACACACACACACACACACACACATAACCACTGCTCTCAAGGTAACATGAAAGGCCCTGGCTGATACAGAGACATTTCAGGGCCCTCATCTATCTCCCATGGCCAGGAGCTCTAGCGCTTAGCAAATGTCAACAGAAAATAATGCACACACAAAGGCAATCTTATTTGTTAAAGAATCGCTCTAGGTCACCGCAATTCAGCCGGGCAACGCAGAGGGAGAACAGCCACCAATACAGCACTACAAAGACCTCCGTTTTGTTTTTCAACTCTTTTCTCTCTATTCCCAGTAATTCCCCCTTCACTTCTCTCTCTCTCTCAACCTCTGTTTCTGTTTATCCCCGCTGCTGCGAACCAAATAAATATCCTTCTGGTGTTTTCCAGCAGAAGCTCATCTGGTCAGCGCCTTTTTTTTTTTTTTGCTCCCCTCCTCCTCCGCTTAATCCCTCTCTCTCATCCTCCGAATTTACCTCCTAATAATCAGTTCCATTTTGAATGTTTAGATGAGTGTATTCCTCCACATTATGTATCACCATTGCGCGGCAGGTAGCTAATCAACTAAAACATTCTCTCTATTATTGCAGCAGCAGATGAGCTAGCAGTAGAAAAAAGTGGTGAATTCAATAAAGCGTACACCTTCGAGGGGCTTTAATTTGAATGATTTCTTCTCTGCTTTGCTTCTTCCCCCTCTCATAGTGTTTATTTGTCCTCACCCGAACATCCACACCACTTCGCAGTGTTCTCTTTGTGTTGCTTCCTCCTGCGACATCACGCAGGAAATAAAGACAATTTGTAATAATGATATTTTCCCAAATTTCAATCTGATTAAAAAAATTAACAAACAGCTGGTAGAGGACAAAATATCCCCGCTCTTGGTTATAAAACAGATGCAGAGTCGTAGCGTGGCATTTTAAAAGCACATTTAATGCACTACAAGAAACACCCGTCTCAAATGTGCAGATTTTTCGTCTCATTTAAGAGTTTTGAAATTATCCTGATGACAATGTGTCTTTGCAGAAAAAATGATACTCTGGGCAAAATATTGTCGCAGTCTTCATACTGCTGTAATCCCACCCAGCTCAGTGTCCTTGAGTCAGTTCTATGAGGAGGAGGAGGAGGAGGAGCGGGGCAGGGCTTACACACTGCCTACATCTTTGTCTTATTTGACACTACCACTCAGAGTTGCCAAAGTTGTTTTCAAACACAACAGGTGTGAGGTCTGTAAAAGAAATACAGGTTTTTTTTGGTCTTTTATTATTTACAATTTGAGTTTTATTCTTATAGCTCAAGCGTGTAGTGATTTTATCTCAGCTCAGGTGACTGCAAAGATCACTGTCACTGAAAATAGGTTGAACAGAGCCAGAGATGTCAGACAATCAGGGAGGCTGTAAACAAGCAGTTTACCCAGATTATCTTAACTGCTTTAAAGGTCAAACTGAAATTTATGTCTTTAATAATCCCAGAGTGCTCAGAAGAAACACAGCACACTAACAGCAGCAGGTAAAAGTTGAAGGACAAAGTGAGATTGCGATTAGATGTTTAACAGGCACTATGGGTAAATCAAAATACTCTTTACATTAATTTTCTTCTTCACAACCTCTCATCTCTTCATGTGCAGTCAGCTCTTGGTGTGCTGCTGTGATGGACTTCAGTCATGCTGCTACATCAGGCTGCTGTCAGACCTAGAGTGTCTCCTTTGGTCTGAATCAGGGACCCATGTTGTCACAAAGTTGTATAATTGCCTAGAGTTGGTTCGTGTTCTCACGGCAGCATTTACAAGAGGACCAGATCAAATGCCTTGTGTGAGAAAGCTGCTCTTGATTGGTCAGAATTTCCATGTGGGAAAAATCCAGGAAGTAAAGCAAACGTTGAAGAAGAGAACACTTGCAAGATAAATGTGACACTTTCTAATGTCACAATGGAGGGACAACTACGCAGGTTGATTTTAGCGCTGCTCATCGTGGACTATATTGCTGTCATGTTCATTTTAGTCAAACCATACAGTTTGAAAACGAGGCGCGGCTCCAACTAGAAAACAATGTTTTGATGCATTGGATGTGCTGAATGTGCATATTAAGGCAGTACAGGAGGAGGTGCACATTAATAATCCTCCAGGACTGTAACATGCTCATGTTTAACCCAAACATTGTGTCATGTGACTGCAGTTGCTTCACATCCAGGTCGCAACACCTTCTCACCACAAACCAACCGCACCAGAGTTCCTTTGGAACCGGACTGAGACCACCTCTTCAAGAAGGTCTCGGTCCGGTTGTTTTGGTGTGTTCACACCTGCACAAACGAAGCGCACTAGGGGACACCCTAAGAGCTGGATGGACCAAACTAATATGCTGGATTGGTATTGGCCAACAGTGTAAGACAAGTAACTCTCAAAATGTTGTACTAGTTACCTTCATTTCAAAGTAATGATACTTTAAGTAGACAAAAATACCCCTGGACACAAAGACGAGCAGGCAGAGGATCAATGTTTGAAAGGCTGCGATCACGTGACCAATGTGCTGACGGCCATTAACGAGGAAGCAGTCCAGACTGCCTGAAGAGAGGCGGGTTGGGCTGGTGGTTGGTTCACAAGAAAACTGACTGATTGACTTTCAGCCGGGATTTTCCCCTGGAGTTGCGTGTTCGGATCCGTGTGAGCTTTGAGTGAACTTTGAGTCATTTTAAAGTACGTCTTCACCATGTTTATTTTCCTTAACCTAACCACAGTAACTTTTATTGCCTAAAACTAGCCTCCATAACTTTACCTTAATTACATAACTGTGCATTAAGGAGGAATTGTCATTTGTGGGCTGCAAATTCATAGGATATCATATATACTTGAATTACAAGATAGTGATTAATATTTGTGGACCTGTTATATTACGAGCCAAAATGAATACTGAACTTTAGATATTGGTCCCTAGATTATGTTCGACATACGGGGCATGAGATATGCCCATTCAAAGTTTGACATTTCAATGGGTTGCTATAGCGCCCCCCTTTGGCCAATTGATGTAATATTGCTTCATTGGCATCCTGCCATGACCCTCTACCACTGTGCCAAATTTCACATGGATTGACCAAGTCAGTGAGGAGAAAAACATGGAACAGACACACACAGAGTTTTCATCATTCTATAATAATATTACCCATAATCCTGTTGGTAATGTGTTATATGGCTTTGTTACTGCCAAAACATGAAACATTACTGTGTTACTTTTACAACGGGATGCCCCCAGTGCTGTTGGCTGATACTGACGTCATTGAGCAAATGTCTCAATGACTCTACAAAAAGAAAAAAACTTAAAATACAAAATATTAAATAGAATTTACTAAATGCTCTTTTAATAAAATGCCGACATGATCCCAGTATTCAGGTAAACTAACACATCAGTGAATCTCACAAGGCACCAGCGTGACACCTTCCTCACCCCTCTGCTGCCTTCTGACCAAGCCAACAATGATGCAACCTGCATTTCGATAACAGAAATCCTGCAGTGTGTTTTGTAAGATAAGAGAATTTGGATTAAGAATCAAGCCTATTAGTCTTTTACCACGAATTCTATTCAGAGAGACGGCAAAGAATCCTGGAGATCACCAAATTGTTTCAAGCCTAACACAGAATGGCTTCACCTTTCTCCAGCTAAATTGCCAAACAGGTGGAGATGAGTGCAGGGAAAAAGGAGGAAAAATGGAGCTGAGGTGGGAGGAAGTGGAGCAGAGGCCAGAGAGGGAGCTGTCAAGGCAGACGGCTGGGGGTTGCAAGGTACAAGCCCCTTTAAACACTCTTACCTGTCATCTTAATTGCTTTAACTGTCAGAGTTACAGACCAATTAGACATGGCTCTTTATCGGCTCGGCCGGGAAGGAGACAGGAGGGAGAGGCACTTAATATTCAAATCATCCATTCAAATATTTAAAATCAAACATAGCGACAATGACATTAATTATCAGAAATAACAGCTATCTGGAGTGAAACAAATGATTAGAGTTGTCAATTAGCGGAGTGAGAATTGGTGTGCGATGGCTTTGCCATTAAAAGTCAAAGAACAGAGGGTGAAACATATTCAAGTATCACAATACTCTTTTTTAAATATTCAAAGAGGTGTGTTAAAAGAAAAAAAGGTGCTGTTCTTCGCAGATATATCAATGAAACAAGCAAAGACCCCGACAAGTTCAACAAAAACTACTTAAAGCTGAAGTAGGGGAAAAAACTGCCACCTATATTACTAATGTTATAGTCACATTACACGTCTATGAATATTCGCCTCCCTTTCACTTGTTTTAATACCCATACATTGGACTTTGGGTGAAATCAGTCGGCTTTGGTGAATTTGCAGGTCAGATTTTACTTCTGCTCAACTCAGACTGAGCAGATGCATCGTTTGGAAAAGGAAAAGCTGTTATTCTTGTGTGTTTCCTCACTGTTTTTGGTACATTATTACACTATCGGAGCCATAGTGTCACTCTCTGTAACTCTGAATAGCTTTGGATCAGTCTGATCGATGTTCATTTATTGCTCAGAGAGTAACCGGAGCCTTGATATCACATCCTGTCTCAGTGCTGAGTGTGAGGCAGATTCATGAAATAGAAAACTAACGAGACTTGGATTTAAGTAAGGTAGAGCCATACCAACATGGTCCTGTAAGAATGCACAAGAAGAAAAGAAGGGTTACTGTATTGTGCTCAATTTCAGGATATATATACACTAGTGATGGCCAAATGAAGCCTCATGAAGCATTTTCTTTATTTTCTGAACCCACTAGATGGCGCTCATGGTTTAAAGAGAGAGGCTCAAGGAATGGCAATTCAGTGTGGTTTCAACCTTTTGTTGAACAAAAAGCGCCATCTAGTGGGCTCAGAAAATAAAGTAAGTGCTTCATGAGGCTTCATTTGGCCATCACTTAATGGTCACAGTGTGGCAACAAGTCACAACCACAAGTGATTGTGAATTAGTTTCAGCTGCTTTGGTGCAAATCAAAGTGACAACAGGTGCAATGGAGAGGCAAAAGCAAGACAAGCCCCACAAAGGGAATGTTTTACATGTGGTGTCCACAGACAGTTGCTCTCTCCTTATCCTTCCTCACTGATTCTTCTCTAGTTTGGTCTCCTGCTAGTGTCCTTGGCACTACTGGTAGCATGAGAAGGTTTGCTGTGTCTCCCAGCACAGTCTTTCAAGAGCATGGAGGAGACACCAGGAGACCGGCCGTTACACCAGGAGAGCTGGACAGGGCTGTAGAAGGGCATCAACCCAGCAGCAGGACCGCTATCTGCTCCTTTGTGTGAGGAGGAAGAGGAGGAGCACTGAGCCCTACAACATGACCTCCAGCAGCTACTGGTGTGCATGTTTCTGATCACACTGTCAGAAACAGACTCCATGAGGGTGGCAGCCTGTTCTCCTCACAGTCTGGACCAGTCAATGTGATTTTGAATCCAGCCCTCAGTGGGTTGATGATGTTGGTTTCTGTTGATCACTGTTACGTCATTTTGTTCTCAACAAATTATACAATGTACATCAGTAAAGATTTTCCACTTGAATTATTTGGTCATCATTTAAATGTTCCCTGAGATGTGTATTTTCTTACCATGTCTGAAATGCTTTGCAGATATTGACGCGTGTTTTATTGCATTAATTGTCTGTCTTCATTATGTCGGGTTGCTTTGCAGTGTAGGCAGCTGCTGCCAATGCTGGAATAGCAACTTTCTCTGTAGGATCTTCCACCATTGAATTCAGCTTTCACTGAAAGGATGTGCACGTGCACCCTCTCTGTGACATGGCCTGTGACTTTCCAAAGTCTCTCATCATGGGCTAGATTTGTTAAACCCTGAACACAGACCTAAGAGAAGATGCTTAAGTTTAGTTTATCTCTCAGCCCACTTGAATTACAACTGATCAAAGTTTATTTTGTGATATGTGCCCAATGATGCCAGAATAAAATTACCTACCCCAGCTGTAACTATTGTGACTTAATGCATTTCCTGCATAAACATTTGATGTGCTACACTTCATCCACCCTCTCGCTCTGCATTGCAACACAAAGGGAAAACTTCTCTCTCTGTCAGAAATAAATGATGACACAGGAGGTAAATTGTGTGCTATAAAATTGCCCAATATGAATGTAATGGTAGGGATAGAGAATGGATAGCAGTAATGTAAAAACGGGTATCTTGCTCAAACAGACCGGACTGCCTGCTTTGCACAGGAATACTGTACATGGGTGTATGTAGCTGCAGAGAAGTGCTGTGGAAGTGTTGAATTAAGGTTAAAAGCCAAGCTTTTGCTCAGGTAATGCTGCTGGAAAGGAACCTTTGACCTGCTCTGGTGTTCCTAGCAGTGAGTCAGCCTCCTGAGCTGCAGAAATAAAAGTGGACGATGGGGTGTGAAGCCTGATAACACGGTGCTGCTGGACTCACCGCTCCCCACTGTTATTGGGTGCGATAGATATCAATATTAACAGATAGGATCAGTCATTTCACCGGCCATACAGATGAAAGCGCTCCAAAGAACAGTCACTTATGACTGTATCATTACATACAACCAAAAATCCACATAAAAGAGGCCTATGTCTAGTTTTCTGATCAAGGCTTTCTGCCTGCGTTTCATTAATGCATAATAACCATCCAATATTGTTTGTGAAAGCCAATATTTAAATAGTGCATGTATGCAATAAACCCAGCAGCGTGTGAAGTAATATTAATAATAATTGCGCCTCATTTCTTCAGTCACTCGCTCTTTTTTTCCCAGACACGTTCTCCTCCCCCATGTGTTATTTCTTCTGGGTAGAAAAGGCAAATCACTGAGTTTAAAAGTGAGTAAAAGTGTCTTCTCTCTGTGCCACAGCCTCATGCATGGCTGTTAATTTGCCATGCGGGGAAACATTATGGGTCCATTAGAGGCTCTTAAATTGGATTCAAGCAGGAAAGTCATTATCGTCCACATAAGGAAGATTTCAATTGAGAGTGCTTCATCTGATATTTGATATAACTACCATATTAGAGAGAAATGTTGGATCGGATTCTCAGGCAAAGATAATTCTCTGCAGCGTTGCAGGATTAACTTTATTTCACTTTAATAACAGTTGTGGATTCATTCATATCTTATTTCCCTGCTGAAAATGTGCCTATATATTTGTGTCCTTCAAGCAAAGAAATTAGTGTAGCCAAATAATGCCTCAGGATGTATCATCCTATGTATTTCTTTGCAAAACTGTTGCCAGAAATTCCTTTAACTAGACTGCAGTCTCACTGTTCTATAGCTTCTAACTCATGTTTAACTAAAACAGGCTGAAAAAGACAGACTCCATATGTGTACAGAACATTCAGTTGTATAAGACCTTGACCTTTATCGTCACTGTGACCTTGCATCTGCTTCTATTCTTGTGACCGTGCTATTTTCAACACCTTGAGGGAATTTCTTTAGATTTGGTACAAAACGTCTGCTTTGATTAACAGATGAACTTATTAGATATTGGTGGTCATAGCTCAAAGGTCAAGGTCACTGTGACCTCCTGTGTCTTGTTCTTGTGAACACAATATCTCAAGAGTTTGAGGGATTTTTTTTTTCAAATTTAGCACAAACACTCACTTGGACTCAAAAATGAATTCATTAGATATTGATAGTCAAAGGTCAAGGTCACTGTGACCTTCCATCCATTTCTTTTCTCATGATTGTGCTATTTCAACACCTTGAGGGAATTTCTTCAAATTCACCGCAAACATTCACTTTGACCCAACGATGTATTGATTAGATTTTGGTGGTCAAAATTGAAATTCACTGTGACCTTGCATCCTTGCATGAAAAAAGAACTGAAGTCAGGTAACATGATGTATGAAACACGTGAGTGATGTCAGTGGGTGACAACTGTACATATACTCCATAACAATACGCTAATCAACATTGACGTTTGGTTTCACACGGGACACAAATAGCAGTCTACTGGCGTTGATATCACACACGTTGGTTTATGACAACCTGGGAATGACAAAGGGTTGACAGTTTTCTTCATGTTAAATATTTGTTTTCAATATGTTTGTGACAGTCCTGGCTCAGGATATGGGTGCGCAGTTGTCACAGTTATATCAACAGGAGCATCAGTGTGAGAAATTAAAAATGAGGGAGTTGCAGGTTGGCAGGGTTCAATTTAATCAGACAGTTGCATCACTGTCTGTTAACAGGGACTTTTAAAAACCATACTCAACTTTAAAAAGTTAGCGAGTTAGCATTTCACAGCTCCAGGACTGTATTGAGCTATGCGTTTCCTCTCTCTCTGCCACAGTGTAAGCTTTGCATCCATGTCTTATCTCCGAGCCATAAGTGGTGATGGAGTAGCATGAGATGGTGTCGGGCTCTGTATTGATGCTCCTGCAGAGCCTGTGTTACGGTATGGGTTCAGGTCAGGGTGAGGCACCTGTCACCGACAGCCATTAAACTCATCCCTCTCTTCTTGTTTATCACCAAATGCCGCTGCGTGCTGCCGCTGCCCAGACAAACAGCACAGAGATGGTAACTTACTCCAGATGTCACAGATAATGAATAGTGTCAAGACATGATTTACTCCTGGAAGACGGTGTGTAGGAAACACAGGCAGGAGCACATGAGCTAATGGTACAACTGTAGTCCTTGTTGCTGTTGTGGGGAGGAGGGGGAGTGTGGGGGAGCAGGGAGGGGTGGGGGGGGTGGTGCAGGGCCAAAAATTACACTTGAAAGCGACACTGTTTCTCCCTGTGGTACGCTATCACAGAGGATCTGTACACTTCCAAGGGACTGTCCTTCATGTGCCATGACGGTTATCACTGGTGGCAGCTGCGTAGCATCAGGCTACATGTTTTTGAACCTCT
This sequence comes from Epinephelus cyanopodus, assembly GCA_026686955.1. Lineage (NCBI taxonomy): Eukaryota > Metazoa > Chordata > Actinopteri > Perciformes > Serranidae > Epinephelus > Epinephelus cyanopodus. The sequence goes on from CM048935.1 coordinate 2,068,195, forward strand.
CCAAGCTGCATTTGTTTGATCATCTGCCGATTTTGATTCCTGATCGCCATGTCGAAAGATAATGATGTGTGTGTAGGTGTGTGTGTGTTTGTGTGTGCCTCACAATGCAGCTTAAATAGATAATCAGGGTACTGCTTCCTGCCAGAGTGCTTGGGAGCTTTACTTAGTCGCATAGTAACTGCTAATTAAATGAAAATGTCAAACGCGTACGTGTGTATGGGCGTGTGTGTTTCATTCAGTGCCTTTGACCCACGCCAGCGATGTCCTCTCATCATCAGGATGGAAAGATTCTACAAACACCGACAGGTTTCATACTGGGCTTCAAGGAATCCTACTAGAGGAGCTTTGAAAACTAATTCAAAAAGCTGCACAAGAGTGACGGCACTTATTTGTGAAAGTCTGACCTCTAACAAAGTAAAGCAAATCAAGTCCTGCTTTCATTTCATTGGCTTCACAGTCGGTCCAGTGCAAAATGAAAAGCTGATTTTCCCTCAGCAAACACAGCGCACTATTTAAATCAACTTGAGAGGGAAGTATTTCTCCAAGAGCGCAATGCCATTAATAATTTCTTTAAAGTCTGAACATTACTTTAAGATGAACTACAGTCTAATACTGGTAGTTTACCTTTAAGGTTACCCAACTGTAAGTCAGAAAGACTTTGAAGAAGCATTTACATTTACTGTAATCATGTGTTTGCTGCTATTCTTATTCTAGTCATTGCAACTCATGATGACCTTGCCTGTGGTGTTATCCCTGAAGGCATGATGGGAACTGTAGTTTCCAAACACAGACAATGTTTAAATCTTAAATAGAAGGAACATGAAAAACAGTAGCAGCGAAAAACACATGAATATTAGCTTCATTCATTTTGCATCTGTATGTTCTGATGGAATTAGAGCTCAACATGTTCCATCATCATGGTTGCTATATCCCTGGATCCCTGACTTTCTCCTCTATCCATTCACGTGCAGATGTTTGTGGTGTAATGGTGACCTGTCGACATACAGGCTACATAAAAACTCTTTCAGCAGAAATCTGCGTCAGCTCGTGTACACACTGCATGCCCTGCTGGGCTGCAGCAGTAACGAGGGGGAGAGGAGCAAAGTGAAGGAAGAAACAGGGCTGAAACAGAAGAAGACAACCAGGTCTCAATACGTCTTCTGTCTCCTCACAATGGCAGCCACCTGTACTGCAGCGTCAGCGATGCTCTGGTCTGAGGCTGAGAGTCGGCCACCTGAAGAAGAAGCTGGGTGAGTTTGTTGTTGCCCTCTAGCGCTGACGATTTCTCCACTTGTTGAGCTACAGCAATACTGTGCAATATTACTGACACTGCTTTGCTTCTGTACCGGTTTCAGAGGAGGTCCTGAAAACCTGGTTTGGCTGTGGATCCGTTTATGATGGAGGGGAGGATTCCTGACATGTTTGATTTTTTTGAGAAGCAAGACACAAAGTTGCTCCTGGAGTAAGTATTTTCTGTCACAAAGTCCTTTATAAGATCTAATTACAAGACTAAAATCCAAATGACTGATTGTTCCAGTCTTTGCTCTTTAATCACTGATCCAAATACAAAAATAAAATACAAATGACAAATCCTCTCAATCTTTGAATTATAATCTCTAATCCTTTCAAAGTCAGCATCTAAATGTTTTATTTTATTTGTGTGTTTGATCTCCCTGTTACATGGGTAGATGGCCTGGAGATGCATGCTACGACAATCCAGATCATCATTATTGGGAATGAAATCACAAGTTTGTTTGAGCATATGTTCAATAAAATTCTATTGTCCATGTTATCCACCTAAAATAATTGATTGCTCTTTCAAAGGTGATATTACATACCCGAATCCTCACAGTCATTGCATTGTGATGTGACTCCCAAGCTCCATCCGGATGTCTGAGCTCGTGAGGAGTCCGACCACCGTACAAAGGTAACTAATTTCAGCTAATCTCACTCTACCTGAAGCTCATGACGATAGGTCAAGATTGAGATTTAGATGGACCAGTAAATCAAAATCTTTGCCCTGTGTCTCAGCTCCTTCTTCACCACAACAGTCCAGCGCAGCACCGCATCACTGCGGATGCCGTGCCAGATCCTGAGCTACTTGAACTCCTTCACTTGGGGAAGTAACTCACTCCCAACCCAGAGGGAGCAACCATTGCCCAGCAGAGGACCATGGCCAGGGACATGGAGGAACTGTTTCACACAGCTGACAGCTTCACACTGGGCTGCAAGTTGTCCCAGGTCATGCTGGAGGTCACGGTGTGATGAAGCCAATAGAACCACATCATCTGCAAAAAAGCAGAGACGCTAGTCTGAGATCTCCAAACCAGACCCCTTCTCTGACCGGCTGTGCCTCAAAGTCCCGTCCATGAGTATCACAAACAGAATTAGTGACAAAGGGCAACCCTGGCAGAGGCCAACACCCACTGAAAACATGTTTGAATCTTCTCCCAGAGTATGCAAACACAGCCCTCACTTAGGTTATACAAGGACCGAATGGATTGTAGCAGCAACCCTGATACCCTGTATTCTGGCAGGTCCCCCAACAGGACTCCCCAGAGGACACGCTTGTAACTTTTGCTGAGTCCACAAAACATATGTAGACTGTGTGGCCAAACTCCCACGACCCCTTCAGCAGGCCTGCAAGGGTAGAGAGCTGGTCCACTGTTACACGGCCAGGACAGAATTCAAATTGCTCCTCCTTAATCTGATAAAGAATAATTGAAATCTCCTTTCCAGCTAAATAAAATTACCCACTGATTTGTAGACACCTCTTTCACCATGCATGTCAATGAGAAAAAGTATTTTTTCAGAAGCTGATTTTAAGTTTTTGCTGTTCCTGTAGGCTTGTTTGAATCTTCCAAGAAAATTACAGGCACCACCAAGTCATGGCTATCTCATCATTACATCCATGTATTATCACACAGGGCACCTCACACCCCCTTTACATCTGATCCTAACTCACCCATCAACTCAGGGTGTAAAGTCCCCCTGACCTGCACCCATTAATATTCTGAACGTAAGTCTGAATCTAAAATGTGAAAGTGAACAAAGCTATTTCCTTACCACAGCAAAACAAGTTTCATTTTTCTTTGTCTTGTGTTTTTCCTCCATGTAGTATGTACCGGTAATGAATGTGGTACTGTCTTGAGTTCTCTGCAGTGTGTAGTCACCTGTCAGAGACTTTGTGAGGTGACACGCTGGGTCTGAAGCAGCGTGGCAGCACGACAGTCTGTCATCCCTCCTCCCTTTCCTCCTGTCCTACTTTAGGAACAAGAGGACCAGGCGGATTAGCCTCCAGCCTTTACTTATATTTTTCATCCTTACACATTTACCAACATGTCAAGTCTGTAGATCAGCTGTGTGTGTGTGTGTGTGTGTGTGTGTGTGTGTGTGTTCCAAATAAAGTGGTCTGGAAATTGAAACTCGATCCGACATGGCCAAGTTGAAGTGGAACTCTTTCCACTTATCTGACCAGCCTATACCACTGCTGCACTGTCACCACCTGTTTCTTTATGAACACTAGCGAGGAGGGAAGGGAGAGAGACGAGGGGAAAGGGTGAGACAGAGAAAGAGAAAGAGATGCAAGTAACATCAAATATTGTTGACAACAGTTTGACACCGTCAACATTGGCTAACAACTGCAAACCATTCGAAAATAACATGCATTGGTTGCAAGTACAGCTATTGTTATAAATAGAAATGTGTCTGAAATATACTGGAAAATCGTCACTTACATGTTGCAGATCTGGAGAAATACATCCAACATTATCTCACAGAAATATGTGAAATGACCACGACCTCTGAACACAGCATTATGTAGTGGTGCCACATATTGTGTTGAAATGTGTGGTGGTGGCACGGTGGAGTTTACACATCAAAACTACTTGGTTAAGTTTAGAGAAAGATCGTGATTTCACTTAGTTTTGTCATAATTAAGGAATAAATTCTTGAGTCAAAAACAACATTTTATGAGGTCACACTGACTTTGACCTTTGATCACAAAACTCTGATCAGTTTATTCTTCAGGCCAAGTGGACGTTCGTGTCAAATTTAAATATATTCCCTTCAGATGTTCTTGAGATCTCGCCTTCACGAGAATGAGACAGATGCAAGCGCATGCTGACCTTGACCTTTGAACTATGATTAATTCAGTGTTGAGTCCAAGTGTGTCTCTCAAAGTCCAACCCCACATCCATGTCGTGAGAGGCGGAAACAGCTGGGAGAACAGGATTGCCAGGCAGGGTGAAGTATGAAGGGCCGCTACGATAGCCATGAAGGCCTGGCTAGACCCACCCAGAAACACGCTGACCAACGGGGCACTGGTGAAGCTAGGTGGGCCAATCATAGTGGATAAAGATGATTACAGAAACATTCATGGAAAACATTCAGCAAGGTTTAGAAGGTGTCTCCCCCCCAGACAAAAATGATACAGGACAACTCAAACTGGAAGGATGTCATTCAGCTGACCCCCTTATTACAACCAAACACAACCATCCTCCAACACGACCAGACAGGCCTTAACCTGGAACCCACAAGGGAAAAGAAAGCCAGGAAGACCAAGAAACAGCTGGAAAAGGTCTGTCCAGGCGGAACTCAAGGAACAAGAACATCCTGGAGGGAAGCAGAGAAGATCGCCCAACATCAAACCAGCTGGAGGAAGTTCATGAATGACCTGTGCTCCCCAAACAGCAAAAGGGTTTAAGTCAAGTGAGTCCAAGTGGACATTTGTGCCAAATTTGAAGAAATTCCCCTCAAGCCGTTCTTGAATTATCGTGTTCATGAAAACTAAACAATTCATCATTGATTCCAAGTTGACATTTGTGCCAAATTTGAATAAAGGCATAGAAATTATGTTTGTTACATACTTGACATTATAAATACGTCATGAAACCAAAGTCTGGTGTTGTTTGACCCAAACACCTCCCGACCACCGACCTGCCCTGCACGCAGAGTTTCTTGCATTTTCCTTGTTGAACCAGTGGATTCGTGTGTCCACCACGACAAAGGATCCTAATTGACTCTCTGCTGGCATTGTTTCCGTGGTGTCGGCATTTCAGCACAATGCATGCCACCACCATGTAATGTGGTGTTAAAAGGTTCACACACAAGTCAGCTCCCATGACATCCCTGATAAAATGCGGGAAGCAAACAGACTTACTGTGCGTTCACACCAAACGCGAATGAAGCGAATTACTCGCGTATCGCGAGTAACGCGCCGCCCGTAACACCCGAGTTTCGACGCCAGACCATTTTGTTAATTCGCGTCATCGCGTCATTCGCGCGAGTAGCGGGGAAGCCGGCGGCTGTGCTAACTGCAGCTAAGCTAGCGCTAACGTTCGTAGTACAACCATTCTGCAAACTAATTACAGACACATATTTACAGAACTTACCGAGTAGACTAGTCTCCTCGGCGTCTTTCACCCAAGCCTGCTCCTTTTTGTTGCGGTCTCTGTAGAGTAGACACGTAGTATCATATAGCTCCGGGTAGCCACTGACGACCACGGCAGAGATAACCACCATCGCTGCTTTGTACCTGCTCTTGAAGTCCCAGATGCATCGGAGGGCCAAACGCCGTCGTTATTGGGTTCACCCTATCCTGCAGAAGCACATCCAACTCGGCGAGTTTCACCACCTCCTCCAGGAACTCCGTCTGGATGATAGCCGCTTTCAGCGGTACTTCGGGCTGACTGGGGCCCAGTTTGAGGACCTGTTGGCGAGGGCTGGCACCAGGATCTCCCGGCAGGACACCAGCTACAGGCGCTACATTTCAGCTGCGGAGTGTCTGTCCATCTGTCTCCGGTGAGTAGTAGTTTATTGTTGTGTCAACAACTGGATGTCAACCATGACGTCGGGAGAATCTCAACGCTGATTGGCTTTCGCGGCTATGACTCACGCGAATTCGCCTCAAAAGTTCAATATTTTCAACTCGAGCGATGAGGCGTTGGACGCGAATTTCGCGTCTATCGCGCCGCGTCCATCGCGTCTATCGCGTCCATCGCGTCGCTCCAAACGCGTCCATCGCGCCGCCCGGCGCGAATTTGCGTCTAATCGCGTCTTTGCATTGACTTTGTATGTAAACTTGACGCGCGAATTGGCGAATTCGCGTTTGGTGTGAACGCACCTTTATTGGTATTTGGATCGTCCTTGGCTGAATGTGGACTTTTTAATTGGGCCATAACTGATGACGTTTAACAAGAGCACAAATTAAGAAAGGCTGCCATGAAAAGAAAGGGTGACACAAACAGAGCAAAAGGTAGAGAGTGATATAGAGATGAAGAGATGTTTACTTGAAAAGATGAAAGAGAAAAAAAGAGTAGAAGACAGAAAGTGTGAGATGGAGAAAGTGGAAGAAAAAAGAGAAGGAGAAAAAGAAGGATCAGAGAGAGACGTGGGTCATTTCATTACTTCCCCAAAGGATAAAAAGGCACAATTACCAAAAGGCCTTGTAGTCCCGCCCTTTTTCACTCTCTTTATTTTTTCACTCTATCAGCACATCTACCCCCCACCCACCCAACCCCCGCCCTCCTGTTCTTATTATCCAGCTCTATCAAGGTGGCGGCGCTTTCTTCTGTCCAGCCTGAATGTGAAAGGTCAGGCCAGTGATCAAGCCGGTAATTAGACAGACCTGAGAAGAGGAACTAGATCACTGCGTGTCATCCTCTTCAAATGAACAGCCGGGGAGCCAGTGTCCCCTTCCTACCCAGCCACAGATGAAGTCTGTGCCTCATTTCATTTAAGAGGAAAACGAGACGAGAACACAGCGAGGTGGCTCCCCTTTCTTTCTGCCCTTAATCCACTGCTAGTGGCTTCTAAGCCTATTAGTGTCCGGAAACTTTAAGACAGAGGCTAAAAGAAGTGGAACCTTTGAGAGAGTGGGCATGAGGATGGGCTTTAAATGTTGTGTGTGTGTGTGTGTGGAGGTGTGTGTGGAGGTTTGTGCGCTTTCATCTCTTTCATCATCTTTATACGCAGGGGGTGGACACAACAACATAAACACCAATATAATGCGATCTAATACAAAAGGCTGAGTAACTCCTAATGTTCTGTTTGTGTCATAGAGGCGCTGATTCAACTCTACGGCACCTTACACAAAATTACCAACCGTAATTCAAATGTGCAGGAAGAACATGCCGACTGAAGACGTCACAGCTGAACCTCTCTGTCCACGAAACATCAACAAATCAAATACACAAAGGTAATGATCTCTGCAGGTGTCAGACTGCATCACATCAATTTATATTTTTAGTTTGTTTTTTATAGCGTCCATTGAATTTGTGTTGGGTCCAAACGTTTCCAATAAAAGCTTCAACCTCTGAAGGGCCCACCAGGGGAAAAAAAGGGAAAAAATATGTAAACGTTATTATTATTAGGCCTAGATAAGAAATGAGCTCTCTAGTGCCCCCATTTTGTTTGATGGGGTCAATAATGGAGGGGTCCCCTCAGATTATGTGTGGTCATATGCCTACAAAGTTGTGTGGTGATGGGTGAAAGCCTTGAGATGTTATACACCTTTATGTGATGAGCCACGCCCTCCGCAATATTCATTGCCTTATAGAAGCTCAGTTTTCAGCCTGTAATGACAAAAAGTATACTTAAAAAATAAAGGCAAGTAATGCATGGTGATAATGAATTATGCCATGAAAAAACATATTTTAACAGGTTTTAGAACGTAAAGCACTTCACCTTCACCTAATATGACAGTAGCCACTTTATTTCACCTTATTCTTACTGTAGTTCATTGAATAATTTTGTATTCTACAGTATTTTAGAGATTTCAATGTATTGCGATAAAGTGTCAGAAGTATAGCTATAAAGCCTAAAATATTGCGATATACTTTATCCATACCGTTGTGCTCTGGTTTCCACAAATGTCTGTGCATCTCCATAGCAACCTTTGGCATCACTGACACACTACATAACATTTTATCCAAGACAAATCAATATATTGATTTTAATTATGAAACTGTTAAATTGTTGGGTGTACTTAAATTACACTCAAATGGAAAAAAAGAAGAATTATTTCTAAAACCCAACAGTGGTAATGTCTAGAAAAGAAAAGCACAAATGAAATTCACTGTTCCTGATTTTTCTACATCCTTCAGGCCGATCACAAAACTTTTCACAGCAGGAAAAAAAGTATAGAGTAAAAAGTATAGAGTAGTCATTATTTTTGTTACAGATCATCACATCTGCTACCTGATTTTACCCCTCAAATACCGTCACTAGGACAAGGGTTTCGGAATCAGACACCGATGCCAAAAGCCACCTGTTGCAGCAGTATGATACACTATTGGTGCAGCCTTTTTCTCTGAACATACTTTTGCTCAATGCATCCAAAAAGTTCTATTTTAACTTGATCAGTCCACAGGACTTGTTTTCAAAAAGCATCCGGCTTATTTAGATGTTCCTTTGCAAACTTCTGACACTGAATTTCAGCTCTCAGAAAGTTTTCTTGGTCTTCCAGACCTTAACTTGACCTCCGCAGTTCATGGATTAAGATACTTGTAACTGGGAATATTTTCCAGGTTTGGATTCAAGGACATGCTGCAAATAAACTTTAAAACAGTCTGACGAAAAAAATACAGGCATGAAATTATCGTCCTACATTAATTTATAATAATTCAGTCACCGGCATATGAAGAACCAAACCCTGGTCTTCACAAACCACTGACACTGACACCTGACATCAACAACAAACAGTAACAGTTGGAGCCATTTCAGTTAAACCTGAAACTATACAGTTATACAATACACCTCATGGTGCAACCTGGACACATCATCAGTGAAGGACCTGGCATCATTTGGTGTTTCGGGTCTTATCTTCAGACACCCTCTTCCAGGCGACCCGGCCGGGGGTGATCAGTCCCAGACCTGTGTCCAGGTGTCTAACTGTGCCATTCGTCATCCCTCTTAATCCACCAGGAACCTTTCTCAGTGGCTTCCAGGATGTTCTTGGTGGCACGTTGTCTCTGCTGCCATTAGATCCCTGGACCTGGTGTAGACATCGCCCTGCAAAGCCCCTGCAAGGTCGACTAGGAACTGCCAGTCTCTTGCTGTTGAGAGAAGCCCTCCCTGGGCCTCTGGACGGGTTGAGGCTTCTTCCTGGCACGAACAAAAAAAATGGTTCGCTTTGTGGGGCGTTGTGACTCAACACAGCACTTATTGGATATTCACTGAGAGATACAGTGTGGTTAAACTTGGTCAGACTGACATGGTGATAGCAGATCCCTCTGATTGGCTCTGGCCTGGCCCAGCATGACCGCAGCCTTCTGACTAGACTATGATGACATCACCATCTTTAAGACAGAGAGGTGAGTTGGCAAGCTTGTGAAGGCTACACTCCTTCCACAGTAAAATCAGCAGGCTGCAGTGAACATACTGCACTGCTATATATTTTTGTCAAGGGGGGGAAAAAAGGAAAAACAACTAAGTAAATCACTAAAAGCAGGCGGACCTTTCAAATGGCCCTTTTTGAATTACTGTGGACTCCCACTACATTCCACTTCCACTCCAAAAATTTACAGCACTTTCAGCGATGTTGTTACATCATCTGCATTCATTTAATCAAAAAGCTGCACACTGGTGCATTTTTGAAGGGAGTGATTGGTTCACTTCTGTTTTAGTCCAGATCAGTGACTTTGGACCGGACATGATCACTTTCACTCTTTTATTTTCTAAACTTCAGCAGTGGTTTTGCTTATATTTGTTTAATGAAATTTGTACTTTCTCATCTACTTTACCTTCAGGGTGCGACTGTCTGCTCCACATCCTGTCTCCTTATTCCTACTGATCATCAGCTGCTCTGCCACCACTGGCAGCAGGACAGATTATTGCCCTGGCCCTGCTCTTTAGATGATTATGGTCCAGCTGAACGGCTGTGTTGTTGTTGTTGTTGTTGTGGTGGTGGTGGTGGTGGTGAGCAATCTCCACTGAAAGGCCAGTGTCGACCGCGGTTGGGACGATCGATACGGAGGGAGCTCGCTTGAAGGTCAGACGCTCTAATGAGAATGCTGTAATTGCGAATATTCATCTTTTGAATGTTCGCCTCTGGGATCAGGTTATCAATTACACATGCACATAGACATAAAGCACCCACACACTCGTGGACTGATGCATGCGAGAAAGCTTTCCATCTGGAGTCCACTTACACAGATACACATGAAGTGCACAGTCATGACTGCAACGGCAACTGAAGTGAACACAGATTAACAGACATGTATACACTTCAACAGGTGAGTGATGCTGACAATAGGACAGTGAGTTACTGAGGCCAACTGTCCAGGGTTCAAATACGGCAGCGAGAGTCAGTGTGGCCTCTGAGTCAAGATAACATGTTCAGGACAAAGCTAAGGCAATGCTCCGGTGCTGAATGCTGTATCTTATCCAGCCCAGTTGCAAGAGGAACATGTTGGCATTGTAGGTTTCTGCTCACCATAGATACTTTACATTTGTAAGTTTAATATGTTTCAGTTTAGTTTATGTAAGACAGCATGTAAGATTAAGGGGGATTTAGTGACATCTCGCGATGAGAACTGTAGATTGCAACTAGGTGAAGTCTGTCCATGTTAGAATTTAAAAGTTTTTATTGGGAGCCTAGAGCTGAATACAATCTAGCATCGCCACAGCACGGTGCGTCATGTAACGCCCGTCAAGTACTGCTCATAGCACACACTGGACACACTGCACTGCAGCTCGTCCACAGACAATCTGTACTGTACTCTGTACCTCTGCGTTAGCTTAAAATCATGTGCAGACAGCCCTTAATCTTTCTATATAATGAGAAAAACTCTGTGTGTGTGTGTGTGTGTGTTCTACGTTTTTCTGCTCACTGACGTGGTCAATCTATGTGAAACTGCACATAGACATTGAGGACTGGCATAGGTAGAAGGTGACAAAGCTACCAATGGCTATGGATTAGTTAAACTCTATTTCTCACCTGAAGAGCCATATTCTCACAGACCTCACAGCTATGATTCACCAGGCAAAATCTTTTGGCCATGGTCTTTATAATGATGGTATCGTGGGTCTTTTAGCTAATCTTCTCATCCATTCTTCATCACACACAAGACAGCAGCAGCAGCTACGGAGTTCTCTTTATACTTCAGTCGTGACGAGAGGAGTCGAGCTGCTATAGGAGCAGAGAAAAAGAGCTGCTACAGGAGCTGGTCTGAACAAGTGAGAGTGAGTGGGGGAAACATGCATTTAATTCTGGGGGAGTAAGGCTGGAAATAGGACAGTGTGAAATGCTGTGGGGCGGCATGTCTAGGAGCAGCAGCGCACGTCAAGCTGCCAGTGTGGGGTGGATGGGTTATACATCGAAAATAATAGGGGCGTATTCTTTGATGTGTTGTGTTAGCCGCCAGTGTTTTGGTCTAAAGTATCCACAGAGGTGTGTTTCTCTCCAAAACAAATGGACATCTTTATTTAAACCTTTAAAACACTGATAAAGCTGTTTCTCGTAACAAATCAGTGTTTCTCCGATGCTGTTTAGCATGTCAGAGATGGGCTGGTATCTCCTTTTTTTGTTTACACTACGGTGCAGCCCTGTCTAGTGTTTGGTTTGTCCGTTGTGGGCTACTGTAGGAACATAGTGTTGTAACATGGTTTTTCTTATTTTCAGCCAGTTATACACTAAAGAAAACATACTTATTAAGTTTTACTGCCCATAAATCCGACACACTGGAGCTTTAATGAGAAGTTACTTTGTGTTCTTCTTATTCTCACCAACTCCACTGAAGTGACCCAAACCAACAATAAGTTGTCTGTCTATCAGTAGTGTCTGACTCTGTGGCTCTCAGTCCCAAGCTCTTTGGTTCCTATTGATATGTAAATCTTTAAAAAGAGCTCAAATATAAACGTTCATTATTTTAAAAAAGGTTCAGTTATAAATCAAACAGAAGCAAAGTGTGCATTTGTTGGGGCTTTTTCAGCAGCTGATTAATCGACATTTGGTGCCCTAATGTGTGTGTGTGTGTGTTCATGGTTTGCTAAGTGATGTGTTTTAAATAGTTTCTGGAAAACAGCAGAAATCTGTGGCACAGAGGAAGAACATATATCAGGCGTTCGGGTGCACATATTCCTGACAGCTGTCCAGCATAGCATGCTTCATCACTTTCCTGTTTGTGCTGTTTTCTCCTTCTTGTCCTTATTTTTTTTCCTTCAACTTCTCAAAGTGATTAGAAGAGGAAGCAGAAAACAGAGCAAGAGCAGGCAGCAACCTCCCAAAATGTCAAGAACATTAATAAAGATAATTAATAAAGAGCAGCCTGAAGGATTTCCTACAGATCTTGATGTTTGGTTTGTGTGTGTGAGTGTGTGTTTAAAGTTCAGCGTTCTGAGTCTGTGCTGTGAGCGCATGGATTAGTGTTTGTATACCTTTATCTACGTGTGCATGCATCTGTCGCAGCAAATTAAAAGTTTATGAATATTTTTGTGGGAGTCAGAGTCACCTTTGTCACATTTGTCCAAAAAAATCCTTAGTCTGTTTTTATGCTTTTAAAATGTCCCTGTTGTAAATGCTCACAAGACTGTGAATATGATATTAGAAATTATCACTAACAGCGACACTGCCTGCATGAACAACGTGTGAGCGTAGCAGACCCTCTTGTTGTTGCACAGTGACACCAAGGAACTCCCTCATTTTTTCAGTTAGACCAAATGTCTACACTGACTGAAACATCACCTCTGTTGCCCAACTCAGTTTTCAATTTTGAATGTCTCTCTGCTTTTGATGTCAATGTTCTGCAACACACTGGGCTGTACTTACTGTCAGCTACTGTCAGGAGGTGCCTATAACTTGTTTCCACAATAGACAGGGGCAAGTTACAATCAATAACCAAGTTGGACAGTATTGCATTGGTGATAACTTTCTACTGTGGATGACTCATGCTTTAGTTCCCAGCATGGCTGTCCGTGAACTGTGAGACTGAAGGCAGTGTTGGTTTATTTGTGATGCTTTAATTCATTGAGTGTTCTGCAAATCTGAAAGAGGTAAGCATATTGAACATGTGTCAGAAAAATGCCTTATAGCCCGACATGAATTACAGCTGAAACTAACTTTATTGCTATCTTACTATATAATGATGAAAACTCTGTGTGTGTGTGTGTGTGTGTGTGTGTGTGTGTGTGTGTGTGTGTGTGTGTTTTTCCACATTTTTCTCCTCTCTGACTTGGTCAATCCATGTGAAATTTGGCACAGTGGTAGAGGGTCATGGGAGGATGACAATGAAGCAATATTACATCAATTGGCCAAAGGGGGGCGCTATAGCAAACTTCGAATGGGCATCTCTCTATGGGGTGCCGTTTGTAAAGTGGCTCACGCTGAAAATAACATCAACATTTTGCCACATTTATCTTCAAACAATGTTTAAAAAAGGGCTGTGAATTTTTTAACATCACCTTTTACCACATTTACAGCAATATTTGTTAACTTAGCAATATATGAAATAGTTAAATCTAAATATTAAATGTAAATCTAAATCTAAATGTTATATCTAAATGTTAAATGTTAAATCTAAATGTTCTGGGTGAAACAAAATATTTAGCTAATATGCAAATTCACACTGCCGGTCACCTGAAGTACCAAAATAAAAGCTCTAGATGGTCAGACTGTGTTTATAGAATCAAATAACAAATTAAAACCAACTTATCGGGGGAAATGAACACTTAAACACGCATTAGCGTGATAATAACTACCTAAAATAACAAAAAACATGTTTGGAGAAAATTTATTCGACGTGTACTTTGAGTTGTTAGTGTCCCTTCGGAGGGAATTGCCTGGTTGTTTACAAATACTTCCGGGTTATCGTAGATTAGCTAGGCTAACTGTTAGCTCTTAGCCCCGTTAGCGGTGTCTGTAATAACTCAATAAACAGTCCGTGAAAAAAATATTTTTTCCAGCGTAATTGGCAACTGGGTGGCGCTATAACAACAGAAAAATGCTTAAAAATGGCTAAAATGCGACCGATGGCTGTGGCTCCCCCTGTGGACCAATGTTGGTGTTTTCTAATGTTTGGTGTGACTAAGTCATGGTATGGTCTGCTGTACATAATCACGGAAACTGTCAGTGTGTCATTCTGTCAGTCAGTCATTCTGTCTGTACCACGTTTTTCTGCTCACTGACGTGGTCAATCTATGTGACACTGCACATAGGCATTGAAGACTGGCATAGGTAGAAGGTGACACAGCTACCAGTGGCTATGGACTAGTTATTATGAATTTTATCATCAGCTTGTAATTATTAAGTTTCTCTCCCTGTGGTTGCAGCGATTTTAATGTGCATGTTTTTGTTTATTGATTTTATAAAATCAATCAGCCTATAAGCTGTTTCAATCTTAGGGTGATTAGTCCACTTTAAATAAACCAAACTCAGTTCTCTTAAAGTGCACCAAAAAGGGGACCAACAAAAAAAAAAAAATCATTGTCAGGTTTGTTGAAGGTGTCAGTGCTGTTTGGGCTGAGAAAGCCATGTGTCAGTAAGGTAAAGGAGGTTGTTGGGTTGGTGCGGGGAGCAGTGAGACCTGGCATTAGGGGAGTGTCTCTGGGACGCCAGAGATCACTGTCTAGCCTCCTGGAGGTGTCGTGGGACCAACTAGACGAAACACCGATGAAAGGAGGTTCCCACCTGATGACCCCAAAGACATGTTAGTTATCACTGCTCACTGGTCTGTATAGTTAAGCCTTGCCATAATAGCTTATCATGGGGATTAGGAGGTTATTCACTGAGCGCTGATCCTTTCTCTAGAGCACAAACTTCTTGTGTTTATTTGAACTCATTTGAAAGACGACTCAGTTCTCTTTCTGGTCAACTTCTATTCACACTATATAATGTTTCATCTGTTATTTCAAGTGTCCCAGGTCAACATCGTGTGATCTAGAGGGCTGAATACAATGACAAAGAGCAAAGCGAACCTTGAGTGCTTCATGTTCACAGGCACAGGTTAAGAGAACCGCGCCACGGACTTGAAGCGAAGCGAACACAAGCTGGTGGCAGGCACAGACGCTGCACGCAAACATCACCATGACAAATGGACCTTTACGGAGTCCACACCTCTTTGTAGATCTGCAGATGCTGAGTGATGGGTTGAAGTAGTAAAAATCTGCTCCTAAACTCTGTCAGCAATTGTTAATGGGCTGGTAAATGTATTAAATGGCTTTGTGTCTGTACAGCAGCAGCGGCAGGGAAATATCTGACAGAGGTTGAAACACCAAAATGTAACTATTCATTAACTTGACTGTAAGTGTTGACAGCGTGATTTTGTACTTTGATTTTGTACTACTAATTAAAGAAAAAAGGGAGTCAGTGTTCAATTAGTACATTTCCAATTAATGACTTCCAGCTAATTACCAGTGTAACGTACAGTCAGTTCAGCAGCCAGTGCACAGCAGGTCAACTGAGCATGCAGAAGTGTGAAATGTATCTGTAGAGAAACATAGTAAAGAAAAGTTTTCAATGTTGAATGAATAAATACGTGTTTCAGTTGAAAAGATCTTTAAAGGAAATCAATACAACTAATTAAACTGTAATTGACAATGTACAACCAAATTCTGATGTGTCTTGCAACATATCGCACAAAACATGTCAAAGCTTTAAGTTGTTTTTATGCAGTTTCATCAACATACTTATATCTGTAAAATCAACGAGCATTAACATGTTCCGTGTTTTATTATACGTTATTTTTGTCCTTGTCGTCCTGTTCCACTGAAGAGAGGAGATGGCTTTCTGTGCAGGCTGTAATTGTGCCGCCAATACCTTGTTAACATGAATGATTTCCATTGTACTGAGAACAATGGCGGCTGATAACAGCCTGTCTACAGTACATTAGAAATTCTGGCCAGGGTCAGTCACTATGACGCCATCCTGGGCTGGACTGAAGCTGCTCCCTTTCTAACTCTGCACGGTTCGGAGATCAGTTTGAGTTAGCATTAAAAGTTAAAAAGCTGCACATGTGACTGGCATTTAATATGCTGACAAGAATAAAGAATAAACTTTAAAACAGCCAGTGAGGCGAAGCTTACAAGGGATAAGAATTATTACAGGCACCATATAATCATTATTAATGGTATGCTTGTGTGGCACTATCATATCGTCACCATATAATTTTTTAATAATATCCTCCTGAGACCTCAGCTTCTGTTTGGCACACACTTTTAATGTCACCGAGCTGTTTTGGGATCAGTAGAACCTGATGAGTATAACTTGCAATTCGTTTGTTTTGATGATTTGTTCTTGTTTCATACTCCAAGCAAGAAATGTCCTTTTGTCCGTAGAGACAGTCTGTCACACTTAATTGGTCCCAACATCCTCAAACGAGACAACGATAGAGTCCCAGTGTCCTACGACGAGTCCCTCCTAATTAACACTGTCTTCACTTGTTACGGTTGATAAAAAATTTGTTGCCATATCAAGCTACAAAAAGTATTCATACATCAACTTATTTCTGATTTCATAAAATCTGATCAGGTTTTGGATGTTGTCGTCTTTTGTGTCAGGATCAGATGCAGACTGACTTGGCAGAGATGGCTGCCATCTTGTTTTTACATGGATTAGTGTATTGGGCTCTTGCTACCACTAGATGGCACAAAAGTGTCCACGAACGAGGACAACAGGTCAAAGCTAAGCAGAATGAAGCATAAGATTCATGAAACCCAAAATGTGTCGTCTTCTTAAAGGGATAGTGCACCCAAACGTGAAAGTTCAGTCATTCAGTCTACTCACCCATATGTCGAGGGAGGCTCAGGTGAAGTTTTAGAGTCCTCACATCACTTGCGGAGATCCAAGGGGAGAGGAGGTAGCAACACAACTCAAAATATCTCCATACTGCTCGTCCATAGTGATCCAAGTGTCCTGAAGCCCTGACATAAAAAGCTGTCTGTGTGTCTGTGTGTTGTCTCAAGAGGATATGACAAATACAAACTAAACTTTCAGTAGCCTGGGAGTTTTTTTTTTCCAGTCCACTAAATACATTTTGCTGCAATAAAAATCAAGTGAGCTGAGCAGCCTGAAAACGTATCTTATAAGATAAAACTGATGTTGACAAAGTTTTCCTTTGGGGACATGATTGGCAGTGGAAAAAAAAGTAATAAATTGCAATATATTTTATCGCAATACCTTTAAAATCACAATGATATTTTATCATAATAATATCTTATCGTGGGGCCTCTGGTGATTCCCACCCGTATCCAACATATGACATTTTTCTACAACTTATCAGACGTCAAATGTTGAAATTACACGCATCAACATCTTCCAGTTGACTGATCCTACGATAAATACTTATTTAACTCGTTCTCATTTCTCAGTTTTAAAAAAATACAGACGCTTTGTGACACTACTCTGTATCTGTAGCTCTGTAGCTGTAGGTTCCAGCAACAAAACTACTCTGTTAGGTTTAGAAAACAAATCGGCTTTCGGCTTAAAAAAGCACATTTGTTACATATCAGTAACATTAAGTGATGTAAATACATCACGTGAGCAACGACTGTACATGAGAAAAGTAATGTTACGTTAAAACAATGTGACTTTTGCCTTCACATGGGACATGAACTGCAGTCTTCTGGGTGAAAGTCTGGGTCTGGTTTCTTTGACCCAAGAATCTCTCCTCCAGTTAGGTGAAAGCTTGGTGTGTCTTTAGCAAAGGATGCTTTTGGTATAGATGTCACAAGCTGAGGGCCGTGATGAAGCGTCAGTATTTGATGACCTGACGATGAGGTATGCAACCGTTCAGTATGAGTCTTTGGGTTTGGTACGCATTATGAACCGAATGATATTTGAACTACCTGATGGCATTTGGGAGGCAGCTATGCTAAGATAGCTCGTCGTGCAATGGTTAGTCCACTTGGATATTTTTTGGACTATTGAGGCTTTGGAATTATGGGCCGTTGGAACGATGGTATGGCGCTTTGAACTGCTAACTTGGCTTAGTGGACGTGATGGAAACTGACACGGTCTGACCCTGATCTGATCCAGAAACTACCGTACTAACTGTTCAAGCTCAGAGACAGCAAACCATTTCAGTCTCATTAGTTCTTGGCAGCATAGGTCACCAGTCGGATTCTTTATTCAACTGCACAGAAATCTGTAGGTTATTTCCACAACTCTGCTCCTGCTCAAGTGGAAGGGAAAGACAGAGACAAGAGAGAGAGAGGGAATTACACAAAATGAATAAAGGCAAAATGAAAACAATAAATCTAAATGCAGAGCCAGAGCGTGATATCGTGTTGATTCCCCACCATTCAGAGGCAAATAACTGTTGGTGTTTTCTATTGATCTTAGAGAGAGAAGTGGTGTCTGCTGGTTGTTTTATTCAGCCGAACTCAAAGAGCGAGAGGATGTCAGAAAGAGAGGAAAAGGGAAGACTTGCAGAATTCATTGTTTCAAAAGAGTTGTGAGACTTTTGATAGCTACAATGTTAATTACGCTCAGAGACGCTTACTTCAACCATTTTGGTAATTTCTTCCCTCCACAAAGAAATGTAAAGTAATTACAATTCCTGGTGAGCCGCGTGTGTGTGGGAAGATAGGGGGAGATTGTGTGTGTGTCTGTGCGTGCGTGTCAATGGTGTGTATGAGTACGTGTGCATTTCACACGAATGTGCACACGCGCTTCGCAATTAATTTCTCTGATTTCCTACCAGTCCTTTTACAGGCTTTTTAAATGTCATCCGCCGCTATGATTGACATGCAAATTTGTGGCTGGCAGAGGGGCTAAATGGGAAGGCAGGTTGAGCGAACCAGATAAGGGCATTGTTTCCCAGCTATAGGCTTAGGGAGGCAGAGCAGGGGTTCACTGGGTTTAAGGAGGAGGTTAACCCCTGCCACGCCACCCACAATGCATTAGGGTTAGAAATGTCACTCTGGCTGCTGGCCTTTAATTGTTGAGCTCAGCTGTTATGATGGGTTTCCCCTCAGTTTCAGTCAACAGCTTCAGGGGTAGCAGTATCTTAAACCTGCAATTAAACCTGACTCTCTCTTCACTCATTATTGTCTTTATAGCCACGGATGGCACGTCTGTAACCTTCTCAATACTGTTTACTTTTCAACCTGGGTCCTATTTTCTGATCTGAAATCTCACGTCTCTTCTTCTTCTTCTTTGGTGTTTCACTATACAGTCTGTGGTGTTTTACGGCAGTTGGTCTCGCGAGACTTGAGTTGCTGCAGGAAGTTGCTGGAGCGAGCTTACAAATGCGACTGTTTGGAGTAGTCATGGCTGAATTTGGGAAATATATGTGTATCCTAAATAAGATCAGCCACACATAACATCCCTGCACCATCTAATCTGTACGGTTTCATTAACTCATCCAGCGTTTGGTGAATATTTCTTCCACCTCGTGTTTTCACCATGTTCTCCTTTGCGAAAAAAAACTCAAACTCTACTCCGAACAGTTTTTCACCTTAGGAGCTCTTTTAAGGTCTTAGATGCTTTGTGAATGACTTTAATCTTTACCAGGACCTAGTCTTAACTATAAGGGGAATTTTAGAATACAAGAATTTTCTTATAATTGTGTCACTAGGAGCAACTCTTAGTCCGAGGAAGCTTTGTGGAAATGGCAGCCCTGGTCTAAATAAATAAATAAATAAATAAATAAATATAGAAATTGGCACTCAGAGAAAAAAAAAGTCTTGCACTTTTAGTTAGGCCTAAAAGTGCTGGTTCGATAGCAGATGTTGAGAGTGCAGCTCGGCTAAGAGGCTTTTCATTGATCTGACTGCTGCATCTTGAAAGAAAGCAGAAATATGTTGATGTTAGCTTCAGAGAGCAGAAAAGGCAGAACATGCAGAGACGGTAAAAGCAACAGCATTTGAGCCACAGAGCAGACAGCCAGAGTAAAACCACGAGTTTGTCTGTTTGCCTTAGCGAAATGACTAATACAATGAATTCAGACACCTGCCTCGATTTTTGATTCTAAATGAATCATGTAAGGTGTTAATGTGAGACCCCACCAAGACCAAAAGCTGAAGTCATACCAATTAGCAAACTAGGAAGAGCGTTAACATTTAACACTACTTGACTTGTGGCCTGTTGAAATGTGTGAGGAACTAATTAAACTAGGTGTTGCAGATAACAAATTAACATGATCCTGTAACTTATACTTTACAAAATTTACCATAAAGTAATTAGATAGATAATGAAGTAGAACTGAGGGCGGCACGGTGGTGTGGTGGTTAGCACTGTTGCCTCACAGCAAGACGGTTTCTGGTTCGAACCCTGGTGGGTTTCCTCCAGGTGCTCCGACATGTTCTCCCTGTGTCAGCGTGGGTTTCCTCCAGGTGCTCTGACATGTTCTCCCTGTGTCAGTGTGGGTTTCCTCCAGGTGCTCTGACATGTTCTCCCTGTGTCAGCGTGGGTTTCCTCCAGGTGCTCCGACATGTTCTCCCCGTGTCAGTGTGTGTTTCCTCCAGGTGCTCTGACATGTTCTCCCTGTGTCAGCGTGGGTTTCCTCCAGGTGCTCTGACATGTTCTCCCTGTGTCAGCGTGGGTTTCCTCCAGGTGCTCTGACATGTTCTCCCTGTGCCAGCATGGGTTTCCTCCAGGTGCTCCGACATGTTCTCCCCGTGTCAGCGTGGGTTTCCTCCAGGTGCTCTGACATGTTCTCCCTGTGTCAGCGTGGGTTTCCTCCAGGTGCTCCGACATGTTCTCCCCGTGTCAGCGTGGGTTTCCTCCAGGTGCTCTGACATGTTCTCCCTGTGTCAGCGTGGGTTTCCTCCAGGTGCTCTGACATGTTCTCCCTGTGTCAGCGTGGGTTTCCTCCAGGTGCTCTGACATGTTCTCCCCGTGTCAGCGTGGGTTTCCTCCAGGTGCTCTGACATGTTCTCCCTGTGTCAGCGTGGGTTTCCTCCAGGTGCTCCGACATGTTCTCCCCGTGTCAGCGTGGGTTTCCTCCAGGTGCTCTGACATGTTCTCCCTGTGTCAGCGTGGGTTTCCTCCAGGTGCTCTGACATGTTCTCCCCGTGTCAGTGTGGGTTTCCTCCAGGTGCTCCGACATGTTCTCCCCGTGTCAGCGTGGGTTTCCTCCAGGTGCTCTGACATGTTCTCCCTGTGTCAGCGTGGGTTTCCTCCAGGTGCTCTGACATGTTCTCCCTGTGTCAGCGTGGGTTTCCTCCAGGTGCTCTGACATGTTCTCCCTGTGCCAGCATGGGTTTCCTCCAGGTGCTCCGACTATAGCTCATCACCCCCTGCCACAATAAAGACACCATATCCATGCAAGACTGTCAGGGTGCTTATCCGTGGACAGCTTCCTTGTTGCTGACCTCGCCTGCCTCTGCTGCTTCATCTGCTTCCTGGTCAACCACTCAGTCTTTGTCATTGACACTCAGCTCTCTGTAGTAAGTTAACCTGTTATTCTGCCTGTGGCTTCCTGAGCTGTGGATTGCTTCGTCGTGTGGCTGCACATCCCGCCTTTGTGTGCACGTCTTCATTGCTGCTGGCCAGACCCACCCTGTCTGCAGTCTGCTCCACACGAGTGTGTTCATTTCGCTGGTGTGTACTCCTGGTTTCGGATTCCCTGCTCATCTGACACTGCCTTCTACCTACTATCTCACGGTATCGTTGCACGTTATACACCAAGAGCCCTGGACTGAACCTGCTACTCAGACGGCTCTGATCCCGGATATAGACTCTCCTAGTTGTTTATCAAAGCATTAAAGTTCATTATTAAATGTGATGCCTCTCATTGGTGCTGCATTTGAGTCCTACACCTGCCCGTCACAAAGACATTTTGGACCCAATTAAATGCCCACTGAGCCTGGACCAGACCACACTGACCACACACTGCTGTGTCTTATTCCTGATTGTCCTGACACTGAACATTCACCAGGACATCCATACACATAAGCATGCTTCCCAATACATGAAGCTCATTTCAAAGTCAAATCTTAGTCATCTAGATTTTGCCCTAAATATTCAGCTGACATCTACTGCAGTGCTACAACAGTAATATTATGCAATGTTGTGAGAGATTCATATGTAAAGCACACTGAGCTAATGACTGAGTTATTTGAAGCATTATGCAAAGTAAAGCTGGACAAGACCTGTCAACGGAGAGAAAATCAATGGGATTGTATGCCAGTGTGAGTGAATTTTAATGAAGCAAAGAATACATTTTTTCTTAAACTAGGATCTGGAGACACACTTGAGCTCACATCAAGGCCACTGCCAATCATTAACATATTAAATAGGCACAGTATTTGAATTTTATTCACATCTTTTATTATAAGCTTTAAATGCATGCAGAATGCAGCCAGAAAATAAGTCTTGCTTCCAGTCCTGCTGAGTGTATTTGCTACTGTATATGGTTTCATAACATGATTAGTGTGCATGCTGTTTTCAATAGCACAGTAACATTCATAGGCAGAGCACTCTAGTCTCTTTCACTGTGGAAGACATTTAGAAGTCAATGTCATCTTCTCTTTTCATCTAAGGATGAAAAAAAGAAAACAAATGCAAAAAATTTGAATCTTACATCATAGTCCTCGCCTCGGTTACTTTTGAAATATGACTCCAATCTCAAGGTCTTTTCTCCGAGTCGCTTGTGTCCTCCACCTTGTGTGGGCGTCCATTTTTCCTTTGACATCTCCCTTTGGAGTTAAGATAGAACTTTATTTATCCCGAGTTGTCTGTCTGTCTCTCTCTGACAGGGTTAATGAGATGGCAGCGCAGAGGCCATGCGCCGCTCTGCTGTTCCTTATTTATGCTAAATCTTAATGTACTCAGTGTGCCTGGGCATTATTTAACTCTGTGCCCTTGGGCTGCTGCTGCGTCTTTATTCAATTCACCGAGGTGGCAGGAGGTCAGGGACTGCTCTGAGCTTCTGAGTCACACAGCGAGCAGGGAGAAACACTCCTCCGTCACCTCCTCCTCCGTTCATTCCCGTCTTCAGTCGTCCTCCCTCGCCTCTCACTCCATTCTCAGCTCCTCTTCGTTCAGATAGCGGCTGATAAGGTGTGATTAATGAGGGCAGGCTCCTCGCCAAGAACGAGAACATCTGTCTATGATTTATTCTTTTGTGTTCTTTCATCCAGCTAGCTTGGTTTGTGTGTGTGTGTGTGTGTGTGTGTGTGTGTGTGTGTGTGTGTATGTGCCCGGTGTACTTGTGGGAGAAAGACCACCTGTACGCTTTCCCTGTAGACGTCGCTGGGGAGATCTCACAACGGAGTTCAGTCAGATGCAACATGTGAGAAATGGCGCCAACAGAGGAGAAGAAAGAGGACGTGGTGTGGCTGCTGCAAGGCTCAGGGCCTCTCCTAAACCAACCTCTCCCTGCCTCCCTCCACTCTGTTCACGTGGAGCATCCACCACATGAAATGCCATCCCAAACTTTTGAGCAGGGAGTGGAAGTGGGTTATAAAACCCTTCAACAGTGAGTTGACATCGATGCTGACTTACAGACCTGGAACCTGGTCAGTTCAAAGGGACACAGTCCGTTACTATCATGTGATTCATTCATTCATTCATTTTCTGCATCTTCTGGTTCTCCGTTTGGATCCAACCGGAGCACCGAGCCCTGGTTTGTTATTCAGGTTAAAGCGGGAAGAAGCAGCGGGTTTATCGGGCAGCTGAGTGAAGTGGAGCCTGCGGAGGAAACACCGGGACCGTCTGGATGTAATAGTCCGTGGAGGTGCTGCGGTGCTCGGCTGCACAGATAGGAAACCCCTCGGCTGACAGGATGTACCACTCTCTCACTCCGCTCTCTCTCACGCAGGCGCAGAACGTATGTGCTACTTGGCCGTTTTTCACTGCAATACTGCGAGTGGCCACTAGGAAAAAATAGCTGCAAGGCTGAGCAGCGTTCCTGGGGTCATGGCGCAGACTCTGGCTCTAAATAATGCACCAGCACAAGATTGCAGTGACTGTATTTTGGCCTAATTTTTCTCCTAGTGGAAAGAAGTGGAGACATGTTGTCTGTAGATAGAGTCTATGGTAATAAAGTAAAGAATCAGAGAAATTATAATTTGGACCTGATAATGATGCTTGATGGAAAGTCAGAGGATGGCAGCGTGGGTGTCTGTGTGGGCGCAAACTGGGACCTGAATGTCTATTAAATCTAAACCTGTCTGAGACTGATGTATACTGCCAAATCAAAGTTTCATATTTCAGTTAAGAAAATAAAGAAAAAGTGGGGCTGCTTCAACATACATGACATTTTTTTTGTGTGGATTCATGAGGTATATGTGGAGATGGATGAAAAGTTAAGTCATCACCAAGTCAGTGAGATTCGTCTTCTGGGCACCAAGGATGCCTAGAAAACGTCATAATAATCCATCCTACAGTTGTCGAGATGTTTAAGACTGAGCGGAGTGGTTGAGTGAAAGACTGAAACACACTGCCATCCCTACAGCCACACTGCGAGAGTGGCTAAAAAGCTCGCTGTCATCATGGCTTGCTAAAGGTGATGAATGTGTGTTCCTTCCTCTCTCTGAGCTGATGTTGCGACGTCTTATTGGAGATAATAGACAATAGTTTGCTGTATCGCACTAACAACAAATTCCCTTCAGCTTCACACCCTTTATTGCTTTGTATATTCGGCCTATTCAGATGGTGATAACATAAATTCTCTTTTGTGTTTGCTGTTTTGTTTGTGTGGCAGTCGGCCTTGGATCATACTCAGCGTGTGCCAATAGGTAATTTGTGAGCATGTTCTTGACAGATGCTGCATTCAGGCGCCTGTGCCGAGAATCTCTTCAAGTATACAACTGTTGTACTTTTTCCTCTGCAGTGCCTTGCTGTAAAATTGGCAAATTCCCTGTGCTTTCACTTAAAATGTCCCCTACTGGAAATGAGAGGCATAAATCACTGTGCATGTCTGGCACCAACGTGCCCGCTGTGTCACATCAGCTTGAATTTTTTACAACATGGAAGGAAAGCGGCGGGCCCGTTGACACTTTCCAGCCTGGGAGCTACTGTTAGTCAACCACTCATATCCATTTTTAATGAGCTCTCAGCCATGATATAGTGTAATTTCACCTCCAGGACCCAGTGACGCTATTTACTGTTAACGAGAAACAGCACAGCACCGGCCAAATTCTTCCCGATTGGAGCGTTTATGAAATTCACAGGTTTATGACTTGGACAGAGTGTATATGTGTGTGTGTGTGTGTGTGTGTGTGTGTATGTCTTATTATAGCATTGTGATCCTGGTATACCTCTAAAGCTAGTTTTTGCTTAAGCACACATAGATTTGTTTGAGCACAGACGAAAATCAAGCAGGCCATAGCATGTCACTGAGAACAGTTGTGAGGAGAGAGGAGGTACGGAGTCTGCTTCAGTGAAGAATCCTTTTCAAACAACTTGAATATTGCTTTATGAGCTTTGCTGTGCACTGAAAAGACACTTTTTTGCACCTTTTCTAACCTGATGTGATACAGAGAGCAACAAAAAGACAAAAATGAATCAAATAGATCATTTCCACTGCACACTTGTAAGGTTTTCAGGGGCAAATGTTCATATTTGTGCTGCCAACTACAGATCTGATAATGTGTTGGCATCACATCCGGCTCAGGCTGTTTTATCGTGTACAGTTTGGGGCTGGATTATTACTTGTACGTCTGTTACGCTGCCAGCTGTTAAAGAAGCGTTGTGTGACCAACATTAGAAATCAGCTGGAGACGGTTCAGACTTTTTTTTGAAGTGGGGTTGTATGGAGCAGTCAGTCAGCATGTTTACATGCAGCTTGAGAAAATCAAATTATTGGCTAAATGCATGTAAACAGCTTAGTCAGACTGGAGTCAGACCCGGCGTTCTGCGCATGCACCACTTTTTCTTTCGCAGGCTTTCACCGGGCAGAAGAAGGAGATGATGTAGCAGCGGTGCAGTAACTTCCAGAAAAACAAACAAACACCGTGGTGACCGAGAAGCAGAAGATGCACTTCTGGACGGACGAGGAAACTACATTCATGCTCTGACAGCTAAAGGAGCTAAACATTTTGTAGCTTATAGATGGCAGGAAAACCTGAAACGCAGATTTATTTTAAAAAGTTTTTGAACAAGAACCGGAACTAGTTCAATATGCATTATATTAAAAGGACACAGCGCAGCCTATTGAGGCGGAGTCAGACGTACTTGGTTAGAAATTTCAATTTTCTGCATGTAAACTCAGACAAGACTAGAGGTCTGACTTGAGTGAGTTTAGCTCGACTACTGTCTGCATGTAAATGTACTGAGTGTGTTACACACAGTCGATGTCAATCTGCACAACCCCAGTTTGGAGAAGCAGGCTGGAGCACGACACTGAAGCTAAGCAACGTGCTGTTGTGGAGGGGCAGCAACGAAATGTATTTAAGCTGCCTAAAAAAAGTCCCACCTCAAACAATCAATGGCATTTTAAGTGTACGCAGTATTGTGTTAGTAGTGTATGTGCACTGCTTAACCTTTCCATCAGACAGCTGGTTCCCCCCACAGGGAAGCTGTTAACGGCTTTAAATCCCTATTTATGATCTCAAAGCCAGACTTCATAGACAAAAGCATTAATTTTAGGTTGCTGAACACCGGAGCTGCCGGTGTACTGCTGCTGTGATCACTTGGTCAATTTGTGTTCTTGTGTGACTTTGGTAAAACCAAACTAACTCTTTTAAATGCTAATGTCACACAATAACACAAAGACCAGTGATTGACCAGCAGCTCCTGTGTGAAGCCGTGTTTAATCACTGTTTTTGTCAATAGAGTCTGGCTGTGAAGCTTCACTGGGAAATCTGGAAAAAGGGGACCCTATAATTTAGGGTAGAGTTTAGGGCAGGGCTGTTATATTGGGTTGCATTAGAATGTATGGTTGTGCGGATGTCCATTTTATTTGTGGCCTATTTTTATTTCACTGCTCCACTCTCTCTGCCTGGATTTCATTTATTTCCCGTTTGACATCTCCTGCTTTGGGGGGGGGGGGGGGGGGGGGTGGCCACTGCACCTACCTTACAGTACAGGTCGGCTTTAAACAAAGTGGGGCCAAGTAACCTCTAACCAGATGGGCTGTATCAAAGTCAAGTGAGCTGCAGCCAGTAGGTCTCTCTTTTTTCCCCCTACAAGTTTTTTCCAACATTGCACAATGTAGATCAGCCCATCTTGCATTCAAACAGCTGCGACAATGTCACAACGGCTGGTGTTGTTTTCACCAGTGTTGAGCTCGTTACTCTTGTTATCTCGTTACTTCCTGCAGCTTTATGTTGTGCTGCTGGTCGCAGTAGGTGTTTCAGACCAGAGGTTTGAGGATGTGTTTTCCACAGTGGAAAGAGTTTTAGTTCCACCTCCTGCAGAAACAGAGTTCTTGTCATCTTTTCACGTGACAACGTCAAAGTAAGGGTTAAGTGTTTCCTTCTTCCTAATTAGCTGGCTGCTTTGTGGGGAACCTGCACCAATGAGTCTGCTGAGGTGATTGTTGTATTTCAGGTCAGTAGTAACATGATAACAAAAGTAACGTTGTGACGACTTGTCTGGATCTGAGGTAACTGTAATATTATACTGACATTTTATTAGTAATTAGTTACACTACTCTGATGTGACAGCATCACAACTTTGCAAGATGGACTCACAAACCTCACAGGTGTGTCGCTGACATCAAAATGAAGGTTGAATTTGAAGATGGGTGTGGTCAAAGCAAGGGGGCTGAAAATAGGGGGGCAGGAAGTAGAGGAGGGTCCAGTGGTCCCTGTTCTTTACGATGGGGGGCCGTTTGTAAAGTGGCTCACGCTGAAAATAACATCAACATTTTGCCACATTTAGCTTCAAACAATGTTTAAAAAAGTGCTGTGAAATTTTTAACGTCACCTTTTACCACATTTACAGCAATATTTGTTAACTTAGAAATATATTAAATAGTTAAATCTAAATGTTAAATGTGGCACCTAAATGTTAAATGTCAAATCTAAATATTAAATCTAAATCTAAATCTAAATGTTTGAAGTACCAAAATAAAAAGCATGACGTGGTCAGATTGTGTTTATAGAATCGTATCGAATCGTATAACAAATTAAAACCAACTTATCGGGGGAAATACAAACATATATATATGAATATCTCACATTTTTCACAGAATTAGTAATGTTTGTTCAGTCATTGTGTTTATAGACTTTACAAACACCAGATTAGCTTAAACGGTGATACAGTGACTTGAAAAATGTGAGATATTCATATAGCTAAACTCTGCTGGTTTATTTGAGAACAACAAGGTACACGTACAGAGTACATGTCAAATAAAATTTCTCCAAACATGCTTTTTGTTATTTTAGGTAGTTATTATAGGTAGTTATTATCACACTAATGTGTGTTCAAGTGTTCATTTCCCCCGATAAGTTGGTTTTAATTCGTCATTTGATTCTATAAACACAGTCTGACTATCTCGAGCTTTTATTTTGGTACTTCTGGTGACCGGCGGTGTGAATTTGCATATTAGCTAAATATTTAGTTTCACCCAGAACATTTAGATTTAACATTTAGATTTAGATTTAACATCAATCACTGGTGTCACTGGAGTGTTCCCACAGCTAGTATTAAGACAGACTTGAAAAAATCTGAACCTCTGCCGTAGCAGAATTGTTTCCCTATGAGTAAGTAAGTGATGGAACAGAAGACAGTCCAGGTTTGAACGTGAGTTTTGCCTGTAAATGATGATCAGTCGTGTCAAACTGTGCAGGACTCTTTCTCTTGACCTCTGTAACTTTAAACACAAGCTACTGGTGACTCTTTAGGAGCCTGATCCTCCCATGTAGCGGCATCATTGTTGTCTATGCAAAATCCACAGCAAAAGAAAAACATGTTGTGTCTTTTTGTAGTTTTTGCTGTTTGCTTTCATGCATGTTATAGGTGGCATTTTGTCACTGACACTCATAGCTCTACCTAAAAAAGAAAAAGCACAAATCTGAAAAGAGCTAACAATGGAGCAGGGCTTTCATAGCTCCAAGGATTTTCTCTTTCTGGGAGCCAAGGCCAGCAGGTAAAACTCCTGTCAGGGAAGATGAGATGGACTGTGGAGCAGAGGGTGGAGGATGGACTGGGTGGAGGGAGGGAGGGGGGTGTGTGTGTGTAAAGCTGAGGTATGCATTCAACCTTTCAAAAGGATTAAAACTCAACACAAAGCATTCCCGAGCAACAACTTGCTGGCATTTACAAAGTAACTCTCTCTGTGGCTTTGTGTCAGCTGCTGAATAACCTTGTGCCACATGGATAGCTCAGCCAAAGCAAACACATTTAGAGAGTGTGCAGGGGCGTGGGGTGAGCACTTAAAACACGGAGGGAGGAAAACTTTCAACTTTTTCTTTTTTGTTAGCATCTACATCACTGCTGTGATTTGGTGAGGGAAGACAAGTAAAGCTCTTATTTGCTCTCTAGAGGAAGACAGACTGACCTATTGGAGGAGTGGACGAGTTAAAGCTACAGTGCGTAACTTCTACATGTCCGTAAATGTCTGTTTCACCCAAGCCACTACTAGAGGAGATGACACAATGCTGATTAAGCCAATCGGCTCCTCTAACATCTCGCAGTATTTTTCAATATATATCATTTTTAGTTTGCGTGTCGACCGGCGTCATTCCTGGCGCACAGGAAATGCTTCCTCACAACAAGAAGGGAGGGGGAGGAAGAGGTGAGCGTGTCATAGCAAGAGGTAGAGCGCAGGTAGAAAGAGGAAGCAACATGGCGGAGAAGCAGCCGAGACACGGTTCAGAAGTGGATCCTACCACAAAGAAAAAGCCTGGACGTTCGGCTGAAGGATGTTGCCTTGCTGCTGTTGGATAAGTGAGTGACTTGGTTTATAATTGTATTCTGAGTAGTATGTGTTGCTGTTACATGTACTGGACCTAGTGCTTTATTATTTTCTTGGAAATGGTGCTATGAACGTAATGTAATGTTAGCAGCCTGGTGTTCGCCACGCTGTGTACACGGTGTGTGGCGAGTGTTACTCTGAGAACATGGAAGTGCCGCCGGCTTATTAGTTGTAATAACACATTATTCTCTGGGAGGCGACAGAAGTTATGCACTGTAGCTCTAATGTACATAATTGATTCTGAGTGTTTTGCCAGTGTGTTCAGTATTGGGTAGATTTGAACAGACAGCAATGGTCAGCTTTAACCAAGACTACGAATCCACAGCCATGCTGGCAACTCTGTCAGGTTGCACCTACGAACGAAATGTTAACATTAGCATGCTGAAATGCTAACAACTACAGTGCTAATATCCAGATGCTAAGTAGCCTAGTATACCACAATCACTATCATAGTTTAGGGTGTTAGCATGCTAACATTAGCCAGCCTATTTGGCACTAAACCAAACATATTGTGGCATGATTTAAAGAATTAAAATTGAATTTTGACCTAAATGAAAAGTCGGAGGATCACCAAAGTCAGTAGGACATCTGACATATGTACAACAGAGAAAAACAGCTGAGATATTTCAGTCCGGACCAAGATGGTGGAACAACAGACACCGTCGTCCCTGGAGCCGCACTGCATATTGTGGAAGCGTCGTAACCCTCTGAGGACTGAGGAGTGACCAGGGTACTGCAGTGATTTTAGCGCACTTTGATGTTGACTTATATGGTTTGATTTCGAGATATTAAGCTTCAAAGTTTTCACATCCTTGACGGCAAAACTGACAAGCAGCAAGAAACTTCTCTTTTACTTGTCTAAATAACATCTGAGAGCCGCTCAACATGTATATCAACATCCTATCACATTTTTAAAGGGGGTTTATTACAACATGTCTTGCTGGTAGAATCCACAAATACTGAACTTTTTTTTTTTTTTTACCAGGAAGTGTAAGATCTCCTCAGGAGGACCATTTACTGTAGACTTGTTGTTTAAATACACAAAATTAATGTGTTAACTACTGAATGAAGTGATGATACGAGGCATTTGGGAACCAAACTTTTAAGCAAAACGCCTCAATTTAATGCAAAAATATTGTGGAAAAAAAACAACAAAAAAACGATTTTCTACCGGCACACTTGAAATGTCAATTAATTTTAATTAATTAGAAGAAGTATTACAAACAAAAACAAAAAACAAAAACAAAATGATTAATTTAAATATTTATTAAATAAATGAATGAATAATAAATAATAAATAAAATATAATTTTATATAATTTGTGTTGTTTAATTTCTCTTTATCTTGGTTTACTTTCTATGGGATGCACAATAATATTGGCGTATGTTTTGAAAAAAAAAACATCAATATGTTTTATGTTTTTCTTTTGTAAAATCTGGTAGAAAAAAAATCAATTTTTGTATTTTTCTTTAATGAAAATTTTGGTATTTCTATTATTTATTATGGCTATTGACTACATCATTTTCTCTCCCTCTGTTCATACATATATATATATATATATATATATATATATATATATATATATATATGTAAAACCTTATTGTTATTGACTCATTCAGCTCATTCTGTAAGACAAAAATACACATTTTCACAAGTGATTAAGTTCACAGTGCTTACTTTAAATCTGGCATGTGTTTCTCTGCTGTACACTAACGTTGTCATGATTACAGCACGTTGCTACGAGGACGCAGGAGAGTGAGGAAGAATCAGATATGAAAAGAATGGCTTGGAGCTTGAAGGGGAGATGGAAGGGGGGGGTTGACGGTGAAGGACAGAAGTGGAAGTGAAGAGACAGAGAGGCGAAGATCTAAATCAAAGGCAGCTGACAAAGGGGGGGGACTGACGGACGGGTGGAGAGAGACGGAGGTGGACAAAGGGAGAGGGATGGTGGGGAGAGGAGTGAGCTGAGGGCTTTATTAAGATGTCTGCGAGTGTCCTTTCTCTGGCCTCACTGACTCCTCTGCTAAGCCTCCTTCCTTTCTCCTGTTTATTACAAAGACTGGGATAACGGTCGTACCCCCCTCCTTCTTTGTGCGGATGCTGTGTGTGTGTGAGAGACCGCTTTCACCCTGTGCCTTTGGTGGGCAGAAAGAGAGAGCAGTGAGGCTGATGTGGACTATTTTCACTCCTTTCAAAGTTGACTCTGAGGGGAGGTTTTCACCGAGTGAACCTGCTCCTGCTGATACTCATCACATCTGATGCTGCTGTGAAGTTTCTCTTCCACTGCTCAGCCCTGTCATGTTTCTGACAACCTGCTTACAGACGGCAGCGAATGCAGACAGGTTAGAGGGTATTGATGACAAATTATTGATGAAATCAACTGCAAAAAGTACCAAAATGACCAATTGAGAGCTGTAGTCTGTAACTTTTATAAAAATTACTTTTTGTCACGGCACGGTGGTGCAGTGGTTAGCACTGTCGCCTCACAGCAAGAGGGTCCCTGGTTCAAACCTGGGGTGGAGAGTGTGAACCCCGTTGTGGAAGAGTCCCCTCTGTGTGGAGTCTGCATGTTCTCCCTGTGTCAGCGTGGGTTTCCTCCAGGTGCTCCAGCTTCCTCCTGCAGTCCAAAGGAAACTGCAAAAACAAAAATTATCATTGGATTTTCAAATTTCTGAAGCTCGGACACATCATGTTCCACAAACACTTTTTCTTAAAATAGTGATATTTCATCAAAACCACTTTATTCTTAATCTCATTTAAAATTTGGCCAAAAGGAAACATTTTTCAGAGACTAACCAGCAACTGAAAAACTACATGACTCAGCCACTGGAAGTCAAAGTCCCAATGAAACTACTGGCTGATCCATTTGCTAGCTACACAGTATTACGGCGGTTAAGGCTAAAGTAAGGGTAATGCTACATCTCATTAGAATATGCTAATGTTAAGACAGTTATAAGCCAACATTGGCTATGAAGTATTACATTAAGACAGGGGGTTAGGGTTAAGGTAATGGGGATGGGAAGGGTTACGTCATGTTACTTACACGGATCAGCCACAACTTTAAAACCACTGACAGTGCTCATCTTATTACAGTACAATGTTCTGCTGGCAAACCTTTGGTTCTTGCATTCATTGAGATACCACTCGACACACTCCAGGCACCAAAACCGCTGTTGAAGTGCACACTCTCATGGCATAAGCACTCCACAATGGCAGTGAGAAAATTTGGAAGCCAGGTTGACTTGATCTCTTTGTCATGCTCCTCAGGCCATTTTGGAGCATTTTTTGTGGAGTGGCATGGTGCATTTTTCTGCTGGGGGGCCACTGCCACTGGGGAGTGCTGTTGCCATGAGGCGGAGTGCTTGGTCTGCAACAGTGTTTGAGTGGGTGGAGCATGTCAGGTGGTTTCCCCTTGAATACCAGAGCCAAAGGTTTCCCAGCTGAAAAATGCATTGGAACAAGATGATGGATGTACTTCCCTTCACCTGTCAGTGGTTTAATGTTTTGGCTGATCGTTTTTTTTTCACTGATGCTCAGTAAGTAAGTAAGTAATGAAGTATTACTTCAAGAGAGGTGGTTAAGATCAGGATAAGGGTAATTGAAAGGGTTACATTTCATTACCTATAAAGCAAATCACGCCTACATTTTCTGCCAGTCACTCAGGAAGGCTCAGGGAAGATATTTGTAGGAAGTCACCTCAGCTGCCCGCCTCCTCTGACGAGTAAAGAACAGTCCCTAAGTCATATAGTTTTTGCTTAAAGTGTTGAATCCAAGATATATTGGAAGTCGGTTTCCATAAACTAAGACACTAAACTGCTGAACAAAGCCACAGTAGATATTATAAGCAGAAGAGCTCTCCAGATAGGGTGGAATAGAAACAGTGGATTACAAAAGTACTAAAAATATTCAATTAAAAAGGGAACTGAAGAAACGCGCCGAAGTCAAATGGCTTCTCTCTCACACATCATAATTATTGTCATTACTGCTTATGATCCTCTCGAGATCCACTTAATGCTGCATTATGTCTGTATCATGTGGTTTCTCATTTATTCAAAAGTGTTGAATATTTTTTCCCAGCTATTAAATTTATAAATGCTGTAAAAGTTATTGGTTTAGGAACGCTTTCAGTTTTTATTTATGTAAATTACAAACATAAACTAAGTTGCTTATTAAAACCTGAATGTGTCCCGGCTCTGTGATGAATATCTGGGGTTAACCCTCGTCATATGTTCAAACACCTGATCCAGAACACGAGCTGTATGGTCCCAGAACGTCTCCTTCCGCCGCTGTTGTTTCCCTCATGTCACAGCATTACAGCTCATAATAACAAAGTACAAAAAGAAAGCTACACAAGTCTGGACAAGTTTCTCTGCTACTTTTAATGACGCTCTTGTGCTGAAGTTTAAATAGCATCAATTACCCATGCACACTGTCTCTGCTGCCGTGGTTAAGGGGTTGGCAGGCACTCCGCACATCGTCCATCAGCAACTTTTGTCACGCACCGTGTCATCCGCTTGCAACTGGCCGCCATGGCAACACTGAAAATAACTCCCTGTTAACCGGTCTGAAATGTAAGGTGATTATCAGCAGCTGTTTGCCTGCCGACTCCCGCACCCCCACCCCTCGGTGCAGCTCGCAGTTAAGCCCTGCGAACATCACTTCCCACTAATTAAGTTTGTTTATAAGGGATATTAAGTTTAGGAGGTGCGTAGGTGTAAGTAACCTTCACAAAGTACAGACGAGAGAAGGAGACAGAGGCATCCTGCTCACTATTGTGTGAAGCATGAACACGGATGTGGAATGAGATGATCTGTGTAAATATCTGAGAGCTATTTAAACACATATACACCTACCAACGACGCCTACAGCACGCATCATGAATCCACTGATTGAGAAAGCTGCTGTCATATAAATACACCTGCGTGATGAGAGGGACGAACATTTAATGAAGAAAGGCAGACCAACTTTTTTCTCAGTTATCTCCCTTCATCTGTTGTTCCTGTAGAGTGGCAGTTTAGCAAAAACGGCGAAAATGACATACCCAAATTAAAATGACTGTCACTTCTGAACCGCTCTGACTACATGCATGCATGAGGTCTTGCCAAAAAGAAGACTCCCTGAAGTTTCTTGTTAAAGTGTCAGAAACACTCTAGGTGATACAGAGACAGAGTAATGGGCCTCTGAAGTCAGTAAAAAGTTGAAGATTTTGCCTAAAATAAAAAATTTCAGGATGAATAACTGTCTGTGGCTTCATCTGAGCAGGTAAATGACACTGTGGGGCTGTAGACACACTATCAATGAACACTTGTTTCACATTTGAAGAAGGTTGCTCAAAGTATGACCATTCTACAGTGTTTTTACCATGAAAAGATCCAGGCGGAGCTTCAAATTACAAGTCGGTCACTCTGCTTCAAAACAGCACTGTCAGTGATCAAACAACACTCAGCCAGCTTCAAACATTGTACCTTATTGAAATCAGGTGTGATTATGATAGCTGATGTTGTTTATGACAGAAACACCATAAATATCACCAAATAAAGCCATATGAAACGTGAAAGTTATGATCCAACTTTCTAGACGGTATATCTCAGCCAAAAATAGTGGTAGGAGTGAGACTCTGACCTTTTATAAAACAGCTAAGTCCTGCTAACAGCTCCACATAAGGTCGCGAGTAATCCTTTAACTTTTCCCGTCGAAAAACGTCATGACATGACTTGTCACCACTCATCGCGATTTTGGATTTTGTGTGTTCAGGCTGCTCTGGTGCCAAATACAGAGTAAATAAAAGAAAAACGATGTTATTTTTGAAAAGTCAAGAGCTTCCTGAATCCGGCAACACCAAACATCACATGGTTTGATGATGTAGTGCGCCTGGGAGATACCATTTCACAGAGGAGGGGGGGGCGAGGACGTCGGCGTCCTGGCGGAGTTAGAGAGTTTGAGAAAGAGATGTCACGTTAAAAGGTTTCTTTTCACATTCAGAGTTTTCTACTAATGACATCCTTAATGTGAAAAAAGCCTCCTTGTTGATTCATCAGGACAGACAGACAGATGGATGGACAGTTGTGACTGGGGCTGAGATGGGGCCTGCCCAGGGCTCGCTGGGCTCCCTGGGTGCTTGGGAATGGGCCTGGGGCTGCCTCCAGGTGTGGAGCCCGATAGACGGCTTCTCAGGGTCGGTTTGACTCCCCGAGGCGCTATGGTTGAGCCTGGAGGCTTGACTGTAGGACATGAGCTGAGTTGGGCGGTAGCAGTGGACTTTCAGCCGCTTCCAAAGCCCCTACTTCCACATGAGCGATGTCGGGGATGGATAATGTTGAAGTGGAGGAGGGGAAGCAGGCGGAGGTCGGGGAGGTCATGTCCATCCTAGACATGGAGAGCTACAACTGTCAGTCACCTAAACATTGCTGATGCACAACAAAATGAAACTTTAACTTCTAGGAAACCCAAACAACGAACAAATCTCTTTTTGCTTTGCAGCTCTTTAGACATTGGCCGAGGTCGACATTATATATTTGAAATTTTAAACTCATAAAAACATATTTCCCCAAAGACATGAAAAACTGAAATTCAAGTTCCTCAGTTAGACGACTAACTTTTGATTTGCAATTGATTTTATGATTTTTCAGCTATTCTGCATGTCCGAACTTTGTTGGTATTTACTCTTTCATTGTTAGCAGGCGACGTGGCTGAGGGGAGCACGGAGCTGGAGTCACAGCACTAAACAACAACACCTGCATCTTAAATGTTTCCAGAGGCCTCCCATCATGGCGGGGGAAGACAGCAGCATTCCCTTTAGTACCACGATCACGCCACTTGCTCACTCATCATCATTTAGACCACTTAGAGACTCACTTAGTCATCTTGCCCTCCCATCATCTCTGCATTAGAGAGAGCTCAAGACTGAGGGAAGTTATGTTCTCAGGCTGGATTGTAAATGAGTGTCACTGATGAGAAGTTGATGTACTGGTGCTGAGGTCTCTGCTGCAATCGCGCGTGTGTGTGTGTGTGTGTGTGTGTGTGCGTGTGTGTGTTCCTGTACGTGTTTCCAATGCTGCTGATTACGAGGGCCTTGAAATGATGGAAGAAATGTTTTGGTGCTTCTCTTTTTAGTACAGGCTTAAGTTGGACTGGGTTTAAAGCTAAAACTAGAATTATAATTTCAGCTTGTAACATCAAGAGTTCACGGGGTGAGAGGGGTGAAATGGAAGAAACAAAAACTTAATAAATGCCGTGTTAGCTGCGAAACTGCAGCTCTGTGATGTGACCTCCAGGTGTGTTGCCAGAGTGTGAGTGTGCGGGAATGAAAAAGATCATTATTAACGTCACATAATTAGGAAAAATTGTTGTGTTCATATTCAGTGGGACAGCGATTTTAATTAATTAGTTCAAAGTGTACATTACACTAAAATAATCTAGACCGGTAAATATGTAGATAGTGTTGAGTCTAGTGAGCGCGGTCTCACTCTAAAACTGTCGAAATCCAGCGCTTGGGCAGTGACTCGTGGCGTCAGAAACCAGCGAAAAACATCTGCAGTTATAGTTTAACGGCGCCTGGCGGCATCAGGGGGAGACGTGGCGGGAAATGTTAAGGTCGCGAAGGTCCGAGTTATGATGTGGGAGCGGTGGTGGTCCAGCAAACGCAGACTTTCACCTGAGATAGTGGTGTTCACATCTACCTCCCAACACTTATTTTTATATACTACAGAAAGGCTGAATAAGAGTGAATAAGAGGAAATGTAATCACTGCCTGGCTTGTGGTTGGCGCCATGTCATTGCTCTGATGGCTCATAATGTCACAGCCTCACTAGTCCATTAGAACAAAAGGCCATTTGTGCGACAGCGCTGTGCTCCAAAACCCAACCTGCTTTGCTCCGGTGGGCTATTTCTCCAAAAATATAGACTACATGCAGATTGATGCTGCTATGATGAAAGCATGACCTGCCCTACTGTGACCTGAACCTGAACAACCGAACCAATGAGGGCAACACGAGGCAGCCAATCAGAGGCAGAGTAGAAAAATCCATTCACATCTTTCTGCAGTATCACTTATAGTCATGTGTTTTGAAGAAATGGACCTTTGGAGCAAGCTATCAAATTCACAAAAACTCTGTCTGAATACATCGCTCTTCTTAATGAGTTCACTTGACTATTTAATCTGCCTGTATCCCAAACACACAACATGTGAAACTGTACATGGGCAGCTGTGCACTCAGTGGGTATGAACTAGTGGTACATATTTCGGAATATTGGGGCTTTTAATTCAAATCGTTCTTTTGTTCACTGGCAGGGAGCTGAGCAGGTGGGCAAAGCTTTCGGTTTACACCCGACCCTCACCCATGGCCATGAGCATTTTGTAGTGACTGAAAAATGAGACAGTCACAAGTGGCCTCTGTTGAAAAGGGGCCAGTTGAGGTGGTCTGGACATCTGATCAGGATCCTCCAGTTAGAGCTGTTCTCGGCATGTCCACCTGGTAGGAGGCCCCGGGGCAGACCCAGAACACACTGGGCGAACTGGAAAGTGTTGCTGGGGAGAGGGACGTCCGGAGTACTTTGCTCAGCCTGCTGCCTCATCTGATCCAGCCCAGATAAGCAGGTGAAAGTGGATTGAGAGATAAATATAAATATAAATCAATCATACGGGCCGCACTCTAAAATGTATTGTTTCTGTCTTGTCCCAGTACTACTTAGTGAGCATATACCCCAGTATCCACAGCACCACATGCTAATGCCATGTGTACCCCAGCCTATGGACAGTACATGGCCATGGAACATGCTGCTGAGAGCAGGCAATTAGTTCCCCCACAGGAGGGGAACAGCAAGTATTATTCTCATTTAGACTGTGTGTTGAATAAACTAAAGGCAGGTCCAAGGTCAGCGCCAGCCTGCGATGATTCACTAAGAACCAGAATCAGCTCCAGAGAGATGATGTCAATTAGGCAAAGAAGGATTTATGTCTCACAGCACCACTCAGGTATTTTAGACAAGCTGCTGGAGGAGCCATTTATCAGTCACAGTGGTAGAAGGAGAGTTTAGTCAAATGATAACTGGTGTCACTGTAATTCTTATTAGTCATCACAATGTGCCGTATTGTTCTTATCTCCCTCAAGTTTTAAACACTTTCGAGACTTCTTGAAGGAGTCCTGATTAAAACTTGGCGAGACACAGGTTTTCAAACTGTGAAGTGTCCCAGGTGGGCTCTGAGGGGAAGATACTGTGTGAGGAGCTGCTGCTCTAAAAGCAACAAGAAGCTCGTTGTTGTAGTTTGGCTGCTGATTTGTGCTGTTGTCTAAATGTGGTCAGAGGAGCGTCAGACTTTAAGAAGCCCGGAGTTAAACCTTTTTGGCTCAATTAAAGCGCAACATAAATCATCACATCCATCTATCCGACAACTTTCATTCAGAGCCAGATGTCTTGACAGCTTTCCAACCCGCTTTAGATCAAAGCACGGCCACTTCATCATGACGTAATGCCAGGCTCAGGCAACACGACATTTTCATCTGTTCCAACAGTCACTATGACAGATTGTGGAGTCATGAAATCTTTCCATAACTGTGTCTGTTCATGTCCCAGCCCAAATGTCGCTGTAGTAGCGTAAAGAGCGTCACCACATGGACAGAGCTACATTTGAAGTGCCGTATGCAAACTACGTGAGTCACTGAATCCTCTGCAGGAAGTTCTTGCAAATGTTTCCCAATAAACGCCCTTTTAGAGAATGAAGGGATTCTCTTTTGATTTTAAACAGATACAGGAAGTGTTGAGTTTGAGCTGACGGCATGATGCAATGACATGACGCCTATCTTGAGGTCTTATCGTGTAGATCGTTAAGCATCAGTCTCATTTGAACAACTTTTCTTCTGTCATGTGGGTGATCACACCTATAAGGAGCGCTAGAAACGAGAAGCCAATAAAACAATTTATTCTCTATGATATGTTAGTCTGACTGGTTTTCAAGCATTTTTGACGAGTGTCTTTCTGGCGTATTTGGACAAGAGGGTGGAGCTGTGAAGGACTGAGGGTGGTTGGATGAATTTATCTTAGGTGATGCCTATCAACTGCAATTTTTGCTCTTAGATTGGCTTTATTTTCAGCCCCAGAGGTTACTGTTGGTCTAATGCTGCCTTCATTTTGTACTCGGAGGTTGGAAGTCGGACGTGGGAATGACGTCACCTCCAACCTCCGACCAACCTCCCTTGCACTTTTGGAGTATGGACAGTTTCAAGACCATCATGCACTCCAACTGAAGAACGCCGCAGATGAGGGTAAAAGACGGACAAGGTAGCAATAAACAAATAAGATAAAACTGCTATAAACTGTACCTCTCACTCCCTGCATGCTGAGAAGTGCCTGCACATTAAGCATGTATGGAAAGTGGATGAAAATGAATGTTTACTCAAATTACCACAAATGATTTGGGACTTGGGACCAGATTGTATTATGTTGTTGAAGCATCGGTCTCATCTGAGGATTGAAGGAAAATATAACTTTAAGGAATAAAAGCTACAGCTGTATGTTGACTGTACTTTAAGGGCACTGCGAGGACATCGCACAGAGTGTAAGAGATTACAGTTCAAAAGTTATTAATTACACCAGAGTTACTGATCCCAGCAACACTCCATTACTCTGACATTCTGAGTATGATATGAAAGAGTGAAAATCCATTTTTGGTAACTTTAGTTTTAGTGCTCAGTAAAGGAACTGGTCCAGTGTTGTGCTGAAGTTCATTCCCTCCTAACTTCACCAGAACTCAAAATGAACCGAACCACAACCAGTTACATTTACAATACTAGGATCTAACCTGAAGCGAGGTGCAAAGCGACTTGGTTGGCAGTGTTTGCTCCTGCCTCCCCAGCAGTGAAGGAGATGTGTGTTCCCTCAGATGGCCACAGCAAAGACGCATGAAGTCGACAGCGGTGGAAAGTTGAGTACATTTTCACTGAAAGATTAAACTGTTGCATTTGTCTCATTTGTATTATTATTTTTTAAATTTCAGATATGACGATAGAAGCAGGTATTTTCAATAATCTGTCCCCCTTCAAAAAAGTTTGAATACCCTTGGTTTGGAGGAAACACCCAAGAAATGATGAAGGAGAAACACTCAATAAGCACAACAGGGGGAGCATGAAAAACAACAGCAGCGCTCACATCCACACACTGTCTGTCACACACACACACACACACTCTCTGTCACACACACACACACACACACACACACACACACATTGAAATATGCAGTTAAATCAGTTTAAGTAGAGTATCAGCCCACTGAGTTAGCAAGCTTTCATGTCAATTATTTTCCTTATTTCATTTACCCCTTATCAGGAACTTTGCGTGTTTTCATTAACCTTGTGCTCTAATTGCTAATCATAATCATATAGTCCTTCACTCTGACAGCACCTCTGGGACGTGGTGCATATGTCGAACTCTGATTTTTAACTACAGCCAACCTCCAGTGAGGCCATCTGAAATCTGAAATAAATCTATAATTAGGATTAATTGTTTGCCTGTTTATCCTCATAAAGAGCTTGATTGGATAATCTTAATCACATAAAACCAGGAGACGAAGGTGCTGAGTGAGTGCTGAAATAAGACAGAGGACTTTGAGGGGGTGACGCGGGGGTGTAGCGAGGGCAGGGATGAAATGCAGCAATAAAAAAGTGTCCTGTGAAATCCCATTTCAGTGCGACCGGGCTTGAGCGGGAGCGGCCACAGTGAATCAGTGGAGCAGATGAGGATAACAATCAGTCAATCAAGCCATGGCCATGCTCTATAAAATCAATAAGTCACAGGCAGATAGGCAGGCGTGAGGAAACAGGCCCTTCGTCCTCCGTCCTCATTACGTGCATGAGTAAGTGTGCATTTCTCGCACGATGCTGCCTGATTATCAACAAGCAAAAAGAAGCAGAAATCATGCTCACTTCACATCTGCCTATAGCCAGAACTGGCTTTGCATACGTGTGCGTGACTTCAAATGTGTTTGTGTAACAGTGTACCTAAATTAAAAACATGTTTTCTCACTCACCTGTCAGTTGAAACGACTTTCTTCCAACCATGCTTTTACAAAAATCTGGATGCTGACACTTCCAGTGTCATTTCTTAAGCTTTGAAGACCACAAAAACTCCAAAGGCAGAAATTTTAGAGACAAATATCTTATAACTTCATCAAATTGAACTCAGCATTAGTTTGCTAGGCAACATTCCACAAATAGTGAGGCTCAAAATATTTTTTTGTTTTTAATTCAGGTTAATTAAGCTTTTAATTTGACAATAAATTACAGCAGTCATTAAAAGTTCAGCTTTTAGTGTTGTAATATTTGTTTTCCACATTTTCTTAACACCTGACATTTTATATCATATATCATTTCATCTGTGTAGAGTGATGACTGTGTGCTCAGACAGAGCACAAATTTCACAAGGTGCACCAGGCCTGGAAATGAGTTAGCGTTTTTCCTCTCCTGGTTCCCTTGTACTAACCCCTTTGCTTGAGGCTTAGTGCTGATGCCATGGGGCCCAAAAATACTTTTTCCTGCAGATTTACACCGGAATTCCACTGGATGCGTGTCCGTTGCAGAACGGCAGCGCTGGTTATCAGCTGCGTGCTCCACCGTCCGTCAACACCCACCGGCTGCATTTGCTGTGCAGAGCGGTGCAGCTCCGCCGGACAGCAGGAGCCACGAGGACCCACGAGATCTCGTGAATTCACGCATAATCGCACGATATAACAAGATGTAGTTTCTATAAACAGAACCACAAAACCAGAGGAGCAGCAGGAAGACATCTGGGTGCACCTCCATGATTAACATCTCCTCGTCCATGGTGTCAACGTCTGGAAACTTCTGACCTGTTGATTTCAGGCCTGTCTCTGCCCATTATGACGTTTTCAAGGTGTAGTGCAGGGAAATATGATCCGCCGTGAACACTGTGTATTTTATTTTGAAAATTAACCACATGTTTTATTTTGTTTTTGTGCACGACTTCCTGCCCCGCATGATCTGCTCTGTGCTGAATTGCTGCATTGTGCTCCGGCGTCCGGCAAAAATAGAAGTCCTGCTTATCTGTTGCGGAGGAATCCGGAGCGCCACAAAAACTACAAAGGTAGAGAGAGAGGAAGGACTCACACATGGTCGCGGGGGCGGGACTGGGTGAGGAGGTTGCTGTCGAAAGTGACTCCGAGGTTGTGTGGATGTGGAGGTGGAGAAAGTTTAGAATTTGTAACATTAAGGCTGAAATTATGGATGGTTGTAGTAAGGGAACTGGGGCCGATTAGGATCATGTCTGATTTGACACAGTTGAGTTGTAGCGAGATCTCTCCCTCTACATCTAAGGCTTTCTTTCCTCCATCTGTGAGGGCCAAGAATTCTGGCCGCTGTAGGAATAGCATTAAGTGCACCACCCCGCTTTGTGCACCATTCCCAGATATTCACCACTGATGGTGCTCCCATGTCATCGCATCAGCCTTCAGTCTTCGACAAGATCTATGAGGGAAAAGCATTCTCTTTGACCACCACAATAGAACAAGGTTATTCCAACTTCACTCAAATTCAAGTCAGTGTTTATTTCGTCGACAAAAATTATTATGAAAGATTTTCTTCAACGACGAGACGAGACATAACGAAAATGTTCATAGTGGACTAGCAGACATTAAATTTTCATTTCATTTTCTTTATTTTCTGAGCCCACTAGATGGCGCTCATGGTTTAAAGAGAGAGGCTCAAAGAATGGCAATTCAGTGTGCTTTCAACCTTTTGTTGAACAAAAAGCGCCATCTAGTGGTTTCAGAAAATAAAGAAAATGCTTCATGAGGCTTCATTTGGCCATCACTAGGTGCTGGGGCCGTCGCAGCGATTTTTGAAACTGTTTGACCTTGGACCTGCCTTTTGATTTCCAACCTTGCTCACAGATTTAAAACTGTACATACACAAGTATACACCTGTTCAATACAGTGTCCATTAACGGTTAAATTTATATTTGGATGAAAAACACACTGACAAGGTTTTCTTGGCATTAAGGATGAATTATTCATCTTTTCATGTGATTCTATGTAACTGATGACCCAAATGTTCTCTGAGGGGCAGCAGAGGCACTTCCAGGTTGACAGTTGGCTCTTACTGAGGCACAATTGAGTACCACACCTTTCCATAACCCACGATGGCCTGTGGCTACAAAAAAAAACTGTAATAAAAGCAACACCAGAAGAAAAAAAAACGGCCTGAAGCTGCAGAGTGAAAACAAATTCTCCTTGCTGCTCGGGTTCTCCCCGTAGCCAGAATTAAAAAGGATAATTTTTCATCCAGCTTACTGTATGTAGGCTCAGGGTTGTCAGAGTCATCAGAGACGCCTGATGGGCCGGTGCAGGGAGGAGGAG
This sequence comes from Epinephelus cyanopodus, assembly GCA_026686955.1. Classification (NCBI taxonomy): domain Eukaryota; kingdom Metazoa; phylum Chordata; class Actinopteri; order Perciformes; family Serranidae; genus Epinephelus; species Epinephelus cyanopodus. The sequence goes on from CM048935.1 coordinate 2,112,307, forward strand.
GAGGCGGAGGCTGACTCAGCAGCAGTGTCTTGGCTGTGGTTAGCCTGGTGGGCTGGACTGGAGGATGAGAAAGGAAAGCTATTCCATGGCAGACTGTCTTTGACTGATGGACCCATTCTGCTGACTCCCCAAAGGGGAGGAGATCACAGGAAGCCACATAGAGTATATAATACATCTGGGCTTGTCTTCCAAGTGTAAAGATCCATACACGCACGCATATTGTCATCAAATCCCGTGTGCAGGAAGTGATTGTACTAACATGTATTGAGCGTGTATCTAAAGTCTGATATGTCTTCTTCCTCTGTGCCTCTATTGTTGTCTACAAACGATTAAAAACACATCAGTGAGCCACAGTGTTCACTGGGTGACATGTTCCTTCACTATAATGAACACACACACTGTAGTTTATTCTGATTCCATCCCTCATATACCGTCCGACGATGATTTTTTACCCGTAACAACAGGGATTTAACTTACAACTTACAAAGCTCTTAATGGTCAAGCTCCGTCATATCTTCGAGAGCTCACAGAGTCATATTATCCCACCAGAACACTGTTCTGACAATTCAGGGTTACTCGTCGTCCCTAAAGTCTCCAAAAGTAGAACAGATCACTTTGTTAAATGGATCACTGCACATTAAACATGTTGATCTGCTCTGTGCGACATCTATTGCACGTCTCTCCGTCCTGGAGGAGGGATCCTTCCTCCGTGTCTCGTCCTGAGGTTTCTACCATTTCATTTCCTCGTTAAAGGCTTTTCTGGGAGTTCTTCCTGATCAGCTGTGAGGTTCCAAAGGACAGAGTTGTGTCATGTGCTGTAAAGCCTCTGAGGCAAATTGTGATTTGTGATACTGAACTGAAGAATGACTCACAACTACTAAAATAAAACCACGTATAAAAATGTTTCAGATACAGTTTGTGAGTTTAAATTCAGATGAAACACGAAGGCCTTCAGCATGTTCCAGTTATGATTAGTCTGTGCAGTCTCAGCAGTCATTTACATCTCTGTCAATAGAATCACTGAGGAAATTATATTTGGATTAATTGAAAAACAGACATCATGCTGACATGAACATATTGCATTTGGATAATGTTACGCACAAGCTGCTCTGACTCTCTGGCATCGTGTCATACAGCGATGGTGTCTATAAAATCACTCCCTCACCCTCCTGACAGAGTGTGTGTGTCACAGACCCACAGCAAACTGTTTGAGTGTATTTATCTGCGCTGTGTTGTAGGAAGGCTCAGCAGCAGGTTTCCAATGAAACAAAGCAGGGTGATGAATTAGGACTCTGTGGGATAGAGTGAACACAGCTGACGGAGGGGTGATGAATGGCCTGCTGATGTTTGAATATTACACACACACGATGAAGTCCACACACGCATAAATACACACAATGTGGTAGCGAGACACCAGATAACTACACACACACACACACACACACACACACATGCAAACACATCAGAAAGGCAGCTTCCATGTGACCAGTACTCAACTATACAATAATCTATATGCGCATTCTTATTAAAATCTGTTTTAATGCTTAACAATCTCATGTTTTCTTTAACGTTTCACAGTAATGACTCATATTTAGCAGCAAATCAAATGCTGTAGGTATCAGCAGGTAAAGCCCCACACACAGGCCTCTTCAGGTTCACACTGAATTTTTCACGTTCAAATGATCAGCTGTGTGTCCACAGTGTAGTGGTGTGTATTCACAGGTATGCAGTGTTTATCCACCTCCATAGATGGTGGGGTTTACCGCAGACCTAGCGTAACAAACATGTTGCCATCCTCAAAATAAATACATAAATGAAAATAAAAATAAAATATTAATAAGCTGATATTATAAGCTGATATGTAAGTTTAACTTTAGATATCCCAAGGAAACCTGTTGTGCAGCGGTTACAGTACGAAATAGGAATGAATACAAGTATGGAGTGCAAATAAAACAAAATATAAATATTCGAAAAAGTGCACTATGCTGCACACAGGTTGCCCAATCAAGCAAAACACTTTCGTTCAAGCTAATGTTAGCTATACATCAGTAGCAACTGTCAGTAACATCCTTTAGTGATGTATCACACTTTTACAGTGAACATTAACGAGCCCAGCACTAGTTTTTAAATCAGTAATGCTCGGTAAGTTAGACATGTTTTGGGATTTTCTGAACATATTTTAAACAAAAGCCAAACAGTGTTTATTCAAAACTTTTCCAAAACATTCTGTTAATTCCAAAGCTTTTCTAATTTTATAACATTTCCAGAAATGTTTCATAACCACACGAAGTCCTATATTCACGATTTGTTTTACTACTTGAAAATTTGCAGACAAACTCGGTAACTTCAGCAGGATCAGTGACGCATCACTCCAAAGTTGATGGCAAACAAAAGGGTTACTTCATGAAAGTAAAGTATATTCTATGCATTTATTTAGTTGTCCCTGATGAACAGTGCCTTTGACTGTATTGTTAGAAAATAAATTAAACTTCGGCTCCAACAAGCACCTTTTGCCCCACTACACTGAAGAAACTTAAAGCAAAAATAATCCTGATATTCATTCTGAAAATATTATTATGAGCTTTCTAAAAGACAGAAAACTGAAGAGTGTCTGTGCGTGTTCATACTGATGGAACCACCATCAACTCAATACCAGCGACACAAATGTAATTTAAGGTAATCTCTATAAAGCTGCAATTCATGTCACAAATCGCCTGTTTTTTCAGCCAACTGCAGTTAAAGTTTAAATGTTTTGATTGTTAAACTGGCATTTAAACTTTCTTCTCTCTGACAGTGCAACTCATTTCAACTCTTCAACTGTTAATTCAACTATTTTTAGCAAGAGCTTACTGTACCCAGCGACAACTTGACTTCCTTGTGCTTCGGTGGCACCTGAGCAATTTCAGCCTGTTCTTACTCCTAAATGATTACGGCAGCAGCGAGCGGCACCCTTTGCATCGCTATGATGAGCACTGGGTGTGTTTTAGAGGCAGCGGGCAACAGTCCAAATTATTAAATATTGCAGCTTTGTCAGAGAGACACCCTTCATACCACTGGCAACTAACCTAATATAAAAATCGATAAAATCCAGACTTTCAGAACGTGGTTCTCCTGTGAATTTCAAGCCAAACCATGATGTTTTATCCTAAACTTGCAAAGGATGGCAGAGGACATACCTGTACACCAGTGTAACTGGGCTGGAAGGCCCCGAAAATGTCCACAAGCTGAAATAGATGCAAAAATAGTCTATTTATTTAAGACAAAAAAAGGTGCTCAAAGTGCAAAAAAAAGCCTTAAGACTTCATCCTAAACCTCACCGCGTGCATGCAACTGTACATTGTAACTGTACATCCAAAACAGATGCAGGAAGGTGCCTTGTGTGTCCTGTTTTGACGTGTATGTTCAATAGCAAAATGGCCGTGTTTGACGAGTTGGATGAAAATGTGTTTTTCAATCCTTACACTTAACTTCAACTCTTTCTACTACTTCAGTTCAGTGTGTCAATGTGGTTATTTTGGGTCAGTGTTGGAGTTTTGTTTGCCCCACAGGGCCGCCTTAGGGTGGGGTGTAACACTTACGAAAGGTCTCGCATGCTGCGTCTCAAATCGCGTACTTCTGTACTTACACTTAATATTTTGAGTGCATAAGTGCGTTCACACTGAGAAGTATGGAAAAATGCAGTGCACTATGAGTACCTGGATGGTGCACTCAAGACGGTCAAGAAGTTGAGTGTGGAACTATGGACACTCCTCGCCCTCAATGGTCACCATCTTGGCTACGTAGCAGAAGGGGAGGGACCACTTTTCAAACTGGAAATAGCGGCCGAGGACTGTGCGACCGTGAATATCGCTGCATTGTACAAATACATACAACGATATGTTTGTTGGGTTAATTTAACAGTCTGTAATGATTTGGTACTGCGAACGATAACGTGAATGCTAATGCTAGCTAACTTGCAGTTGGCATTTCCGGTGAGTGCACAGCGGCCGTGTTGAAATTCACGCACCATGCCAATAAGTACATAGTGCACACAGTATACTACATGGAAGTGTACTAATGGAAGTATGTGATTTGAGACACAGCAACAGATTCCCTTTCTGGCTTGTTTGTATTTCTTTTAACCAATCACAGCTGTCGTGGGCAGGACTAAGGATCGAACAGATTGGTACATCTGTAGTGTCAGTGCCACTGGTACATGCTGCTCGAACTACCTGTGTCAGAAAACAGGTCAACATCAAGCATGAGAGTCCTGTGAGACGGAGTCTGGGCTTTTCCAGGGTGCGTTCACAAGTTGTTTTATTCGTTGGAGGTCTTTGCAACAATTCATGAGAACAAAGCGGGTATACGGTGCAGATCTTTGTCAAAATGTACCATTTTCAGTGTGTAAGTTATTTGCTCAGACGATGTTGTTTCTTACCCGTAACAACAGGGATTTTAGAAACAGTAACACGCAGGCAGACGGAGGGAAGGGACAACGCCAGCTGACGTGGCCACACTCTACATCCAGTTCGTCATGACTGTGGTCAGAATGAATTTAGTCCAGAAAACAGAGTAACATCAATGTCACTCAGTTTGTGTGTCCACCACTCTGATTCAAGGTGCGGTGAGAAAAGTCAGCCTCACATAGAGATGAAGCAATGTAAGTCCTTCTCTCTGTCGCTCTATCCTTAACATTAAATCTGCTGTCTTTGTTTCACCTCATCAGAAATATGTTCATCATATCCTTCACGCAGACTAAGTGCGTGTGTCACAGTGGAAAAACTTTTCCCCCATTGACTGAAGTCAGAAGCTGATCATTCCCCTCCGAGCCACTCTAAATAGGATGTGATAAATCTGCTCTTTTCCCAGAGATATGTACTTAAATGTCCTTGCTGATAAATGTAGGCCTTCATCCATGCCCAAATGCATTCTGTTAGAAAGATGAATAGTTGCAAGTGGTGGGGAAAGAGTTGGCGAGCGAGGGAGGGAGGGAGGGAGGGAGGAATGGATGGCGAGGAGAGGGAAGAAAAGGCCATTTTCTAATGTAGATGGGTTTGACAGAGCGTCTTCTGGCTGGAACAGCTAACGGTGAATGAAATGCCTCAAGAAATGTTGCATTAACCCAAGAGGTGGAAATGGAAGAGAGGAGGAGGAATAAAAAAGAAAGAGAGAAGTCCATTTCAGTGTCATTTGTCTTGTCTTGTCTTCATATGACACCTGGGCTTGGTCTCTCTTATCCAGGCGAGCTCACTCTCACCTTTCCCCTCTGTTTTTCTTGCCTTTCTCCATCTCCCATTCTCCTGATTCCTTTACTCTTACAACCTCTCCCTTATTTTACACCCACTCTTACCTCTCCGTCTGCTCCCCACTCAAACACCTGCTCTCAGGTTTGCTGCTCCGTCATATTCCCATCTCTTTTTCTCAGGCTTCCTGTCATCTTCTTCTATCTTCTGATTTTCTCTCACCCCACGTTCCATTTTCTCTGCGTCTCTCTACTTTATGCTCTTTTACCCTTTACTTTTTTAACAGTCTTTGAGCTAATATCACAGACACAAACAGTGCCACTGGGATGGAAAAGAGGCCTACTGATTTTAAACACGTTCAACTCAAACATTTTCTCATTTGTTTTGTGATTTAATAATTTTTATGTCCACCTAAAGCACCTTTGGGAAAAGAGGTGAATATGCTTCCTCTCAGATCATCACATCTGATCCAGGATCTGATAGAAAATGATACCAATACATTTGTAATGTTACAATACACCCACACTTCCCCTAGAAATACCCACTTGCACTTGGTTGTGTGCGTCACGTTTAGGCTAGTGGTGTCCCAAAACAGAACTGAGGTAGTGGAAATGGTTTCCAACACTTAAAACCTGCCCTGGATTCCAAGGGAGCCTCGACCCACACTTTCAACGACCTGGAAGATGAAATTTGCGAGAACATCTTGCAAACAAAACAATTTGTGACTGTGCGATCTGAATGTAGGCTATACAAACAACAGATGGTTGGACTAGCGTAAACTCATCAGCAACTCGGCTGAACACAGCGTCAAAATATTTAAACAAATCGACTTAACCTAACAAAATCGATCAGAACTAGAAGACGTCGTAGGCGCCTCCTGTTTTCAGCATTTCTCCTCAGTTGATTCATCAGATGGAGAAGAATAAACATAGCACACGCCACAACACAAGCGCTGGAGCCGGCATTTTTCATTGCGTTGCTACTACGTGTGCATGTTGGCCACGCCGATTTGCATGAAGTGGTGTCCCATTTCTTAGGGAAGATCTCTACCCTAATATCTCTCACTTCCCTCATCAAGGGTTGTATCACAAACGAGGACACTCAATACCAAGTGGAAGATTTAAGGGGTAGAAATGGGACTGGGCCTGTATCTCAAAGCTTAATATGACTCCAATTAGCTGTGATGAAATGTTTGTGGCAGTACGATGTGACATTTCTTATAGTTTGGGAATATTTTCAGGAGCTGGATGCTCAACGCCCTGTTCTTGTCTCGTCATCAAACAATGTCTTCTTCTCATGCCCTCGGAGTGAGATACAGATTCCACATGCACCGGTCTTTCAACTACAGTAACTCCATTAAATCCATCCATGGAGTTATTTGATGCTCAAAGCCGCTGACGCGATATAAAGAGAGAGAAACTTTGTGTAGGTTTGTACAAGAGATGGATGGGTCAAACAAAACAGGCTGTTCTCTCAAATTTTCCGTAAGTTACAAAGAGCAATGTGACTGCCAGTCAAATTATTTGCTGATTTTAAATGTTCTGTGTCTCAAAATCAGACTCTGATTCTTTCCAGTGCACACGGAGGACGATGTGGATCGACTCTTCCAGGCTGTGGTGTGTTTATGTGAGATCTTGGTCACCTTCTGACACAAAACACACCCTGCTTCTTCCCCTGAGGTGGTTCTTACAGACAGCAGAGGCCTCCATTTGCTGTTAATTCCAGCCAGCTCTACCCATGATGCATTAAGGTAAGAGGTGTTCCCTGCAGCTCCTTGATTAGATTGTGTGGCCAACCAGTTTACTTTCAGTACAAATCTGTTATTGTTGTGGATAAGCAAAGACAGAACCTGAAAGTATAAAGGTCTAAAAGGTGTGTAGTGAGTTTTCTAAGCATTTTTAAAAAAAAGTGTAAAGCACTCAGTGTTAAGTTTACAGCTCAGTAGATCATTACACTCTGTTTTTATTTACATGGATTAAGATTTATAATAAAATTGGATCCACAAACTGTCACTGTAAAGTGTTATATATCATAATATGATTACTTGCCTTCTTTCCAAAAGGCAGACAGTCAGATGGATATTAATCCCAAGGCTCCAAATCTACTTTGTTTAATACGTACACAAAGAGAAATGTCACACTGACAGTTTCGTGTTTGTCAATAAGTAGTTTCAGCATGTTACAGCGTCTCCAGTTACAGCACAGGTCGCCAGATAGAGTCAGTGAGCACGAGGCAGGTTTTTTGTCTTTGCACCTCGGCATGATGGTACCAAACCTGACAACCTCATGTTGATTCTCAGACCTCAGGAAGCTGCACACGAGTCGAGGGAAGAAATGAGGACAAAAAAAAGAATTTCAGATAGTGGAGATAAAGGCCACTATATTCCTCTGTGGTGAGGTGTATGGAAAGCTGATTAAATTACTGTTGTGATCAGTAAAATTATTTTTAATTGAAAAGTGGGAAGAGTAAAAACAAGAAGCTGATTTAGTGCAATAATTTTTGACTCTGTAGAGTCCCACACAGACTCACAGAAAAAGAAGACTCACCAAAAAGGCCCCAGGTAACGCACACTGGAGTTTTTACTGTACACATCCCAAACAAACATGGCAGATTCAAACAGCTGAAATCACCAAGTGTAACAGTTTGTTGTGGACATCCTCAGGTGGTGTCGCTCCCATGAGAACAGAGCTGTGGATACTGGGCTGCACAAAACAACAAACTTAAGTCCTGCAGCAGTGAAGCCTGATATGAATTCACATTCCTGCAGAAATAAAAACAAAGCAGAGCAGAATAGATAAAAGGTGTGAACGAGTGAAAGAAGAGACAGAAAAGAAAAGCAGACAGTGTTCATCAGTACATAATGGTTCAATCTGTCACCGGCAGTCAAGGGACAGAAAATACACTGATTCACTCATGATTGGACCGAGCGTCTCGCCCACCTCGACCCGCCGACAGCAGCTGTGTGGAGCTGTGTGTGTGTGTGTGATTCTGTTTGTGAGTGTGTGTGTGTGTGTTTGTTTGTGTCGGTGAGCCCACATGAGTAAATTTAACTGGAACACCTAATGGAGAGAGAAGTGTGCAACGCCGGACTGGGCCTGTTTAGATGAAAGTCACAGGCTTCCACTGCTTGTTTTATAGACTGGCTCCCTGTCATTTTGAAAAGGTCAGGCTTCTGTTTTTTGTTTTTTTTTCAAGAGCAGTAAAATGGAGGGGAGGGAGAGAGAGAGAGAGAGAGAGAGAGAGAGAGAGAGAGAGAGAGAGAGAGAGAGAGAGAGATGGGAAAAAAAGTTCTCTTTCATTCTTCCTGACTGCCAGAGATAGTATGAAATACCTGGATATGCATCGCTTGCATTCGCAGGAGGTCGAGACATAATACCAACAAAGTCAAACAAGCAATCTGCTAATGGGGCCTGTCACCCTGCAGGGATGGGTTGAAGAGTGGGGATGACTGGAGATGACAGAGCAGCAAGATGGGACGGAGAGCAGCTGGGCAGCCTGGCCGGCACAGAAAGCAGTGAAAAGATTGAACAAGAATTAACGTCAGAAAGCAGGAACCCAAAGAAACAGTCTCAACAATACTTAAATTAGAGGCCTGAGTGTAGCGACCACTGTGACTGGAACAGCAATCTGGTGAAGAGTGGGAGGAATGACGGGGCTGATACACAGGAGGGCCGGTGAGCTCAGGGCCGGCAGGTGTGTGTAGAGCAGGGAGCAGTGATGAGCTGACTGAAGGCAGGTGCAGCAGTAGGCAGGGTCCAGGATGAGGCAAAGTTTCTCCTGTCAAGTCTTTTTTCTATACATCACAGCTCTTGCATGGTAAGTGGCATATGCCTCTTTCAGACCTCTTTTGTGTGTGTGCAATGTTTTTAAATGAGACACCAGGTGAGTAGCACGACAGGGATGAGACATACACACTGGTGCACACACAGAGAGGCAAACCAGACGAGCCTACGAAAGTCTGCAAAACCCAGTGCTTGGGCAGTGACGTGGGGCATTAGAATCCAACACAAAAGCTCTGGTTTGTTATTCAGGTTAAAGTGTGAAGAAGCAGCGGGTCTGTGGGGCAGCTGAGTGAAGTGGAGCCTGAGGAGGAAGCACCGGTTAGCCCCGGTTTCACTACAGGCAGATTCACTCGCTACAGGGGTGAGGAAATAAAACCTGAACAGCCAATCAGAGTGATCTCTCTCACCAACAAGCTCCGCCGCCGATTCAACATGCTCAATCAGCCGAAAAGCCACAGACGAGAGCACAAGTGCCAACGGTGCGGGACACACTGCAAAAACTAGGCTGACAGATGCTCACTGACCGTCAACTTGGTGTGTCAGGGCCTAAAGGCAGCCAAAGTCCGACTGGGGCGGGTGGGAGGGGCGGTGAATGGCTTCAGCAAACACCGACTTTCACCCAAGAGAGCAGCGTTCGCATCTTCTAAAGAAGTGTATTTTGAAATCAGACAATGCAAGTAACAGGCTGAAGTTGACACGGCGTCCCAGAACGTCAGCAACCAACACACCCAGGGTACCTTGGACGTCATATGTGGACGTTAAAGTGTGTGACGAAACGTGGACATGTGACGAGGTCAGTGTGAGGATGTGTTGACCAGGGACACAGAAGACTCAAGAGAAGTGGACAGGAGCAATTCAATTTCCTTCAAAAGGCAGATGTTCAAAGGTGACCACAGTTACTGTCTTGTTACAAAGACACACTAAATTCTGACGACTAAAAAAGGCAGTTCTATCAGCCACTGACCTTAAACTGTAGAGTAATGATTAATAATAGCAGCAAATATTTCCAACTCAGTTCCACTACAACCACACTTTGTTCTTTGACGCCAGCAGATGGACATTTGTCACATGCAGCAAATGACCCGTCGCCCGTACACCACTGACTGGTGAACTGATCTCAGTGTGTAAAAACGGTGAAGTGCCCGCGTAATATGAGCTGATATAAGTTCTGGAAGTCTTTGGTCCATTACACCATCAAAGAAAAGGGCCGGAGTGGTGTGTGTGTGTGTGTGTGTGTGTGTGTGGGTGTGTGTGTGTGTGTTTCCTCTCTCCGCTGCTTCTCAACTGGTAATTTAATCTGCAAATAAACTTCTCTCCTCACACCGCCCAGTGCTTCACCACCCACAATTAACCTGACTGTGAACTGGGCTGCTGCTCCGGGGAAACTGCAGCTCCGCTCTGAGCTATACTGCTCTCAACTGAGCCGTGTGTGTGTGTGTGTGTGTGTGTGTGTCTGTGTGTGTAGGTGTGTGTGTTTGGGTATGTTATATCGGCACCACCTGATGCTGGTCTACACTACACAAGCTCACATACAGTTAAGGTACGTTACGGTTTACAATATTCTACATTCACAGTTCTGTTGGATACAACAGTGTTTTCAATACGGCAAAAAAGTAGAAAGCCAGAGAAATTTCCTTGACTTTAAATTTAAATGTATAGAAACTAATATAATTTGTTTTTTGTTTTTTTTTGTACAAAGCATAAATTACAGTGTGGCTGAAATGGGCTCATTGAAGTGAAGCAAAATCAGTGATCTCTCTCTGAACTAAAAATGTGAAAAGACTGGGAACTAGGCTGTAGCCACGCAGCAGCTCATGTTCCCTGGTTCGGGAAATCTGCACAACCGTGTGTGTGCTGCTGGCTCAGCTGATAAAGAGTTGGTTGCTGCGCAGCGGCTCGTGCTTCGGCTTGGTGTGTTTTTATCCTTCGCTCTCTCATCAGCGTCCTCATAGTTCACAGTAAAACCAAAGTAGCAGCAGACCTGCAGTTTATAGGAGGATCTTCTGTTTCTGGTGACTGTGTTACTAACATTGTACAACGAGCTAGCTTAGCGTAGCTCCCTCCCAGTATGTCTCACTGGAGTCGTGTGGGCTGCCCTGTTGAGCGCAGTGACACTGAGGACATTATATTAAACACAGTTTGAGCTGTATAAGTGTAACAGGATAGTTCAATGCATTGCTCCATTTGTAACGTGTACTGAACCAAAGCCAAGTATATATCTTAGCTAAGATTAGCTTTACTCAAGCTGATATAAATCTTTTACTTCATAATATTGTTGTTGTACATGCACCATTACTAAATAGAATACTGGCCATTTACTGCCGTAGCTTGATGTTTAGCTCTTGTCTTCGTAGGACATTTTTCCCCCGTGAGGCAGCAGCGTCCTGCAGGGGTCCATTTTTGAAAACCAACACCTGCCCATACCTGTAGAGCTCAGTGCCAGAACCGATCCTTTAAAGTCCGTTCTCACTGAGGGTGAATAGCCACGCGGATTATTCTAGCGGAAAAATATAAAAGCTGATGTCATGGGTTCGTACGGAAGTTTGCACACCGGGGCAGAACTTTAGTTTGGTGAAAAAAGTTTCCGCCTAGACTTTGACCCCCTGCGGAATTTGGCCAATGAAACTTTGTTTATAGTGACGTTGCACAGACCCGGGAGAGTCCGAAATCCAGTTAGGCAGGACAGTATGGGAGAAAGGTTGATAAACCTCGTTTCACAGCACCCCGTCCTTTAATAAAAGACGTGATGATCTTATGAACAGTGAATTAAAGGACAACGTCTAGCAGTCCATTGTCCAGCTTGGTGGCTGTGGTGAGAGTGTAAGTGCTAAAGAAAGGTGACGCTTGTTAAACGTTAGTGCTAGCTAAGTTAACGTTAGGCATCAGGGTCGATAACATTACTGACCCACACCCGTTCACACTGTGCGGACTTGGAATACAACAACATGAAAATTCCGCATCGCGTCCGCACCGTGCCTGTGTGTATGGTTTAAATGCAGAAAAGCGTTGTGCGAATATTCCGTCCCGCATTTCCACATCACGGCAATGAGAACAAACATTTACCCAGCATTATGTCTAAGTCAAAGCCGGTGAAAACATTCAATCACTGCAGGTTAGGAAACATGTTAACATGCTCCTTCCACCACCATCAAACCTCCAAAAGATCCCAACTCCATGTAGGCTGCCACCTCATCCTCAGGCTGCAGAGTGTCATGGCTGAAGTCACAGTGTGACCACGGGGTCAAAGGTTACACTGGTGTCACTGACTTTCAAAATAAAAGGAACTGCAGCTTGATAATAGTGATTTAGATGCTAGAATATTACACATATACTGCACAGCTTTTTACTTTGTTTTACTGACAAACAAAAAATACATTTTTGTTCTCAGTCACTGCCCAAGACGCAGCTTTCTGTGGCACCTGAGGGCATCTGACCCAGGGCAGGACTCTGGGTGGCAGTAAAGCCTTCAGCCCTGAGTAGTGTCTGCGCTGCCTTCTCTCAGCGTCTGTATGGCTCCAAGAACCACCAGCGTTTGGGCAGCTTGTAGCCTCAGAGGTAAAACCCAAGGCAAAACCAAATATATATTTCATACTTTATTTCATTTATGTTTATTTTATTCCATTTAAAAATATATATTAAATTTTATTCTAGTATTTTAACTTGCAGTATTTGGATTCTTATTTTTATTTTGTACCTTTTTTAGGAGCCTTGCTGGAGGGAGCCTGAGACCAGGCATTTCATTGCTAACTACTGTTCCACTGAAATTCTGCATTTGACAAACAACTTGAAACAAAACAGTCAACAAAAGATGTGCTGCTGCTTGCAAAGCTGCATAATACAAAGTAAAGTAGACACAGATAGACTTGTAAAAAATATTATCATCCTCTTCTCTCAGCTGGATAAAACCGTAACAGCCAGCAGACACTGATTCAAGCTGTTAGTGGGTAAAAAACTGAAGCAAAAAAGTGACAGGGGAGAAAAATAGTGTTTTTGAAGCGTCACCAGTCCAAATGTCCTCCGTGTGGGAGTCAAAGTGGAAAACTTTATAATCTTGCGAAGAAACATCTCTAAATATATTCATATTAAATGTCTCTCACCTAAAATGGATCAGTAATTAAATACACCTCCTCACCAACTTGCGCTCAGCTACAATAAACCTCTCTTGTAAAGTTACTGAGTGTCAGTGTTATAAATTATGATAAATGTTTCCAAATTAAAATAGTTGAAGATACAGTCTCATTTATTTGCATCAGTTTATAGAGAAAAAGAAAATAAATGCATTTCCTCTAAGGAGCACAGACCACATCGCTTCTCTATAGTTCCCTCTTCATGCACGAGACTGTGAAGGTATGTTTGTGCTCATGAGCACAGGATCTATTCATGATTGACATAAAGACTCTGGTCAGTCCACGTCAGGAGATGGAAGGTGTCATGTTGTGTTGACTGCTGGTTGTGTTAGTGTGCACAGTGCTGGGTAACCTTGGGGGAGAGGCGTATGGGAGACTGCTAGATGAGGTGGACTGAAGGCGGGGGAGGATGTATACTGTCCGCTGCTGTCATGGCATCAGATTTGTTCAGGAAAAGAAAACATTATTTATAGATGGTATTGATTTTAGTTGCACACATTTATCAATCAATCAATTTTCACAAGGTTGCTGGAGCCAATCCCAGCTGACACTGGGTGAGAGGCAGGGTTCACCCTGGACAGGTCAGGTAACCCATTCACACTCACATTCACACCTACGGACAATTTAGAGTCACCAGTTAACCTGCATGTCTTTGGACTGTGGGAGGAAGCTGGAGCACCTGGAGGAAACCCACGCTGACACAGGGAGAACATGTCAGAGCACCTGGAGGAAACCCACGCTGACACAGGGAGAACATGTTAGAGCACCTGGAGGAAACCCACGCTGACACAGGGAGAACATATCGGAGCACCTGGAGGAAACCCACGCTGACACAGGGAGAACATGTCGGAGCACCTGGAGGAAACCCACGCTGACACAGGGAGAACATATCGGAGCACCTGGAGGAAACTTTCCAACTGTTTCTCGGGGTTGTGACGCTCCAAAAAATGTATCCACTGATTATAGACATCTACTTCCCAATGTTAGTCTATGGGAAAAAGTCTTTTTGGGCCCAGTGGCATCACAAAGCCTGACTCACTTCCGGAGGGCCTGAACCTGCCTCCTTACTGGATGGCTCGGGGCTGCTTCATTGTTTACTCCTGTTAGTGCATTGGTCACGTGATCACAGCCTCCTAAAATACATGGGTTATGCATGAAATCCTGGGTTGTGATAAAATGACACGTACGAATTTTGCTTTGTTATTTTCTGTGGGAACAACGACCATAGTTCCTGGTTCTTATGGTGAGGACACAACAAAAAGAGGGGCTTCTAAAACTATGAGAGGGCTCCTGTGGTCTGAAAACGCTTATCGATTTATGACAGCTATGAAGGCATTGGCATTATCATTGTCTGGAAATACGGGCATCTGCCTTTTTTTTCAAGGCAATAAGAAACATAAATTGTTTTTGAGTTATTCGATCACTCGTCCATCGTTGTGCTGAACTCTACAGCAGTCACCAGAGTCATTATGAGTGTCACATACAGTATGAGCATACAGTCTAATGACCACCATACAGAAAAGGCCCTATCTGTGGAGTCATTCACCTTATTCACACCCGGCTCACACTTTATTGATGTAAAACCACAAGGATGAAAAAACAGGGCGGTTTAAGCAACATAAAAATGTAGACTTTTGGAAGACTGTGGTAATATCTTTAAAAACGCTTTTCTCTGTATTTTGGACCGGCTCAGGCTAAAACTCCCCTCGCTGGATTTGTTCTGCATAAATGAGCGCTGCGAGCAGGTGAAACACAAATAGTCTGCTTCTCCACTCGAGTCGTATACCCTTCCTCCAAGGTATTTTTCAAATTAAGCTCGGCAAATATATTTCCAAAGCCTCAGAGGCAGGCTGTAGTGGTTAGCACAGTTTAATGCTGCATATTTCTGCTGTGTTAAAATGCAGAAGAATTTAAATATGGAGATGAACAATTGCTCCAAATTACGACAAATGTAAACTAAGAGATTCATACTCTACTTTGCCACTAAATTCATGATGATAAGCATTAGTAGTAATTACTGGTACTAATGTGGCTGGTGCAGGTAAACTGCTGTGGTTGGCTGAATTGTCAAATACTGTCAGAATATACATTTTGTGAGGAGATAAAAGAACGTGAAGAATTCTCTCTCCGAGTTTGAATATTTCAGCCACAGACCCAGATGATGAATGTCGTCTTTCACCCTGGAATGGTGCATCATTATAAAAACACTTGTATTTCTACACAAAAAGCCCTATTTGGTCCCAGCCCACACTTTTCAGAAACATTGCTTTCCACATCTGTGCTGATGTTGTGGGTTTGCAGCATGCTCGCACACTCTTTTCCTTCATCCTAATTAATTGGCACTTCAGATCCCTGCTGTATCACTGAGCCTCCTGGTTTTATCTCGCACGCTAACACACTGACAGCTGCTGCAGTCTCGGAGGCAACAACACAACAACAAGCATGCCCTGTGTGTGTGTGTGTGTGTGTGTGTGTGTGTGTGTGTGTGTGTGTGTGTGTGGTGTGGGGGGTGGACATGTGTTTGAGTAGGTGCTGGTTTTTGCTTCATTTTTGAAAAATCTATATTTGTATCCTTTGGTCTTTTGTTTCTTCCCAAACTTCTATACAAACTGGAAACCCCATTCTTTCCTTGAATTTATAATTTGAACCAGACAAATATTAATAATCCGCAACTTTCCTGTTTAATATGTGTCCATTTCTCTCCCTGCGTTACCTAACGATGGTGATTCAACCTATGCAAGAATCTTTTTTTCACATTTGCTGTCCGACACACAGGCCTCTAGTTTCGCAGACGGGTGAGGCGGAGGCGCAGAGGTGACACAGAA
Organism: Epinephelus cyanopodus; assembly: GCA_026686955.1. Lineage (NCBI taxonomy): Eukaryota > Metazoa > Chordata > Actinopteri > Perciformes > Serranidae > Epinephelus > Epinephelus cyanopodus. The sequence continues at coordinate 2,128,263 of CM048935.1, forward strand.
GGAGCTGAATCTACTCTGTGTCGTCTCTGTTTTTCTACATTTCATTTCCAGACCCAGCTTCGTTTTTAAGTAGTCACTGAGAGTGTTGGCGTCCACGCTGAGATCAAACTTTGTAGCAAATACCCTCACTGTCTTTGTTTTGATAGCCAGTATATTGCTATCCACACCAGTCCCGATTATTCCGGTCTTCTTTCTCTTTTTTTACAGTGCGAGGTGTAGGGTGTCGATGGGCAGAGCTCACAGGTACCTGCTTCACACGGCGCCCTTCCTCCACCACCATGCTCCAAGTGGGGGGCTGCGTTCGTCCCAGGGTGTTCGCATGTTGACCACAATAAAGTTCAACAATTCATCCTCGACTATGACTCAACTGTCTTCAGTGTGGTCAATCTCCGGTTTAATTTGAGGGAGGAGAGAAGGTGTGGAGTTGGTTTTACACACATCACACCAATCAAATGAGCCCCTCTCCTCGCCCCTTAAATGCGCTGCGCAAAGGTGTAATGAGAGTTTACGCAATTCGCCATGGCAGAAGAGAGCAGCAGCGTCAGACAGCCAAACCATGAGAAAACTGATGTTTTGGTCCGGGAGGGCCAAGCTCGCAGTGTCCGAATATACAGAACTGCATAACTGACATCAGATGTGGCGGGACAGTCAATATAGAGACACATTTATGTGCTGATTGCAGATAGTTGCATTGAATAGTGGTGTTTGTGGGTATTTATTACATCGTTCATGTGCCTGACATTCTGGAAACCTGCCTGTGAGGTTTTGGTGACGTGTGCGCACTGTCTGCCGGTCAGCCAAACTTTCACTTACACCGCCTGTGTTGACAGTAGACCTGGTTTTAGCTGGCGAGCTTTTAGCGCACCTTTGGCGAAGCCTTTTGGCACGAAACTGTCACTGCGCCAAGCTGGATCTGTCAACACCTCCCCCTGCTGCGCCGCCACACCCATCTCAGCACACCTCGGTCTGACAAACGCTGCTCGAAACTAGCTCTGCGCGGGGTTTGCCAACTAGAGCCCACAGAGTGTAAGTGGACTGCACTTGTTTAGTGCCTTTCTCGCCCAAGGATACTTTGACACGTGGACCAAAGGAGGAAAGGATCAAACTAACCCTAACCCCTAACCCTAACCCTAACCCGATCTTCCGATTAGAGGAAGACCTGCTCTACCTCTGAGCCAAAGTCAGTGTGAACAGGAACTAAACGTCCGGACCACATGAACCAAAGTACAGGTTTGAAAGCACCCTATTAATATCAAATTAGAGTCTGGATAATAATGGATTTTTGGTTGGTTCCAAGGGCCACTGACCAGGCTGCTGTATTTGGCACCCTGGGAGTGAGACTGTATTGTATGTACTAATCATGGCATTTGCAATTGTCCCACTTGGAGGGGGCCCTGGAGGGCTGCAGGTTGGCTGTGAGGCAATTATTTTGTATTAAACTGATTAATTACAAATGCATTAAATGCATGTGCTTTATTAGTGAGTAAATTTTGGTGATACTCACTAATAAAGCACATGTACAAACTACATATATGCAATGACTCTATCCCTGATGTACAGTAGTGTCTGGGACCTGGAGACACCAGGTGATGAGAAATGCATGTCACTTATTGTAAAATTAAAAGAAAAAAATCTCTGTGTATGCACATGAACAAAATTTGTCACAATTATAAAACTGTGCTTACACGTGGTTTAATTTTATAGATCTCTGTCATCATGGAAGTGGGTGCATGTGGATGAGCCTCAGGCTCCGTCTACATGTAGGACTACACAGATGTTTTTGTAAAGAGATATTTTCCTCTGTGTCTAGGCCTCCCATCCACACGCAAACAGAGTTTCATTTTAAACTGTCAAAGATAGTTGTCTTTAATGTCATGTCTTTTGGAAATCAGTTCATCTTTTATTTACTTATTTATTCACGGTAAACAGAATTTTCCGCAGGTGTGTCCAAACTCCCACTGAATGTATCCAGATACAAAGCACATGCAATAATGAGACGCAGTCACTGTAGAGCTGTGATGATACGCCGTCTCATGGTGGTCACTTCCAGTCAGTGTTACAGATCAGAAGCACAGAGAGTTGTTGACTAGAGATGATACACCGTCTTATCTAGTTGCATTGGTGTGAAGCGGCAGGTTTGTCAAACTCTGCAGAACATCACACTGCAGGTAATTGAATGTTTCAACTTGTGTCATTGCAAATCTTTGGTCTGAATTGGACTTTAAAAAAAAAAAACTTTTTTGTGTGAATGCGACATATTGATCACTTCAACAAGTCTCAAAGGCAACTGCACTGTAAAAAGCTTTAAGAATCAGTTTGGCATTCGTCTTTTGAGCCTTGAAACAAAGCTACATTATTCAGATGAGCATTTCTGAAGCACTGAATCAGAACTAACGAGCACCATATGCGAGCGGAGAGAGACTACGCCCAGAGCCGATCATAAGAATATTTAAAGGTGCTTTTTTCACCTTCAGCGGCACCTCCTCTCTCCAGTCAGTTGATTAAAGGGATGCCCTTTGCAGAAACCTAAAGAGGGTGTATATATAGTCCCACACCTCATATTGCAGCCTCCCACACCTCAGAAACTCCTCTCTCTGATTCACACTGATTAGATTTGACAAGCTATCCCTCAGTGATCCTTTAATTCCCTCACACCCAAAGACAACAGCAGCAACGTGTGCTGAAAAGGTCAAAAGACTCAGGGCCTTATGGTACCTAAAACCTCCTAAGCTTTAATATCCTCACTCTCCCAACTAATGAAAATACAGAAAATAAAGCCTCCATAGATGGAACTGTGAACAATGAGCAACAGACAAGATTCAGTCCATACGTGTTCTTCTTCAAAACACCTTTCTGACGCTCCTGAATCTCAACATACTGATGTTGTGACAGCTGTCTTCAATTAGCACTCCGCAACATTATTACTGCAACATACTGGACAAATCGTGTAGTGGCTCAGGGCTGTTTGGGGGCACAGGCTTGAAGGATGCCAACGAAAAGGAATTATTTCCTGTCATTTGTTTGCTTTAAAAGTCTGACAGCTGTTTTAGATTTAGTCTTGGGATGAAACTGTGGGTTAGTTCTTATCCTCCATAGTTTGGATTGACAAAAAGCCAGGGCTTTTTTTTCAACTTTTAGTCACCATGTTTTCCATGTTTGTTTTTATTTATTTATTAGTATTTTATCATCATTCACCATTTCATCATCTGAAAAGCTCAACATCTCTCTATTTATGCTCTCAACAAATAACTAATGTGAGCCAACTAGGATTTGTACCCAGGTTCATCGTAAACTCTGACTTATCCATGTGACTGTTAAGAAGCAGAAACATAACTTGTTTCTTCATGTGCAACATGTTAGTCTGGAGGTTTAAACACCTTCTCCTGAGTCCTGCGTGGATCAGCTGTGAAGTCCAGCGGCTAGTGGCAGCTAGCTCCACTTCAGCAGCTAACAAGTGGAGCTAGCTGCTAACGGCCACCGCTGCAGCTAACAAACACACAAATCCATTCAGTAGCTCCACCATCCACAGTCAGACACACACGGCTGATTTATTTACTGCTGAATTACAGCTCACAACTCGCACCAACCCAAACATCCTGGTGCAGACTATTTACTGGAGTTTACCAGTCCAAGCACGGCCATTCTCAGCTTTCAATGTTCTACAGTCCATCACTAACATTTTCATCAAGCTTCGTTTCGTAAGCAAAAATGAAACATGAAGATTTCATCTTAGGTTTGATTATCAGGATCTAGGTCAGGTCTTGTTTTCGTCATGGAAAAAGATCCTTTTCTTCAGACATCAGTGTGACCAGTGTTAATTTCGTTGATCAGTGCACACATTTCATTTTGACAATAGACTGAAGACACACTTTCTACAGGGAGAACACTGACTGGGGCTGAAACCTGTACTCATATCATGAAATATAGGATGACCATATTTTGATTTCCAAAAAAGAGGACACTCGCCCCGGCCATGAGAGAGCCTACTTAAATGATACTCACAGTCACAATGTAAAATCTCTGGAATGAAATAATGATAGAAATAATGTGTCTTCTGTATTAGAAAAATACTTGTAAAATAATGGCTATCTTTTCAAGTCTTACTGGACAAATAAATAAATAAATAAATAATATGAAATAATGTTCTAAATAATGTCTCTTCTGTATTAGAAAATCCAACTTTGAGCTCCCCGACACCTTTATTAGACACAGAATCATATGTGCCAGCTTTGCACACGGTGCATTCAGCCTCCCATATATCCCGACTGGGTCGGGACAGTAAGTTGGGAATTTTTTCTGCAGTTCATCTGTGAAGCTGCACTTGCGCTTCGACATCTTGGAAGCTTAGAATAATGCTGCGCCGCCAGTGTCTGCTGCTTCCTCATTGTGAGTGTTGGAGATCCGCCGATAAGGCAGCCTCTCTGGGATTACGCACACACACACACACACACACACACACACACACACACAAGGAAAACTGGACATTATCATCAATTTATAAACACCCCCCGGACGCCTTGGACAGGATGTGAAAAGTGGACACGTCTGGGCAAAAGAGGATGTTTGGTCAGCCTAATGAAATAACAACATAATTATATGTGGGTTTTTTTTTTTTCGCCTTACATTCATGTTGTTCACAGTATAGCATGTAGATTTAAAATTACCAGGTGACTCATGTGATCTGATTTTAGCATGAAACATGTCTGATCAAACAAAGGATATGACTCATAACCAGGATATTGTAATGTATGTGCACAGGTGCGAACTCAAGCCAAGACAATAAAATGAGTCCATAAAAGATGAAATGATAAGTGAACATCAAATTTAGCAGAAGACCTCAGTATCAGTGATATAAAGTGTTTTTTTACTTTCTGTAAATAGTAGAATTACGCAAAGTAAAACTGCCTTTCTATCTTGTAAACCTTTTCGAGGATGGGAACGTCTTGTTGAAGTCTGGACAAAACTAACCGGACCTTCTCTGCTTATATTCAGTGTGAGCGGCCACGTCATGGTCCTGTTGATCTGCACCGTGTGAGCAGAGGATGCACGTTTGCAGAAAGTCTGCTGTGAGTCAGGGAAACATTTAAGATTAATACAAATGTGCCTGCTGAGCTTTGTATTTAACAGACTGTGTGTTGATGATGACATGACTCAGACCTGGAAGAAAAACTTAGGTGTCGAGTCTAGGGCACCAAGATAGCAACACACAGCCGCGTGCTGCAGGCAGACACGGACTACTAACACAGAACAGTTTGTTTTCCAAGAAATACTCCATGCAGATGTACAATATGTCAAAACCAAAACCAAAATGAAAAAAGCAGCACAGTTTGCTGTTATATTTCTGTGTGTGTGCAGATGTGAGCGCTGCACGGGATCAACGTACACATTTGTTAGTTAGTTCGTCAGCCTGTCTTTTTAATTAGCCTGGCGTTTATCACAGCCCTGTGATTGCTTTTGTAATGATGTCACTGGTGCATAATGAGTAAGGAGGCGTTACGCTGCGAACATGACAGGCGCTCGGCTTCTCTCTCTGCGGACACGTTTGACGGGCGGAGGATGGAGGGAGGGAGAGAGGGAGGGGAAGGAAATAAAACACCAGCAGGAAAAAATGTAAATAGAACAGAGGGGCATTATTTGAAATGCCAGGGGGCCTGCAGTCGCCAATATTCAGCTGTCACAAGTTGAAATGTTTTGGGAGCGACGTCTCTGTTCACCTCCTCTCGCACCTCTCTGTTGTCTGGCATGGGAGCAGCTTTTTGTCTGTTCGGAGTGCGCGGCTAACCTTGTCGAGGTGCTCATGAATAACACCGCTGCGTGGAAATGTAACCTTGTTCACGTTCTAGGAATTAGGTATGACAGTGCTTGTTGATTCACTGCCAAGAAATTATACAAAGGTTCCTCAGCATTTTAATGACAATGTCTATATCCGAGCACGCATGATCGCACAAGCAAAATGCACACGGGGTGCAGCCGCTGAAACAGAGCCTGAAAACGACACCTTCGCTGGCACAGTGTGTGTGTGGAGAGCTGTGTGTGTCAAAACACACTGCTGCCCGCGTCAATTAATGAATCTGAGAGCCAGAGTTAGACTCAGGGCTGACAGAGGATCTTCTAAGGAAACTAGTTATAGACTGTTGCTTGCGGTTCCTGCAGCTAATAAAAAGATGCATAAGAGAACCAGTGAGCCCTGCACGAAACTGAAACCTATCAAGTGGTCACCTTACAGCGTCGATGCTCTGGTTCCTCCTGCCTCCTCTGATGCTCTGCTGCTACACTGATGTTCATATTAACATGTGCTGTCATGATGAGCAACAAATAAGCCTCTCTGGCCTTCACGTGGTGATGTCCACAACAAGACAAGTAGTTACTGTACCTTATTCCTAGCTTCCATGATTCCTCGTGTGGACTGTAGGACACGACTAATGGTGCGTCCCGCCATAGCCACCATGACGTCACCCATCAGTGTGTGGGCCACCATTTTGAAGCCTTGAGTTCAGCGTTTCAGCCATCACCATCTCGGCATCTTGACGCCAAAACTGACCATATTTTGATGAGAGAAAGTAGCTATAGGCCTAGAGACCAGAACCGTTTGTTGTACCAGGCTGTAAACATGTTTATTTCTGCTGTAACGTTGGACATTTGAACATGGGGGTCTGTGGGGATTGACTCTTTTCTCTTCTCTGCTCACCACCTGTTACACCACAAACGAAATCTCTGACAACCATCTTAACGCACTGGTGGTTTACCTTTTTAACTAAGCACATGAGGGACTAGCTAAAACGGGAGTCCACAAACCAATGGGTGACCAGCTGATATCCACCTGAACACGTCATCCTCAGACACAAAGTGAATAAGTGTAGTTTGCAAAATGTTCGACTATTTTTGAAGGTGCTGATTATTGAAAGTTTCTCAATTGGAAAGTGTCTTCGGAACGGCTGTAATCTGACTGTATAAAATAATGGACGTAGCCATCATCACCTGTTGGTTTGCAGACTCCTGTTTTGAAGTCAAGAATTTGGCATTTCGGCCATCACCATCTTTGATTTTTGGAGACATAAGTGGCCATATTTGGTGGAGCTGTGAAGGAGCAGGCTCTGACTCAAAGGCTGAGGTGACACCTTGCAATAAGTAAGCGAGTCTGGCACAAAACTGCACTACTCCACTACAGAAGAGACTTGATCACTAAAATTAGGTGGAGAAAAGTGGATACATCGATATCAGTTATCAGTCAAATGAGTTGTTACATATCAGTGTAACCAACGTATAATTGTCATACTGTAGCTTAATATTTCACCTCGTATTTGTTCATATTTTGTTGTTGCTTTTTTAATGTGTTCATACTTGTATCTGTATTTTTTGGGGGAAATTCCGTTTCTGTTGTGTGACGTAATTTCCTGTAGATTTGCGCTCATCCTCACTTGTTTAAGAGTTACGTGTGTTCCTGCCTGTAAAGCGTTAACTGTGATAACAACACTAAACAGAGGTGTAAACTTTTGCAGCACTTTTAAGTAGCATGCTAATTTACCGATGTTAAGTTAAGCTAAAGGAGCATGATGCCAGTTGTTGTGTCGTCCTTTTGTTTTTAAAGCTGTGTTTGTGGAAAGCTGGTCATGAGAAGTTCCTGTACGGATTTTAATTTGTTTTGTACAAGTATTTATATTGTTTTTATGTAAATTTGTTTTCATGAAATACAGAAAATTGCCGCTGATGGGGCGGAAAATATCTCTTAAATTGCATATTGTTGTGGTAATTACACTGGTAATGAAAGCTGGTCATGAGAAGTTGCCCTACTGATTTTAATGTGTCATGCACAGAGCATAAATCCCCCTCGTCAGCAACGCAGAGGTCGTCCTCGTCTCCATCCTCATCATCCACAAACACAACGCGGAGCTTGTAGCAAAACATGTGTGTCAAGAGTCAGGCCAGACTGGTTACAACAGCATATTGGATACAGGCAAAAAATCCAACACATGTTTCCCATAGTTCTGTTGTAAAGTTGGGCATTTTGTCTCCGCTCAGTCGTCTCAGGTGTTTGTAATGTAACTCTTTTATTTCCGTTTGGTTGTCTCAGTGTGTGACACGAGGACAGACACGTTGCTTTGTCAATAAACTTAGTGTTGTCTTTGTGCATTAGTGTTTCTGCCGTGTTTAAGATGCCACTGTTGGCATGAGAAAAAACTGGCACATGACTGGATTTGTACACACACACACACGTACACACACACACGCACAGTCACAATATACTCTGGCTCTTCTCTACCAAATGTATCAAGACTGACAGCTGCTCGCTCAAGCCTTCAATGCCGCCGCCCCTCGGTATTGTCTAAGTAAACTTTGCTTGTCGAGCTGAGAAATTTGTGCATACAGCCTGGGGTGGGGTGCCACCCTCGCCTCCCCCCCCACTCTCCACCTTCCCAGCAGCCAGCCGCTCTCTTCCTCTTGACATTTGTAGATGCCAGATAGCTGTCTAATATACTGTTGCAGCTATTGGCTTATGGAGTGGGGGATGGTGTGTGGAGTGGGGGGTGGAGCTGTGAGATAGCAGCTGATATCTGAGTAAACAGGAATCATATTATTCTTTATTGTGCGCTGGGAGCTAAGCTGCCTCAGATTGTAGCAGGGCCTCTTTTCTAGGTGGAAGGGGAGATAAAGGAAAGTTCTTAATGTCAATATGAATGAGGCAGCGCGTCCTGACACCAAGCACACACACACACACACACACACACACACACACACACACACACACACACACACACACACTACTCCCACTCCCTCCCTGAACTCTCCCGGCTTCTTTTTTAATATCCTGTGTGTGTGCACACTGTAAAAAATCTCCACCTTATCTTGTAATTTCTGTCTATTATTGAGCCAAACACCTTTTTTAAACAAAAGTAAAATCTTTAAGTGTGCGGCATCATTTTGTGTTTCAAGGAAAAATCAAGAATTTTCTTCTAATGAGCATCAGTATTTTAATGTTAACAGAAAAAGACAGCTCAGTCTATTTGGAAAAAAACAGAAGCACATGGTTATGTTTAGGCAATGAAAGCATGAGGTTAGCTTCAGGAAAGAGTGTCATGGTTTGGCTCTACATTCATACAGAAAGCAAACACTGGGCTCCTGATGTAAGTCTACCTGGCGCTGTATCGTACCACCTTTTGGTGTCAGGTGTCTGACGATGAATGAAAACAAAATTCTCAATCAACTTTCAGGTTACTTTATTGATACTCAAGGGTAAACTAGTTTTGCAGTCGAGAGTCAAAACATCCATCACAGTTTGAACAATCAAAACATAAACATGGAACACAGAAATTTAAAACCACAGAAAGTGCTGCAATGCATGAAATAAAAGCAAATAATTAAAAACGCCAAGAGCAAAATTCCCTCCAAGACGTAAGTTAAAGGAATAAAAACAGTTCAGTAATATAAGAATTAAACAATGAGATAAAAATCAGTCGATGAATAAAAAAATAAGATACATGCTCCAAAGTGACTGACAGTTTTGTGCAAAGACTCTACAGCGTGTTTACCAGTGTGATTGCAGCTGGAACTAAGCTGTTATTGTATCGTTCAGTTCCACAACTTGGGACTAAAAACCTCGTCCAGAGGGAAGAAGCTGGAAGTCGCTGTGCAAAGGATGCAAACCGTCAGTATGCAGGAAAGAGGGGTTCAGCTGGGACTCGCCAATCAACTTACTTGACCATTTCACAATTTGATTTAAAGAGTTCTTATTCTTTGGAATGAGAACGGGCTCCAAAAACGCTGCACTGAAAATGTTACTGAAGTAAAGTAAAATCAGGGAGATGTATTGCAGTATTAAAAGTAAAAACACTCCTGAAGAAACATTTAAACACATTTATTAAATCAAAATAATTAAAATAACTAAAAGGAAATGTCATACATGCACACGAGGAGCTGGAGCCATGAAATGTTTTTTGAAATGTTTTACCTGAAAATTATCAGAACGTGTAGATTTTCACGAAAATCTTATTAGTAAAGTTATTAGTGACCAAAGTAATTAAATAATTGTAATGGAGTACAATACAATAATAGGACAAAAATTCCCTCTGAAAGTGGAATTGAAGTAGAAAGTGGCATGAGATTAAAACACTCAATTATAAATTCATCAAATTTGTATTTAAATGAAGTACTTGAGTATTTGTAATCAATTACATTCCAGCACTGGTCAGCAGAGGGACGCACAGTAACTGGAATTGCAGTAGTAAGTATAGTAGTATTTTATCAGCCCTGAAATTTAATAATCAAATCTTTGTAATTACTCTGAATCATAATCTGAATTTGATAACATGATATTATCACGATACAGTTTTATTGTGATTTTTAACATTTTGCAATAACATATCGCAGCATTTGCAATTTATCACCTTTTAATCAACTGTAAATTATGTCCCTCAAAGAAAAAATGACAGAAAAATCTGTTTATCTTAATAAGATGAAGTTCCTTACTTTAATAATTTTATTGTAGCAAGATGTTTCCAGTGAAAGGCAAATTTATTTTTATTATTCTAGTGGGCTATCAAAAATGTAGCATTATTAGCAATATTAATTATTGATGTACAAGAAAAATCAGTACTTTGTGTCTGAGTATCACCACAGAAAATATTGCGATACTTCACTGTAATGATTTTTCCTCGCACCTAATATTCATGCGTTTGAAATTCCTGTCTTAAATTTCTTCAATGTAAAACATGCAGTGTGTCTTAAATCACATACTTCTGTACTAAACACTTAATAGTCAGTGCGTTCACACTGTAAAACACGGTCAAATGCAGTGTCTTCTCACCCTCAACGGTCGGCATCTTTGTGAAGCTACGTCACAAACATCTCAACTTCTGACATGGCGGCTGGAGACAACGAGGAGCGTGAGCTGGCTACAGTGAACACTGCGTCACACAGATGAAAGTCAGACATTTTTTTTTTTGCTCTAAGCACTGATACAGTTGTCGAACAGAAGCCGTCATTAATGTTTGTTGGGTCTGTGCTAAGCTGCTCCTGGCGATGGCGGCGTTGACGTTGCAGCATAAGTTTGGTTGATGTGTGGGCGGAGAGAGCGGTCACATGTTGGCGATAACGCTCCACCGTCTGTTTGCAATGCGAGGTTAAAAAAAAGAAGACAAAGATGAAGAAGAGGTGGTTGGTTACTGCCAGTAAGTGCAAAATGGCAGCGCGCCATTTGAGACAACACTTTCCTGTTGACATTAGTGCACCATGGAACAAGTAGGTAGAGTATTATTTTGTTGGACAAACATTTTAGTCTCGACCGCGTGTAAAATGTTCTCTTACCTACGAGAAGAGCGTTGGTGGGTGTTTCACTCCTGCATGTGTGAATTCCAGAATCCAACAGCTACTAACAAACTAAGAACAAATCGTGGATACGTAAAAAAAAACCCAAAATGTTAATATATTTCTTCTTGCACATTAAGTAAAATGAGTACAAGTGATCTACTGCAGCAGGAGTTTTTGGTTCCTTCACCCACAGGACTCAATGACAGCAAAAACGAACTTGAGACGGTGGGTGTTTTAGCTGCGCACGTGTGTGTGTGTGTGTGTGTGTGTGTGTGCCGTGTTTATGACCATGCAACCCCCCCAAGTGCAGCGTGTGGCCTGAGTGGGATTACTGAGGTGGATATGAAAATCTCAGCGAGGTTTCCGGGGGGATTGTCGCCGGCTGCAAGAGAAATAATGGATAAATAACTGTTAATTAGCTTACAGAGAGCGAGCACGGAGAGAGAGATAACAAAAGATGAGGGGGTGGGGGGAGGGCTGGTTGGTGGGCTGCAGTGTTAATTAGAACTAATGTACTGTTTAGTGAAGGAAAAATACAGGCTTGTGTCATGCACTTACACACCAGCCCCCCCAAAAAGAAAAATGTCCGCACAAAGTCTCAGTTTCATTCTGAATCTTTCAGGGGTTCGATGTATCTTCACTCCTCCACCTCCTCTCCTTCCTCTTTACCACTGACAAGTACATTTTTCCTCACGTTGTTCCAATTACCCAACTGTTAGATGCCTTGATTGATACATGGTAGCAGATCTGTGTGTGTGTGTGTGAGTGTGAGTGTGTGTGTGCGGTGTGTCAGTGCAGGCTAATTACCAAATCTCCAGATGAATGTCAGCGTGCGGCACAGTCGGGGCGAAGTATCGCATCAGCCACATCAGCAGCAGCAAGTGTACCTGGGATAGATCAAGGTGCCGACAGGCCTCGTTAACCTCCACTCACTGCTCGGGGGTTGTGTGTGCATGTGTGTGTGCGTGTGTGTGTGCGTGGTGACGCGAGGAGACTTCACACGTGTAATTGGAGACCAAGCCACTTACACAGCGACAGGGACTTGAGTCGCCGCAGGTGTGATTTTCATAGGGAGTTTTCATACTGCTCGCAGCAACATAACAACAAACAGGTGTGTTTCTGGTGATTGGTGTTGGAGAGGAGTGGTGTTTGAAATGAGATGAGCTCTGCCTTCAATCACACCACTTCCTTAAGAGTTCCGTGTCACACACCTCCAGACGGACTCATCTTAGACCTCGCACGCACATCAGCTTTTTCCCATGTGGGAAGATCTTTGAGCTGTTTATGCCGTGGGTGCAGACGGCAGTATAATAACCTGAGCTAGATAAAGAAGTTATTGCAGATCAAATTAAGGAATCTAATTTAAAACCAGCTACAACTGATTTAAGACTTAGGTCCAGGGTTAACCCCGTTATACTCAGTGACTTCCTGCGACAAAAACAGCCGTCCTTTAACATCAGCACGATACGCGGCAGGTCGCTGTTGACAGGACAGGACCTGGATTGACAAACTTAAAACTCAGACCCTCTTTGGGGTTAAACATCCCTTGAGACTGAGGAGAGTCAGACAGGATGTTGAATATCTATGGAGAGTAAAAATAAAGGTGTGTTGTTGACTTTTTTATTTTGTGGTGATAGATGCCAAATGATAAAAGTCTTTCTCCCACAAACAACAAACTGGTCTTCCCGGGTCAAAACTGGGAACAGCCACCATCCAGCTGCTCTCTAACCCACCAACCTGTGGAAGGAGGACAACCCTTGACCTCTTGACCTCTTGACCTTGGGTCCTCATAAGGCCAGCTGTCTGTGTACCTTGGGTCTGTTTTTTTGTGCACAGTCCCAGTTATAACACTTCTTTTAGGCCAACAAGGCACTAATTATTACACTGATGAATTCTCCCAGCTATTTATGCAATTCTTTACCTATATTATTAAATTTTTATTTATTTATTTTGCTATTCAAGACTGATTTCCCCTGCATGTAGGGGTGATTATGATTTGAACATTATTATTCATGCATTTGTGTTTTGTCTTAAATTTATGAATTGCTTACATGAGCTCTTTGCATTATACAAATTATTTCATTGTATATTATTATATTTGATTATTATGAATTTCCTTTAAGCACTTATTTTAAGCACTTAAATGCATTCTTGTGGAAGGCTGAAATTCCCTTTTCAAAAAAAATAAAATAAAATAAAACACCGCCAGCATCAGGGGGAAATGTGGCGGGACAAGAACGAAAGTTAAGGTGGCAAAAGTCCAAGTAGGGTGAGCAGGAGCACTGGTGACTGTGTTCAACAAACACCAGACAGGAAACAATGTGCAGCAAAGTTACTCTGCTGGAACTGAACAGGAGACGCTGCAGATTTGACCACTATGTATTTTCTTTTCTTTACATTTATGTGGTTAAATCCACAGTGCAGCTACATATTAATTCCCAGAGTCATGATATATCCGACTTCTGAATTTGACTTCTGTCAGATCATTACACATCAGATGTTTTTGTTTTTTGTCCAAGCTTGTTACACCCCACCCTTAATCCATGGGATGTATTAGAAAGAAAACAAGCAGACAAGTCAACAACACTCTCAGGCTGAGAGGCAGCAGGACCAGCAGTCCCCACACCAGAGGCCTCTCTCCTCTGCTGCTGCCACAGGAGCTCTGAACCTCCTCCTCCATGCCAGGTGTGCTGCACCTCGTTAACTAATGCAGCACACCTGGGCAGATCTGCAAGGGAGGGAAAAGGGACAGCAGCACAGAACACACACACACACACACACACACACACACACACACACACACACACACACAACAACAACAATTTATTTTCTTTTGGGAAACTGTAGTTCCAGCAGTGTGTGTCTTGGACTTGAGGCTGCCTTCGAATCAATCCACGTTGACCCCCGTGTTAAAATATCCAAGTGTAGAGCAGAGATCAACATGTTCACAGCCTGGTGCAACAAAATGTTTTTGTCTCTGTAGCTAGTTGTATGAAGGGTCCATTTTTAAATAACTTACACGTTTAATGATTAAAGGCACGGCCACTTATCACTGCATGCAAGTGACCAGAGGACACCTTCCATTTAAAAGTTGCTACCATGGTGACAACGTCAGTCAGGTAACGTAACTATGCTGCAAACCCAGATTCACCGAGCGTAAGTGTAGCCATAGCTGTTAAAGTTTCAGTGTTTTCAGTTCATGAATCATGCCTAAAACAGTTTCAGTGAGGATTCAGTTGTACTAAAAGATCCTCTAATGTGAGTGCTGTGCATCTCACATTTTGCAACCTGCAGAACACTTTCTGTGACACAAGTATATGTTTGTTTTAATGGTTTTAAGTCTGTTTATCGTTAGTAAAAGTTAAAGTCATTAGCATCATCACAGTTAGCCATAGCTGCAGATGCACTTTGCTAACCAAGCTAGCAGCTAGCATCAGGGTTAGCTCAACCTTTTGTCCAAATATGGTCACTACTGGCTCCAAACATCCAGATGGCGACAACCAAAATGCTTCAAACCTGCAGTCCACAAACTGTTGAATCAACGTCATGCACCATGGATGAATCACTGATGAATTATGTTTTGATTTTGCAAAATTTAAATGTTGTTTAAAATTTGTTTCAATGTTGAAACAGATCTTTCTGAAATTTCTGTGTAGATTTACGAGAATATTAATAACAAACATCAGAATTAAACATTGTTTCAGTGTTTTAATGTTAGAAAACAACAACTGACATCATTTCAACCACATTTAAATGTTGAACATTTAGTCTATTATAGGACTATATTTAAAAAAATGAGTTTTGGTTTCACTTCCACTTTCATTGGTGTGTAGAGAGGAAATATCTTATAAAGGCTTTACAGGGCGAGCAGTCAAATTTAACATTTAATTTCACTGTTTTTCTTTAATGTTTATGTATCTCAACATATACATGAATAAACATATTGTATAATTAGTTTGGACTCCTGAACATCATCCACATATCTTCATACACGTCATCTAAACACACAGCACACACGTGTTGGTGGCAAACACACAGAGAGCCCTGTTAACCTTTGAGGTGCACTCGTACTGCAGAGTTGTGTTCTGCTACTTATTCCTGCGTGTATGCTCTGCTACGTTATGATAAACGGCAGGATTGTACTTTGACAACTTATCAAGTGTGGAGGAGTGCCCAACGAACACAAATCAAGCACAATCAGTGTGTGTTAGTGAGTGGGGCTCAGAACAATGTGTGCCTTTGGCTTGTCAGGCAGGGGTAATTAACGAGAAATCACATGGAGTCTCACAATGCGGCTCTGATTACATGACAAGCCAGCACTCTGTCGCCATAGGAAAAGTATCGACGCCACGCACATACAGAACATCACACATGAACAAATACCATATAGGTACTATTTATATGTATGCAGAGCATGCCCACACACACACACACACACACACACACACACACACATATACAGTCATTATCATAAACCTCCCTCTCAGCTGTGTAATAGTAGAAGTACTAATTAACAATGTTGTTAATTAACTGACAGGATCAGCAGTTTCTCTCAAGAGCTGCAGGTCAAAGGTCACATCCTCTGACAGTTTATATGATTAAACAACATATGGGACACAGTGCAGTTTCACAACAGCCATATCTATAATTACATGGCGCTATTTACGGAAATAGAATAATAACCATAATAATAAAAATAATATTAACATTAATAATAATAAACGTTATTTGTTAAGCGTTTTCCAGAAAGTGCTTTACAGACTTAAAAACAAAATAAAGTGCAATAACAAGATTGGAGTGAGTTCAACGTGGCTTGAAACGGAAGCAAATAAAACAGACAAAGAATAAAAATGCGAGGATAAGCAAACTGGTGAAAGCATAAAACAAAGAAACACACACACACACACACACACACACACAGAAACCCTGTTTATAAAAAGAGTTTTTAAAAGAGTTTTGAAGGAGGACAATGAGGTGGCCTCTCAGATTGTGGAGGGTTGTTCCACAGTTGTGACGCTCTCGTGGTTAATGCCCCGCTACCTTCTGTCTTAGACCCTGTTTAGACAACAAGGGTTTCTTTAAAAACGGAAAAGTCTGTCCATTGCGTTTTAGAAAACTTCCACGTTTATATGATGATGTTATTGAAACGATCTCTGTTGACACGGAGCCTCAAAAGTGAGTAAGGTAAAGCTGCAGTACCGGAGGCTGCAGTTTCAGGACCATTTAATTTTCCGAGTGGAGGCTGCAACCTGAAGCTTATTTTTATTTTTTTGCTGTACCCAAATACTACTTTCTTATTAAATAGTTATAATCAGTGTTGATCAGTAACGTGTAATTTGACTGATGAAGCCCAGGTAACTATACATTACCATTGCTGGTCCTCTCTGCTCCTCTCACCCACACTTGAGCATCCGTCCAGGGAGGGCTGCGGAGGTCAGGCCGGGCGGGCCGACACTGTGTATCCCAGAACGGGTGCTCAAGTGTATGTGAGAGGAGCGGAGAGGACCGCGACGAGGTGGAGTTGCTACAGTAGATCTACTCTTTGCTGGAGAAACGTTGATAAAATCGACAGGGTGAGCAGCACAAACAGAGCTCGGCATTGTTGTTGTGATGGTCGACATTCTCGCGCAGGCCTAGTGACGGGAGCCGAAATGCAAATTTGCAAAAAGTCTCTGTTTTCAGAGGAACTTTATAGTTTAGCAAGTTAGCAAGTTTACGTGACAATGGAGACACTGCTGATTCCAAGAAATTGCACTCTGGAACCCATTTTCAAAATGTTGTGTTTTCAGGCACCCAAAACGCTGCTGTCTTGTTAACAATCGGCCAAAACCGAACTAAAGTTTACTGTTTTCAGTTGAAATCATTGTGTAAACGGGACCTTAAGTCCTACCCCAGGGACTGATAACAATGGCCAGTCTGCAGATCTGAGAGTGCGAGCAGAGGTGTAAGGGGTGAGACGGTCATTCATGTACGAAGGGGCAAGACCACTCAGGGAGTTGAAAACAAGCAGAGAAATTTTAAAATCAGTTCTGAACTCCAGGTAACCACTGCAGTGAGGCAAGAAAAAGACAAATGTGGTCATATGTGATTTTATATGATGAAACACTGTTTGACTAATAATCATAGCAGTATAGTGAACATCAGCGCAACCACGACCCACAATCCAGGCGACTGTGGGTGTCGTGTGGATAAAATCAGATCCAAAAACAATACAACACCATTTACAGTACGAAAATCTATATAAGCGGAAGTTATGGGTTCTTGAGGCAAATGTGTTCCTCATGAGGAGAGACATCTCTGTGCAAAGTTTCATGTCTCTACCACATACGGGGCATGAGACATGCCCATTCAAAGTTTGACATTTCAATGGGTTGCTATAGCGCCCCCCTTTGGCCAATTGATGTAATATTGCTTCATTGGCATCCTGCCATGACCCTCTACCACTGTGCCAAATTTCACATGGATTGACCAAGTCAGTGAGGAGAAAAACGTGGAACACACACAGTATTCCTCATTATATAGTAATAATATAAATTTTGGGGGAATTTGTGAGACATTTCTTACCAAGTTGCCTTTTTTTCCCATGTTTTTGAAAGAAACTGCACCGGTTTGCTGAAAGTTCAAAGATTGAAATACTTGCGAAAAACGTCTAAAAACAGCACAAGAAAAGTGATGTCGCTAATGGTTTTAAAAGGTTAAAGGTTGTTTCATAAATTTGTACGATTAACTTTGTGCTCATTCGTAGGTAGTGTAATAAAGGGCTTAATAACTTTAAAAAAGTTTACAGAAAAGTTTTTTTTTTGGTTTAGATTTCAAATAGTGGAGTTTTATTGGAGTTACATTTAGTAACCTCACATACTGTCTTGCTGTATGTTTCATTCTTTATCATTGCATCTGTTTCCTGCTGCAGTGAGCCAGTTACCACATGAAGATTGTCACTATTTGCCATTTTATATTTTAACTTCTGCACCAATTTTTGTCCCAGTGGGTGAAACCTTTTTTCTTCACAATTACTCAGAGTAGATCTCATGCGGTGAGCAGAAATATAGTGTTACAGCGAGGTCTTTTCACTGCACTGTAATCATGGTTACAAGGACTGACTCCTGTGCAGAGTAGCACTTTACACTGGCTCCACTGTGTATGTAGCATTGCTAGTTTTCATTTTATCAAACCTTTTCAGCATCACAATGTTTCCTACTGGACCAAAACTATTTTGTCCAAACTTATTTGTACATCCATAAATATCCACAAGCTGCTCCCGCATCATTTCATATGTTCATGTTTCTCTTCTTACGATATACACTATCCATTTGCATGAAAATGTGCCGACTCATCGCTGTTGAACCGTGGCTCGCTCTGACCTTTTCATCGACACCTCACCTGAGCCAATGGGAGCTTAGATGCTGGTACGATGGGCTTCAGTAGCCAACGATGGCCTGTGTTGAAAGGAAGGAAGTTCCCTCAATCACAATTCTTTTGCTGTTTACAGCTAAGGAGTTATATTCAACCCATAGCAATATATAAAAGTGGTTTGAACATTAGTCAACCTGAAACGATACGACTCCTTTAAAGAGGGAAATTCTAAGTTATATTTATGATCAACTGTCCCTGCTATCAACAGTAAAGTGAAGATCCTGGGCTCCAACCGGATGATGAGATGAAGAACATGACATGTTCAGACGCAATATAAGACTATTCACAGACTGCACGTTTCCCCAGCTGTTCACTCATGAAGACAACACGAGAGACAAACAACATTTAAAGGGTAAGAAACAGAAACTGAAATGTACACGTTGTAGTGTAACCTGTAAAGGTCCACAGACTTGGAACGAGGTTGACAGCACTATACAAGAGTCAGCAAATCTGTCTGTTTTTAAAAAGAGATTAAAACAACAATTACTATTAAAAAATGTTGAATTCCAGTACCTGATGTGTTGAAGTGTATTGAAATGATGTGCTCTTAGTATCTATGGAATAATCTTAGGATGTTTAGGTTTAGGTTAGAATAAGGTAGAAACAGGAAATTGAGACCCATTTTACAAAATGTATCGTGCTGGAGATTATGAATTGTATTTATATTTTAAATGATTTGTAAATTAAAAATAAACTGAAACTGAACTGAATGGAAATACAATCGTTCTACTCATCAGTATGTCGAAAATGTGAAAATAGCCGCGGCACTTAGAGTCATGTCATGTGGTCTGGCTCTCAGTCCAAAGAGAGATTAAGGGATTGACATGCCTTTAAATCTACATCATTATGTACTGGGTTAGATTCCAGCCATAAATGCAGGTACAGATACATTCTAATAATAGCTTTGTATGCTGTGCTGTCTCTTTGTATGACATTATAATAATGTAGTATGTAAAACTTTTGTCCACCTTGCCGTTGGAGAGATTATCACATGCTGAGAGTAACTCTAGAGATTGGGCCCCAAAATTAATATTCTTGGTCAAGAGTCATAAGTATGAGGGTATCAAATATCACATAATAGTGACAATTTATATTGTATTTTCATGGGTTATGGTTTGTCATAAACGTAGATAAACAATAAACAAATGGCTCCTCTGTTGTCGTAAAGGGAAAAGCAGTCTTTCTTATCAATTTAGGTTTTCTACAAGTGTTTTATATACAGTAAGCTCCTCTATAGACATTTATATCTTCATTGATTAATTTTTCACTCATATTCACATTCAGTATTTTACCCTCTTTTCTTTTTAAAAGTGCTGCAGAGGTAGTCTCTTACAGACGCCGATGACGTCAGCACGCTGGCTGACTCTGATGTGATTGGATCCAAATCCGTGTACTTCCGTACGTCCTCGACCAACGGCTGATTAGCTTCGCCTTACACCCGCCTACACCGGAATTGCTGTTCCTCAAATTGTTGTCCATAGTACAACAGAAAAGGAAGTGCTCAGTGCATCGCAAGAAGAGATTAAAATGGATGTGATTTCATTTGATTCAGCTCTATTGCAGAGCTGCAACGTCCACAAGATTGGAGAAATTAAGGATTTAGACTCCGTCTAAAATTCCTTACGCAGGAGAAGAGAGATGTTTTGGCCTGTTTACTGACGGGACACGGTAAAAGTTTGATTTATAAGCCTGGCCCACTGTAAGCCGTCACGTGGTCTGGATATCCCGCCCATTTCTATTACAAAACGAAAGACGATTGTCCCCAGACTCCCATTCAGATGTAAGGGAGGCTGGTCACGCGAGACTGTGCCAGAGGCTCTTACAGTGATTCTGAGCATTAGCTTTCAAATGAGATCATGCAAGTACATGTACTAAAAATGAAACAAGCGCAGCTTTCAGTTTACTTTGGTAATGCCTTGGATTGGCGTTTTAGATCAAGTTTACAGGAATGGTCAGGTTATTTCATTTATTCATGTGTTTATTTTCATTGTATTTTATAGAGTGGGACTATAAAAGGTTGTGAAAACTCAAATCCTGCCTCTTATAACTGCAACACATGATTCTATGATTGCTTGACTTGTACGCATGCACCAGTGTTGGTCGGGGATTTAAAAATTTCTCTTGAAAAACAGATCTTGAAACCACCTGATTACAAGTTTAGTTTTTTCCAATGCAATTCTTTATAACTGACTTGTGTTGTAGAGTGTATGAAATATAATTTGCTGCATGAAAAAATTAAGGTAATCACAGCACATTTAATGGCTTGTCTTTTCATATTGATATGTACATTACATGCAACTAAAAACAGTAACTTTTGATAGTTTGTGTCGCCCATCAACATGAGCGGAGAAGGCGAGGCTGTCAGTTTGTTAAGATGAGAGAGAGATGTTGCTAATTGGCTACTAATTACTCAGTAAATTGTCTAATTAAGCCGGCAGTTAATTAGGCTTTGCTTGCACAGCAATCTTGGGGAAGTTATTTCATGTTTCAGGGTCAAAGGGAAGACGTGGGAGTACTGCAGAGGCTGACAGAGAGGAAATGTGAGGCTGTACGGTGGTGCAGGTTGTGTGCCTGTATACAGTGGAAGTTCAGTTGTATGTGTTCAGTGTGCGGGTGGTGACACCTGGCAGTGTGTCATCAACTGTAGTGCCTGGTTTCTGGTGTGGTGGGCTTGGTTGGATAAAGGCACATGTTAAAAATGTCACTCGCATTCAAAGGGCAGCGCTGGAGCTGCTGTACATGTTATCTGAATATAAGTTCTACAAGTAACGGAAGTAACTGATGTCTTGTTTGAAAATGTACTATTGATTACTTGATTACTCAAACAGCAAACTAACGTGTTAGTCTGGATGTTAGGCTGTGATCACATGAGCGATGCGCTGACGGGAGTAAATTAAGGAAAACAGAGAAGTTTATATTTTCCGTAGAGTAGACAAGGAAGCAGTCCCGAGCTGTCCCTGAGGACCGACTACATCCCATTTTTCCGAGCATATTAAACCCATTGTTCCGAAGTCCCGTTGTTTCGAAATCATGATGATGCCCTGTGGTTAAGGTCTGGTTAGGTTTATGCACAAAAACCACTTGGTTAGGGTCAGGAAAAGATCCTGGTGTGGGTTAAAATGAAAAAGAAAGTGGAGAACACATAAGCCGTGAGCCTGCTTCACCTCAAGCCTTTCCCAGCTGACCCAGAGCCGGTCGCGGCGCACTATCACCATCAAGGCAGAAATACGCCCGCCAGGAGCCGTTCAGCACCGCAGACCGTCGGACTAACCCCGGATTTCCACTGGATGCGTGTCCGTTGCGGAACGGCAACGCTGGTTATCCGCGGCGTGCTCCGCCGTCCGTCAATACCCACCGGTTGCGTTTGCTGTGCGGAGCGGTGCAGCTCCGCCGGAAGACATCTCGGTGCACTGCCATGATGAATATCTCCTCGTCCACGGTGTCAACGGGGTGAAATGACGTCTAAAAACCTCTGACTTGTTGACTTCAGGCCTGCCTCTGCCCATTATGTAGTTTTCAAGGTGTAGTGCAGGGAAATATGATCCGCCGTGAACACTGTGTATCTTATTTTGAGTATTAACCGGATGTTTTATTGTGTTTCTCTGCACGACTTCCTGCCCCGCACGATCTGCTCTGTGCTGAATTGCTGCGTTGTGCTCCGGCGTCCGGCAAAAATAGAAGTGCTGCGTATCTGTTGCGGAGGCCTCCGGACTGCCGGAGCTGAGACGGAGCCGGAACGCAGCACTGCCGGAGCCGGTGGAAACACACACATTGACTAGAATTGAATCTAATCGGCTCCGCTGCCGTGCCGGAGCGGAGACGCAACCAACACGCATCTGGTGGAAATTGGGGGTAATGGGATGTCAGACCAATGATGTAGACCCTAAATGACACCCTGTAATAAAAATCTCATAAAAATATGTATATACTTTTTACCCAAAATTGAATATGGCTGATAAACAAGTTTGAAAAGCAGAAGGTTCTGATGATCTGCACTGACACGAAGCCTGAATATAAAACACTGCTGACATCACAGCCAGCATTCATGGCTGTCATAATCTTTTTGTTTGACCAAGGACAGGCTAATGTTTACTGCAATTCATCACACACAGTCTTTGTCACAAACACACACACACACACACACACACACACACACACACACACACACACAGTACAATAGTAATCTGAGTGCTACATGATTGGCAGAAGCTATAGAAAGAAGGAGATGCTGCATCCGTGTCAAACACCCACTAGTGCAACGTATTGAATGACAGCAGTACAGTGTTATATGTGTTTTTAATCATCTAGTAAATTCAGTCAATCAGTCAGACTGAATTGTAAACAATAGATTAATGTTATTGGAAAAAATGTTGGTATCTCTTTACCCAGAATTCTTTTTGCCTGGATCTAAGATGGTAAATGTCTGAGGAGAATATTACTGTGACTGTGACTATCTGAAGCTAAAATGGGTTTGCATAACTACTCACAATATGTAGAAGATTAAACCAACATGTTTATCTAAAGATGTCATGTTTCTAAACTCAGAATAGTTTTCTTAAAAATGTGAAAGAGTTTAAATCGATTAAATACAAAATTGGAAAAGGCTGAATAAATAAAATAAACCAGCGCGCTCCTCCTCTGCGCTCTTTACGCATCGCAGCCCCAAGCTGCATGTCATTTTTGTTTAATAATCACAAACATTATTTCAAATTAAGTTTGCTATGAAAAGACTTGTGGACGTGGGAAAGCAATTGGGCGTCTGTCTCCGCTCACACGGGGCAGCTGGTGAACCCGAATCTGACGGAGAGTTGGAGGGAGACGGTGCGATTTTACGCCAGACTATCTTACCTGGTGTTAAACTAAATTATTAAACTAATTGTCTTGCCTACACCAGACTGCCTGTATTAAGATGTTTTAATTTGTGGTTTAATTTCACAACAGAGAAAAACAATGGGCAAACACTGTCGTTACCCGGCTGTCGTGAAGGTGACGTGATGCTGCTCTGCAGGGTGCTTAAACTGCGTGTGGCTGCCACCAGGAAAGCTGAAGAGGGAAAGACAGGCGCCGGACTCAAATGCGGTTGCCGGGCAACAACACACTTTTCATTAAGAATTGATGCCATGGGCCAAATTTAAAAACTAAAATGTAAAATTGTTAAAAAGAAAAAGTCACGCCACTGCTCACAGAAGAAAATAAAGTGAAGTTTTTTGTTTTCTCTCTCTGTCTTTGTTTGCTTCATGTTCACAGGTCGACAGGATGCATCTATCCTTAGTAATTATCACCTCCTTATATAGTGGCCACTGGCTATTCATGGGGGGATGTATAGTTAGCTAGTAGCTGACTAGCTGGAACGTGCTGTCAATTTATGACTGATTAACATTCATGAATATGAACATGTGCCTACGATCAGAACTGAGTTTCCTGCAGTGTTCATTAATCCGGGGTAAGTTTTTAGTACCAAGGGATTTTATGTGCACATCTACTCTTGGCCTTTGGAAAACTGGACCATACCCACTCCCACTCTGTCGTGAAGTTTGTCGTCACATTCACAGCTAATAAATCTCTCTCCATCAAGGTGAAGGGGATAAACACAGCAGCAAGCTTTGGGACAAACATGGCTCTCTGCGGCACAGAGAGGAACTGTTGTAACTTTTTGTAACCACGAAGATAAATTAAGTTTAATCCAATTTTGTTTTCTTCATGATGGAGAAAAATAAAACTTTCTCCCGTGTGCAGCACTTTACAATCAACTGAATACAACTGTTTTCTAGAGACTGGAGAACAATATATTTTATCTTTTATATAATCCTCTTAAAATGTTAACGTCTGTATGAATGTAGGTCTATAAATATCTATCTTAGTTCGAGCAGGTTATGTTTGTGAGGGTAGTCGCAGAACTTTATTTGAAGGAGTATGTTTGTATCTTCCAACTAACTAATATCTCGGACAGCAGGCATTTTTTTTAATGCTCTTTTCAAGTATTAGTTTTTTGTTTATTTGTTTTTTCTAATCAGATGTCATCGAATAATTTAAGGTGGATTAAATCTGAAAATAGTATTTTGAGAACACAAACTCTCCTTTCCTCAGAGCTTCCCGTCACAAATCCTTCCCACCTGCCATATTTGTGAAGCTGCACAAAGTTACAGAGGTTAGGTTTAGGAAAAGAAACATGGTGAGGACATACCTTTAAATGACTAAAAGTTCACGTTGTTCCGAACCTCGGCCTCTCAGGGAAAGTTCTGTGTTTTGTGACCCATCCACCTCCCCAGACCTACAAATTTGCGTTCACTACTGTCTGTAGGAAACCACACAAACAGCTCATGAGAGCAGCCTGCACATTTAGGGGATGTAATTTCTGTTTTCAGTGAAAACAAGATGACTGGTCAGGGCAGGTTATCACATGAAGGCCCTGCACTTCCACTCAGACATTTCAGCTTTTCTGGATGATTAAATCTGCGGTCAGGTCAGAGGAGGGTGAACCCATGATGGTCATAAAAGTCCACAAACTAATAAGAATGACAAAGGTGTAAGTTAAACAGCTGGAGATTACAGGATGACGTCACTTTCATTTCCCAAGACTCTTTTGAGTCACTTACTTTAAGACATTAGCAGTCATCAGGCGACCTGACTGAGAGCCAGAGAAATGAAACCACAAGCAGGTAACAACACCTTTGGCGAGGCACATTGGTGCTCTCTTTCTATTATTATTTTTTGGGGCACATTTTATACCTTAAGATAGATGACATCAGACAGACGACAGGAAATGAGGGGAGAGAATGCAACCCAAGCGCCAGAGTAAATTGTATGCGTCTGCAAACCACAAATTTCTTACACTTGTACGTTATTACATAGCAGATACATGAAACCTTACGTTTCTTCACGTCTCAGCAACACTGTGGTCACATGTGGTTTGGATTAAGCACAAAAAACACTTGGTTAGGAAAAGGTTATGTTTTTGCTTAAAATATCCTGTTTTGGTGGCAGAATCTTGAAATCCTGGAAATGGAGCAGCGTCAATTAAAAACACCCTTTTTGGTGGCTAAATGCAGCTGAAAACACAGCGATGATTCGCTAAAAAAACAACAGCTTTTGTCATTTGTTGGTCTTGAAGAGCCGTCTGTAGTGGTTTGCAGTTTGGATGCCGTCTTGCCTATGTGACACGCCATCTGCTCCATCTCAAGATGACAAAGTCAACTCACTTTACATGACATCACTTTAGAAACATTGATATGATGCGTATGATGATGATTAAGTTTATTTTATTAGGATAAACCCCTTGAGGTGAATCACCTCGTTTTCGAGCGGGTCCTAACATACAATACATACAAGAACAAAACAGAACAACGATCAACAGCAGACTTACATACTAACGACAACTAATACGACACACATCAACACATAAACATCAGAGAGACAAATATGGAACAAAACTAAACACAACCACTAGGTGACCAGCAATAGGCCAGTGACAATTAAACAGATGCATGCCTAGCAAAACTATTAGAAAGGATAAATAATCTGGTAAAGAGTATAGAAAATACAGTGATACAGTATCATCTGAAACCTGTGCAATTTAGCTCAAAATAAGAAGACAAACCATATTTGTCGTTTCAACGACCTATATCTAATGGTAAATTATTCCAGTCTGAAGGGGCTTTAAACAAAAATGCTTTTTTCCCCCTAATTCTTTCCAAATCTTTTGACTGAAGGAGTAAAGAAGTAGTTTTGTGTTGAGTGTCTTAATTGATATCTTGAGGAGTATGGGATCAAAAGGTCTTGTAGATAATGAGGATAATTGAAACGTATACATTTAAAAATGAGTTATAACCAATGAATGTCTTCTTATATTGAGTGTGGTCCATCTGAGTAAACTGTACATAGTACAGTCATGAGTATAATATGAACAGGCAAGAGCAAATCTACAGAGATTATTGTATGCAGTGATGAGTGGTAGAAGATTAGTTTTGGATGCATTTTGATAAACAACATCGGCATAGTCAAAAAATGGTCGAATAAGTTCAGAGGCGAGTTTCTTACGGACATTAAATGTAAAACAGTTTCTTGATCGAAATTAAACACTGGTTCCAAAATTAATTTTATGAAGAATATGATCAGTGTGAGGTTTGAAAGTAAGTTAAGCCATAAACCAAGGTATTTGAATTGATCAACTCTACGCAGAGTAGAACCATCATTACATGTTAGTTATTAGATTTTGTTCTGAGGTTATGTTTTGTACCAAAGATTTTGTTTTATTGAGCAGTAGTTTACTGGATAATAGCCAGTTTTGCAGAATATCAAAGTCTGATTGAAGAGCAGTTTGAATTTGTGAAATGTTAGGTTGAAAGTACAAAATCAGGATCAGGATCAGGATAAACTTTATTGTCCCTAGCAGGAAATTTGTTGTAGACAGAACATGCTACATAAGCTGCGAACAACATGACAATTAAACAACTCACAGAAATGCCAGACAATTACAAAAAATACATCAAGAATCATTAGCACCATAAGTAGTCAACGAGAAGTGCTAAAGTGCTATCAAAGATCCCATCAGCAAATAAATAATACAAATGCAACGTATTGCACAGACATTTTCTTCTGGGGACTGGGTTGGGGAAACTACATGAAACAAATGCAGAATGTTCCTGTTCATAGCTGCTGCTTAAAACCCCATGTACCCATAGAGCCAGTAGTTAGTGCATAACCCATGAATTTTAGAAGGCTGTGATCACATGACCGATGTGCTGACAGGAGTAAATTAAGGAAAACAGAGAAGTTTATATTTTCTGTAGAGTAGACAAGGAAGCAGTCCCGATCTGTCCCTGAGGACACGGGAACTGCCCATTATTCCGACAACCCACTGGTCCGACTACATCCCATTTTTCCGAGCATATTAAACCCATTGTTCCGAAGTTCCGTTGTTCCGAAATCATCATGATGCCCTGTGGTTAAGGTCTGGTTAGGTTTAGGCACAAAAACCACTTGGTTAGGGTCAGGAAAAGATCATGGTGTGGGTTAAAATGAAAAAGAAAGTGCCAATCACATATCGGAACAACGGGATGTCGGACCAATGACACGGACCCGAGGACACAGGTCGTGGTGGTGTACGGGGGCTCCTGCTCCTGGACCTTTGAACAGATAGGTGTTTAAAAATCGTGTAAAACTGAAGTGACCTCTGAGTCATTTAAAGATACATCCTCACCACAGTGGCTTAAATTAAAGCTTAAACACCTAACGTCTGTAACTTCAATTGTGTAACTTTATGTTAAGGACATGACATCATTTGCAGGGCGCTAATTCGTCAGATATATTATGAACTGTGCATTTTTTAAAGATATATAAAACCATTCTATGAAGATAAGTTGTGCCACCAAGACACTGCTCATATTTTACTGAATAATAAAGTAAAGAAATAGTCATGAAGTCAGTGAATAATGTCAGATATACAGCAATATCTAGCTGAAGGTAATTGGGTTTCATCATACCGACTGTAGCAACAGAAAATCCCTGAGTTCAACAAAATAAGTAAGGGTGCAATTTGTTGCTTTTGAAGTCAGCTTTTCATTTTCTATGAAGAAGATTTCATCCTTCAAAATAGTTTTTCTTCCAGCAAAGAGCTGATGTTTCAGTGCTCGATGAAACACAAAATGTTCCGTCATTCATGTGTGGGAAAGTAGATCAGGAGCACCCAGATCCTTGAGAAAAGTCCAGGCTCACTGTGTTTGTGAATTTAATAGAGTTCAAACACTTTTTAGTCATTGTGCTCTCTGTCAAATTGTCCTGACAATTATCTGAATGCAACATTAGGTAGACAACGAAGGAGAGAGACGATCCAAACAACAACAACAACAGGACCTGGCCTGCTCACACAGGCTGCACTGTCACACTTCAGCAGTTCATATTCATTTAACTGCCAAATTAGACTCTGTACTTCATCCTGCCTGTGGACAGAGAGAGGGGGGCAGGAAAGGCTAAACACTGCAGGCTCATTATCTCTCTAGTTACATGTTTACCGTTTCTAAATACACCTAATTGGGAGATCAAAGCGTCGGTGACTACCTCTCCCTGTGGCTGAGAGGGCAGCCAACCACAGATCTGCTCACCGGCTCGCTAATTTGATCAAACCCACCCTTGTCTCGTCGCGTCAGAGCGCTCGTCGTGAGTTCACTCGGGTGTGACTTGGAAATGGGGAGACGCTCTCCTACATATTTAGGATTTGTTGCTGGGTTTTTTGTACAAGAAGTATAAAAAGTCAGCTGGAAGTGAAATCTTCGACTTCAGTGTGGGATTTGTTTGGCAGACTGGCTTTTGACTTTTTTCTCGGTTGAGTGAGGAAGAGTTGATCTTTCTCAGTCTGAAGCATTTTGTTGGTGCATGTCTCAGAGATTTCTTTTCCATAGTGAACATGGCCCCAGAATAAGGTGGAGGGAAATGTGAACATATTGCTTATTTATTTACATGTATAATAGAATCAAACTTCTTTAAAGTCCGAAAAACAGAGAGATGTGACGCAAAGATACTGTGTGAAGATAAAAGTTTAAGATAGACAGTCTGTCCGTCCAACCAGCCATCTATCGGTACTCTACAACCCTGACTGCAGCAACTGCATCAAAAATTACAACCTTTCTCAACCTCGCAACCGGTGGCAGAAGAACCATACAGATCCTTCACTACAGCAAAAGTAATGATACGGCACTGTGCAAATATTTCACTACAGATGGCGCTTTTTGTTCAACAAAAGGTTGAAAACAAATCAAATTGCCATTCTGAGCTTCTCCCTTTAAACAAAAAGTGCCATCTAGTGGGCTCAGAAAATAAAGAAAATGCTTCATGAGGCTTCATTTGGCCATCACTACCTATCAGTTCTGGGGCTCCCTGAGAGGAACTGCCCACTCAGGAGCTTCCCAAAAATCTACATATTTCAGAGGGCAATTCGTTTTGCATTTGCACCAGCAACAGGAGCACATAAGTAACATAAGCTGGCCAACACCGATTTACTTAGTTGTTTATTTGATGAGGACACAAGCTTAAGACATTGTTTCATATGTAAAATCCAAAGTAGATAAAATGCATAAAGGTTTCTAGCAATGGCTAATTTGCAACCCTCGTCCTTCGTAAGGCTTTTAGAATTTAAACAGTCAGTGTAGGATTACTGAGCATGGAGTTATTAGAAGTCGGTACAATAATACGACACAACATATACAGTAAAATCCAAACAAAGACTGAGTCACATGAGACCACAATAGAGACAGAGACAAAAAACAATTAAGGACTATGTTATTCTATTCTATATTCTATGTTATTCTTGTGTGTGTTAGCGTGTATACGTACATGCCCACACATGTACGTCCATGTGTTGAGCTTAACGCACATGCATGTGTTTATATGTGTGATCACAGATTGTGGCGTGAACAATCAGTGTTCACAGGCTTGCTTTGGTTTCAGCCATTGCTTTACATGTGTGTTAAAAACCTTGAGTTCTGTCAGTGTGATGCATTCCACAGTTACATGCCTTACTGAAAAGCATCATTGAACAAATGTTCTGTGTTTAACCGCTGTACAAACTCCACCGTGTTGTTTGTTTACCGGTTGACAGAGTATTTCTGGTGAAAGGTTGTTCACACTCTTCAAAACCAGTTTTATATCCAACAACAAAAAAAAACAAGAAACTGTCAAAACTTCATATATTGTATTTCTGTAGGATTAGGCAGTGGCTCCATCCTGAAGGTTTCTGATCCATTACTGTCAGTACCTGTATGTAATAATGACCTAATGGATGTGGTTGGTGTTTGGTTGGCCCCACACGGTTATACAGTTTGATAATTGGGAAAATATCATGGTATGCAAGAACTGCTGTGCTGCCTTGAGAGGTATATTTTGTCTTATTAAGTGAAAGCAACTTTAATTTGTATTCAGTTTTACAGTTTCTTCACTTGTCTATCAAACTTAAGATGAGAATTTAAAATAACACCACAATCTCATCTACGTCTTTCTCGTCAGTCTTTATTCTGAAGTTCATCTTGACTCTTCTTCTTATTGAAAAGCACATTGAGGCAGTTTTGTTATAATCCAAAGGTCAGATGATTGTTTTGGAGCCACTGTGACACACCAGACATTTAGTCTGAGAGCATTTCTGCTGCAATCTGAGGGGTTTTTGCAGACGCGTATATTTTTGTGTCGTCTGCATACAATTGGCATTTGACTCTTTTGCAACTGTCAGGTAACTCCTTTATATACAAACTAAAAAGGGCCCGGATTTGAACCTTGTGGAATTCCCATTCGGAAAGTCTGCACAGATGACTGGGTTGAATTTATTGCAATGCACTGCTCTCTGTGTTCAAGATATGACCCTAACCAAATAATTGCATCATTTGAAAGGAAAATTTATGCAGTTTATTTCGGAGGATTTCATGGTTCACAGTATCAAAGGCTTTTTTCAAGTCCAGAAATTTTGCTTTCCCTGCATGACCTTCATCTGGTGACTGTTTTATAGTTTCAGTGAGCTAACAGTTGGCCAACTCTGTTGAGTATCTTTGTCTAACCTTTGTTTTGACAAGTCAAAATTGGATCGTATTTCTGTTGTTGCATATATGCTCAGTACTGTTGGTCATTTTGTTTGCGTTTTCTTCCTTTTTTTTTTTTTTAATTACAGGTTGTTGCTTGTGTTTTGTGTTGTCAGTTGTTTACACGGCTAACTGATTTACGGTGTTTGCCGGTGCTTCATTGGCTCAGTGGGTTGACCAATCAAGGTCGGGAGAGCACCTACTCTGAAGTAGGAGCTAAAGTAAGATTGTTTTATTTTGTTTCTGTAGAGTTTGAATGAAGTGTGTTTTCCAAAGAAAGAGAGAGACTTGGGTTGGTGTACGGTTGCGGATAGCTGTAAGAATCGGCCAAAACAGAATTCTCAAACTAATGAGTGTGACACATTTTATTGTCCCGCTGATGTGTGTTGTCACCGTAACAACCAAAATTCCCCATTTCTTTTTGTACTAGTCAAAGCGATGTTTGGCCGTGGCACACAGTTCAATGTTCTCTCTATTAATTCTATTTTCATGTTTGGAAATTAATTAAAAAAGAAATCAGTCAACACATTCTAATAATCACATATCTGACAACGTGAATTGTTGCCTTTTGGGTGCCACCGGAAACAATTTCACATATTTTTCCCCACAAAATATTAACACATGAAAATGTCCTTAACAAAGCAGAGTCACATAATAAGTGAGAATATCAGTACAGAAATAAGCAAAGCCGAGGTCAAGGAAGAACACAGTTAAATAGACTGATTAAATATAATAAAACCTGGTTAATATGACTAAGATTTTTTTGTTGTTCAGAAAAGCTGTAAAAAAAAAAAAAAAAAAAGTTTTAGACGAGATATAAAACAGATTATGTCAGGTGGCCCTAACACAAAAAGGTCTGTCACATTTTTAAAACTAAGAGAGGCATTGAACAGTCAAGCGGAGCTTAACTTACCAACCTGAGAACACTGAGGACAGTGGGAAGTTTAACAAATGAGAACACATTCGACATATCACTTGGACAACTTGTATGTGCTGCTTTATCAATGCTGTTTAATATGAATTATCATATCAGTCATCACAAACTCATGCTGTGCTGCCCAACATCATTCAAACCAACAGGATTTTATTTAATAGCGATTTTAAAGATTCAAAATACCAAAATACAGCAGGCTGAGATTTTGGTAAATGTGTCTAAAATGACCTTTTACAATTTATTGCAGCCATTAACGACATGTCTTGGGTTTGAATATTTCACTCAGCATGAACATCATATAGCATTGACGAAGAGTTGGACCAAGCTGATACATGTTATACACTGATCAGCCAAAACATTAAAACCACTGAATCACACAGTGGCTCACAATTTTTTCCACAATCTTATTTGTGTGTATTTCGCAATGAATTACATTATTATCACCTTAAAGGCTACAACTGTGATATTTAACCACATTCAGAATTTAATTTTGAGGAGTCGTGCAGGTAAATATAGTAACTTTACAGAAGCACACTGCTAAATCACAGTAATATATGGTGTTTAGGTGTATGATTACAGTGGAATACAGTAATCCTGTGGGAGCATACTGCTAAATCACAGTAATCTAATTTACATAAACTGTGAAGTTACAGTTAAATACAGTCATTTTCCAGGAGCACACTGCTAAATTACAGCAATATGCAGGCATAACTACTGTTAGATCACAGTATACAGTGTGTCTGTCATTTCACAACAAATTACTGTAAAAACCATACAGTGATTTACAGTGACACTGATGCAACTAGTAGCCAGGAATTAACTGTGCACGTACAGGTCAGAGTTTTCTATACACACCTTTTCACTTTCCTACATGTCAAGCAAAATTCTCACACTCACATACTGTCATGCATGTGTTAATCATGGCAATAAATCATTGTTCTGATCCTGGGTTTGTTTATATTCTCTTATCCTAATGAGGTTTCTGGGTCTTCATGTTTAATCTACTTCCTGTTTTATTTTGTGGATTCTCTCCTCATGTGTCGTGTCCGGTTTCACTTCCTGTCTTTGTGTGTTTTCCCGCCTGTTTTCTGTCACACCTGTCTCGTTAGTTCTTCCCTGTTCCCAGAGTCTTCCCTTCACACCTGTTCTGCATTAGTCACATTTGCTCCACCCTAGTGTTTCCTCCACACCCTTGTTGTTAGTCAATCTCCAGTTCTCTCCTTGTGCCCACATCGACCTAATCAAGCTGTTGGTGTTTCTCAAAGTCAAGGATCCTGCAGAGGCAAGGCAAGAGTCCTTCCTCTCATTCAGTGAACACACATTGGAAGAGGCTAACGAGTGTCCCCAGGTGATCATCATTAACCTTCAGCAGACTGAAGAGGTTTCAGTTACTGTGAGCATTTAACACTCTCTAATGTTGTTGGACAGTTTTAAACAAATGTATCACTATTGTCAAAATCACATGACTTTTAGGGAGAATATATTTCTGGATCATATTTAAGACTAAGTGGAGTAATGAAGTAAAAACAACAAAAAACGTTCTAAATGTATGACAAAAACCTCCTCGAGACATTACTCCGAATAAATGACATATTTTACAATGTCCTGCCGAACTCCGCTGGTGCATTGAAGAGGCCCCACTTTTCTCAAGCAAATTGTGTAAAGCATTGTAGGGATTTTATACCTGCAGAGGATCCACACATGTCCTTCGAATTTCTCCGAAAGAAGGACTCAGTCGTTCGTGAAACTCGGAAGGATCCTTGACGTCGGAACAGTCCTTTGACGGGGGTCGATGACGTAGCATCCTTCAAACTCTGCTGTTTGAGAATCCTTCCTTCACTTAAAAAACTAATCACAAGAACGAGACGCTGGGTGTTTCTCAGTGTATATTCAGTGTGTTTGCCTTTGTCCTTGGTCAGTCCGTCGGTGCTCATCCCTGTGTTCTTGGTGTCGTTCCCTGCTGTGTATCTTGCGTTTGGATTTTTTACATCTCATCTCATTTTTACATTTCATGGTGTTGGCTTTCAATTTAGTTTCCATTCTGCTTTCATTTGGACTTTCAGTAACCTGCTTTATCTGGATGTTATTTATCGACTGTATTACCTTTTTTCAACCTGCCTGTTGTTCTGCATTTGGGTCCTCCTTGAACTGATACATGACAATAATCTTTCTTAAATGTTGCTTCTGTGGGTTATCTCAATTACTGCATTTAATAAAAAACTTCATGTAAAATTTTATGAAGAATTACTATCTTATTATATAATGACAAAAACTCTGTGTGTGTGTGTGTGTGTTCCATGTTTTTCTCCTCACTGACTTGGTCAATCCATGTGAAATTTGGCACAGTGGTAGAGGGTCATGGGAGGATGCCAATGAAGCAATATTACATCAATTGGCCAAAGGGGGCGCTATAGCAACCCATTGAAATGTCAAACTTTGAATGAAAGAGACATGAAACTTTGCACAGAGATGTCTCTCCTCATGAGGAACACATTTGCCTCAAGAACCCAGAACTTCCGCTTATATAGATTTTCCACCATTTTGAATTGTTTGAAAAACACTTCAAATGGATCTCTTGCTAGGAAGTTTGAGCGATCTGCATGAAACTGGGTGAACATAATCTAGGGACCAATATCTAAAGTTCCCTCTTGGCAAAAGTTGGAAAACTTCCTAAAACTGAGCTTCTATAAGGCAATGAATATTGCGGAGGGCGTGGCTCATCACATAAAGGTGTATAACATCTCAAGGGTTTCACCCATCACCACGCAACTTTGTAGGCATATGACCACACATAATCTGAGGGGACCCCTCCATTATTGACCCCATCAAACAAAATGGGGGCGCTAGAGAGCTCATTTCTTATCTAGGCCTAACCGCCATATGGATTTTTACTAAACTTGGTAGATATGTAGAACAGGACGCCTCAAGGTGACTGGAGAAATTTAACTCTAATTGGCAACTGGGTGGCGCTATAACAACAGAAAAATGCTTCAAAATGGCTAAAATGCGACCGATGGCTGTGGCTCCCCCTGTGGACCAATGTTAGTGTTTCTAATGTTTGGTGTGACCAAGTCATGGTATGGTCTGCTGTACATAGTCACGGAAACTGTCAGTGTGTCATTCTGTCAGTCAGTCATTCTGTCTGTCCCACGTTTTTCTTCTCACTGACGTGGTCAATCTATGTGAAACTGCACATAGGCATTGAGGACTGCACTACCAGTGGCTGTGGACTAGTGAACGTCATTTTACAAGTCACACATCCATGTTCAGGTCGAACTACGGATGCATGGTATTGTGTTTTTTACCACTTTTTTCTCCACCTAATTTTAGTAACCGTCAAGTCTCTTCCGTAGTGGAATTAACATGATGTTATACATCCATACTCATAGCATGATGGAGACATGAAGTACAACACTTTTCAACGTATGTAATTTCAATATACATGGGCAATTCTGACAGTCCATTTCAAAGCCAACATCGGACAATTATCTTACATCCCTCATTATAACTATGTCCTTGCTCCTTGCAGGCTTGTTGACACCCAGTGGTGAAAGGCATGTGGGAAGCTGCATTGTTCTGCACACAGAGTATTCTGCCTGTGCTTTACACTGTATATCAGGTATCACTTGGCATCAGTGGAATTTTTATCTGCATATTTTACACAACACACGTGATATATACGCACACGCCGTGATGAAGAAACACGGCTGAGATTTTCTCCTGAATGTCTGGAGGAAGTGTTGCTGTGTGCTGTGTCAGGAGGAACTGATGAATGAGAGGACGAGAGGAGGAGTGAAGGAAAGGTCTGGATGCTGAGGACGAATAATGGCTGCATCTGAAACACAATATCCTTCTTCATTCATCACCACCTACTTATATCAGACTGTACACACACACACAGACACACACACACACACACACACACACACACACAGTTGTCTCCTGTGCTCTGATGCTCATTTATTTAGTCTCCAGCAGAGGCACTTTGTCACCAGTTCAAATAGCAGCAGAACAACTACAGTACAGTATGATGGTGTGTGTGTGTGTGTGTGTGTGTGTGTGTGTACAGGTGTCACACTGCATCAGTGTGTCCCTCCTACAAACACACACAGTCTCAGCCATGTGCTCTGAATCTGTACAAATAAGGATGGTTGAAATGATTTGATCGTGTTTTCTGTGACTGAAGAACAAGAAGATTTTTTTATATGGATATAAAACATTAACATATACTTATTTGATCCAACTATTTGTGTTTTGTTTTGTCAAAGGGCCAAAGAAATAAACA
Source organism: Epinephelus cyanopodus (assembly GCA_026686955.1). Lineage (NCBI taxonomy): Eukaryota > Metazoa > Chordata > Actinopteri > Perciformes > Serranidae > Epinephelus > Epinephelus cyanopodus. The sequence goes on from CM048935.1 coordinate 2,164,759, forward strand.
CAATAATAGGATTATACATTAGTGTGGTGCAGAACTTCAGTATATTTATCGCCACAATAACCAGTAAACAACAAGCTACTATAAGCCGACGCAGAGCACATGTTCTCTGCTGAAGTCAGTGGTACATGACCGTCACCTGCTGCAAATGAAAAGTCAAGAAAAGTAGTTGGCAACTGAGGAAAGAATCCAATCCAAGTGCAGGGTTTTTCCTGCCTATCTAAGACAAAGGCGGGCTGCCTGGGTGATTTTGGCCACCGCCTTGGTTAAAGCGTGTGTGTGTGCTTTGCGTTCAGATGTAGCGCCTTCTGCGCAAACAAAGCCATTACTTGCAATGTAGACATGCGTCAAGTGCTCTCACAACCCAAAGCGATGCTGTAAAAGCACGTATTGAGTGTAACGCGCTTGTTTTTTCATCCGGCGCACAGCTCCATGAACCTGCTTCTCCCTCCGGTGTTCCAGGTTCCCCCTCAGGCTGTCTCTCCTACTACAAACCACATGTCACAATCAGAGTTTTAACCATGGATTTCAGTCGCACAATTTTTAAAGCGTGAGCTGTTACAGAAAATGTTTGGCTCATGATCAAGATGTAAATTTTTGGCCCTGAAAGTTATAAAAAGAACTCCGCCTGGACGCCTACGTGATAGTGTGTCTACAGCCCCACAGTGTCATTTACCTGCTCAGATGAAGCCACAGACATTCATCCTGAAAATCATTTTTATTTTATTTTAGGTAAAATCTTCAATTTTTACTGACTTCAGATGCCCATTACTCTGTTTCTGACACTTTCACAAGAAACTTTCTGGCAAGACCTCATGCATGTAGTCAGAGCGGTTCAGAAGCTGCAGTCATTTTAATTTGAGTATGTCATTTCAGGCGTTTTCGCTACAAAATGGGGGTGAAGTGCAAGAGGTTAAAAATATAAAAGTATAAAAACCTTCAGTATATCATTGAGCAGTCATTCTGGCTAAACAGTACACTAAAATATGTTTCTGAAAATGTTTGTGGCGAGAAATAGACTGTGACAGACTCTTGATTCATGTTTGATCAGCACCGCCTAGTCCGACAGTCTGACCCGAGTTCATTGAACAGTTGACATCATTGATGGAAGTGTTAGACAGCTCAAAACTTTACATTATTATTATTATTATTAAATCACAATCTGTCTCGAGCATTAAAACACAAACTGCTCGTGACAACCTGAGATCGAGAGAAAGAGAGATGCAGATCAGAGAATAAAGAGTAAGACAGCGAGCGACGCAGGTTGAGCTTTATAAACAGGTGACAAAGATGGTGTGAGGTGGGGGCGGTGGGGAGGGGTGTTCTTATGAAGAGTTGGCAGATAAGTACCAGCTGTCAAAGAGGTTTCACCCAGATGCTGCGTGTTTGTTGGTCAGATGGAATGGACTGGAGGTGCGTTGGCTTTGTATCGCAGACAGCCAGGTGCTCAGAGAGAGGATTAGCAGCGGCTATCACTGTCACCGCTGCTATCTGCACCATCTGCAGGAATCACAAACACATGCACACTCAAATACGTTTATTCAATGGACAGCAGTTTGGATAGGAAATCATTCTTTTGCTCAATGTAAACGGTAATTAACCTTTTATTAATTACCAGATGGCGTCCAGTCAGTCTTCTAATAAGGTGGATAAGATCACTATTCAGAGCCATTAATTAGGAATACCAGAAGGATTAAATGCTCTCCTGTGAGGTGCACTTGTGTCCTCACTATTTTACTTCAGTGACTATGAGAAAGATGGTCACAGGAGGCCAAAGAGGCTCTGCAGGGCTGCTTTGGAACAACAGTCTGTGCTCACATGGAGAGGACATTGATGATCTCATGGATTGTATAACAGCGTACGTCAACTTTTGTTGTTCCAACGCAGACTGTACACTGTTCCTCCAGCAACAAACCATGTGTCACCAGAGACATCCAGGTCCTCTTGAATGAGAAGAAGAGGGCCTTCGGATACAGGGGCATGGAGGAGGTGAGATGGGTTCAGAGAGAACATGAGGAGAGGATTCAGCAGAGGAGGAGAAAAAAGTGGCTACAGGGAGGAAGCTGGAACAGAAACTCCAGCAGAACAACACAAAGGATGTGTGGAGTGGCATGAGGAGAATCACTGGCTGCAGGCAGGCTGGTAGAGACACAATGTGGGGACCTGGAGGGTTTTCCCACACACACACATACTGGCTTGGTTTGGCTAAGTTTGACTCGGCACATCAGCCCAGCACAGCAGGGATGTGCTTCTCCATTATAACAGCGCTATCTGCTTACAGGTGTGTCTTTAAGCTTCATCATCTGTTTCTGCTTGTACTCTTCCTCCCTGCAGCAATAGGAGACTTGTTTTTATTTCAGGAAAGCAGCCCATGAAGTTTCTCTAATTTAATGCTAAACACATTTAATTTTCTATAAATTCATAATAAAGTTGCCAATATTTTGTTATTTAAAAGCTTCAATTGTACAAAATAATGTTTTCATCAGCAGTAACGTAACACGACTCTACAGCTGAAACACGGAACTGTAAAATAAAGCAGATATCTAAAGTTACAACAGGAGGCAGGAGAGGAGTGCTCTTTTGATGAAGTTCTGCACCCTTTCTTCTCCAAACATACCTTTGCTCATGGCGTACAAAAGTTCTGTTTTACCTTCATCAGTCCACAGGACTTGTTTCCAAAAAGCATCAGGCTTGTTCAGATGTTCCTTTGCAAACGTCTGACGCTGAATGTTGTGGTGAGGACACAGGAAAGGTTTTCTTCTTTTGACTCTTCCATGAAGCTCATATTTGTCCAGGTGTGTCTGCACAGTAGAACAGTGCACCACCACTCCAGAGTCTGAGAAATCTTCCTGCAGGTCTTTTGATTTGCCTTTCTGACAATCCTACGAGCAGCTCTCTCACAAAGTTTTCAGCTTGACCTCCACAGTTCCTGTTAACTGCCATTTCTTACTGACATGACCAACTGAGGAAACAGCTCCCTGAAAACACTCTGCTATCTTCTTCTAGTCTTCATCAGGTCTTTTAGTTTTCAGAGTGCTAGGCAGCTGTTTAGAGGAGCCCATGGCTGCTGAGTGTTGGGACAAGGTTTCACATGGATTGACCAAGTCAGTGAGGAGAAAAATGTGGAACACACACACAGAGAGTTTTCGTCATTATATAGTAAGATTTGAAATTAGCATCACCTGGCCTTTCCTTCCCAAAACAAAAATGAATACAGTCAACCTTGCTTTAAAAAGATAAAAAGCATGTTCATCTCTAACTTAATGTCTTTGAGATCAGTTTATCTTCTCCTTTACTCTTCTATTCACAGTAAAAGTTTTCCATCCATGTATTCAGATAGTTGTCAACATTCACAGGGGAAGCAAACACTGGGCTCCCAGGTGAAAGTCTGGGCTTTGTTGGACCAATGCACCAACCCTCCTCACCGCCAAGTAGGGACTTTCCATCTCTTTATATGATGTGGTTGCTGGCAGCTTAACAAACTGACGCTGTCCAGCAGTGTATCATACTGCCGTCAGTACCTGACACTGAAATCACTGACAAAGCAGCAGTATGTGACAAGTTGGGAATGAGAATGGGTTGTCATTTAATCAAGTAAATGTCTTTCTGCCGCCTCATCAACCCTGCAGTGGACTCACATCACTGCATACAGGATGGGTAAATGGTTAAAACTTTACTTAGTTACTTCCTGTAGAATGGACATTGGTACTCTGTCAAGTTTTCTTGTCTGCTGGATTATCACTCTACAACCACCATATCTCACAAAGATCCGCTAACCACTGCAGATAATGTCGTACTTTGCTTTCTTCTTCTTCTGTGTTTGACTCACACGTACTGCTGCTTATTGAACTGAGCCACCTACGCTCTCACCACAAGGAGAGACAAAAAGGGTTGCAGTGAGTCACTCTACAACTTATTAGCAGACATTTGTTCAAGTATACAGATAATGCCAGTAGGGGGATGAAGGCATCCTCTAAATACACCATGTCACGGCCTTTGTTTGATTAGAACAGAAAGTTTGTTGCCAGGCAGTGTGTAAGAATACTTTTTAATAGTGTGTTTAGATGTGAGCGGTGATATTTAAGTCAGTGCTGCGTTTGTGTGACCGGCGGAGGGTTAAACTTGACGTAGAAATCACTGGTTTCAGGAAACTTTGATATCTACACAACGTGCCTCAACTCTTGAAAACCCAAGAAAACAGTCTTGTTATATCTTGGTGACGGTGTGTTTCAACCTGTGTTTGACCATTTGCTTTTGTTTTAAAAAGCCTGCTGAGACTTAAAAGCCATTGTTGTTTTATTCATTTCTGCATCACTTGAGAATCGATACGCACGACCTTGAACCTTGTAATTTATCACAGTGCCAAATCAGCCGACACTGGCCTCTCTTAATATTTCGTTATTGTGGCATAGTAATGCAGTTAAAATAAGTCTTCATAACATTAATGTGAATGAATTTGCATGTTTTTATCAGTGTGCTGTGCTTTAATTTACCTTGTGTGTTTTTATATGATTTTACCCAGGTTGCTGTGTTTGTTTTATTTTTAATTGCTTTGCTTCTTTGAGCCTGTTGTGAGGTGCGAATGATAGTGACGGCCAAATGAAGCCTCATGAAGCATTTTCTTTATTTTCTGAGCCCACTAGATGGCGCTCATGGTTTAAAGAGAGAGGCTCAAAAAATGGCAATTCAGTGCGCTTTCAGCCTTTAGTTGAACAAAAAGCGCCATCTAGTGGGCTCAGAAAATAAAGAAAATGCTTCATTTGGCCATCACTAGTGAAGGACACACCCACACCCTGAGGCAAATGACCTAATTACCTGGTGAGCAACAAGTGCGGTGGGAGCCAATCAGAGCGGCTTTTATTGAGGAGAGGCGAGGCAGGAACAGAGCAGGTCACAACTGATGCTAAACCAAGCAGCGAGAGAGAAGCGGACCCCTCGAGAGCCAACAGCCACATCCACAACAAGGAGAAATGCAGCAAGGAGATGTGCAGCCTACAGCGTCCGCCAACGCCGTTCTACTCAGGCCTGGGTCAGCAGCAAAAGGTCGGTCACCCAGCAAGACCATCTGACAGTTGGAGCACTTTGGGGTTGGCGTGAAAGTCGTGTAAGGCTGGAGTTGGCGTGATGCGGAAAGGGAGGAAGTTGACACAGAAGGATTTGCTGAATGGGACTGATTGATAGGGTTTTGTCGGACTGCTGAACTTTAGTGTTTCAGTGAGTCCGAACTGTATTTTATTGTTTTTAGTATTTTGTAATTTGTGTTGATTTTATAATGAAGGTGGTGGTGAATGATGGTACCATCATTGTTTATGTTTAACTGTAATAAATTCTCTGTTAATTTAACTTTTAGACTTATTCTCCTGCTTGGTTTTTTACTCACTTACTGTGACACTTTGTTATTTGCAGCAAATTGGCTACAACGTGCATTAACACTGGTAATGTTTGTTCAAAATGTGTAACCTTGCATGATCAAATTTAGAATGAAAACACTGAAATTAAAATAGAAATTGTCAAATTCTGCAGTCACACAATGAATCTGATAGTGATATATTATAATATGATATGATTAAACCCATAAAAAGCTGCTTCATAACTATCATTAATTGACAGATTAGTACGTACATTTTCACTTCTGCTAATGCTCAGAATAGTTCAATCAGTTTTAATATAATACCCATTTATTTTAATATTATTTCGGCCTAATTCAATTTATGCTGTAATACAGCACATGCTGTAATTAACACGTGGAACCAATGTAATTATATTTGACAGAAAAAATTACTGGTGGGTACTTTTAATTGTTTGAGAGAACACATTTTTGCAAACTCTGAAGACTTGGTTGATTTTACCGCTCTGTGTGTTTGTGTGTGTGTGTGTGTGTGTGTGTGTGTGTGTGTGTGTGTGTGTGTGGTCAGGCAGAGCAGCACACATCATCATTTAATGATGGCTTAGCAAACGGTACATGTACACTCGACAGAGATGAATGATGCTCCCGTCTGGTAGAAACTGCAGCGTGACTCCTCTCTTTCTCCCTCCGTCTTTGTGAAGTCTACAGTCAGTAAGCCGGAGCATCTGGGGTCCATCGGGGCGAGCGAGGCAGAGAGCAGAGCTATAGGGGCCAAGTCTTTGATTTTCCTGTCATGGTTGCTTATAATGATTAATGCCTGGACTTTGGGGCCACTCTGTATGATTACGGGGCCCATGAGCTCCCGCTCCTCTTGCACTGCTAACTGCACAGACACACTCCTACTGTAAAGAAAATGGACGGATGGTGTCCTGTTTAACAGCTCAAAACGATGTGCGCATTTCCAGGGCTCGCCCACCCCTTTTTAGACCCTGAGGAAAAAAACAAACCCTCAACATTGCACCTCAGAGATGGTGCATCTCAACATCTACAGATATTTTTGTAAGTTTTACACCTGACTAGTGAACTAGTGATGTCGCTTTTCCCCTGCGCAAATGATTTGTTTGTCCATGCCCTCTAGAAAGGCACATAGAAGTGTTTTCCTACCTGCAGGATGTAACAAATCACTGTTGAAAAATCAATACATAATATAATGTGAAATGGCTAAGGTTAAAGGTGCTGTGTGTGGCCCTGTTTGGGCTGCAGGGTCGCTGCAAAGTCACTACTTCATGCCACCTCTGCAGTTTTACACAGAACCACAGAACCACTGCAGTGAGTGATTTCAGACAGCATGACAGCACTGCAGAATCAAAAGAGGTGTGACGGCCGTGTACATGTAACACAACAGTGGCATTATCAAGGCTTAGCACAGCTCGGTAAATAGCGTTATGGGTAGTTCAAGGAAAACCATGCCGATTTTCAACCAGCTCTGTGTCACCAAATGTCTGCAGTGTGTGCAGTCCAGCTGACCTCCACTGGAAAATGAGTGGGAAGGTGTGGGTGCTGGCGGCATGAGGGTTGCTGTGAGCTGTAAATTCATCACTTCTAAGCAGAGAGCAGAGGATAACATCACAGAGCCTGAGGGGGCAAAGCCACTCTTACTCTGGGCAGCTGCCTCCATCTCAGTCACACTCGCTGTGGGTCTGTGTCTGCAGCTGCCTGTACCAGAGAGCAGCATAAAAGAGAGAAGGGCACATTTTGCAGCTAAATCTGGGACTGAAATGTTCCCAGTAGTTCACTGTACTGTGTTTGTTTGCTTGTTTTTTGTCAAAGAAAACGACAACTTGACTTGAAGAATCTTTGACGTTCACGGAGCAGCGTGAATATGCCCACACTGCGATGACAGACCTTGTTGAAAATCTGTAAAGTTTCCCTATAATGGCTGTAAAAACTCAAATTCAGTGAATTCAGTTAGTAATAACAGATTAACATGAGGGAGGTAGGAGGGAGTCATAACCCAACATCCTGACTCTAAAGAGAGGGATGAGAGTTCCTCAGTGTTTTTTGTAAAGGTGGTGTTCAAAGCCAGTGATGAACTCAAACTGTGCGGCGTCACAAGGCGCTCTGAGCCAGCGTCCTGTTTCCTGTGTGCCACAGTAGTAGGCTGGCAGCCAGTCCTCTGGGCTGATGTCTGGCAGCCGCTTTCGTCATCGCTATCTGCCACACTGCATTTCTTAGCACACAACAGATTGCCAACTTCTGAAATATAGCTTTGTCACAGATGTCGGTGTCAGACACCGATGCACAGAGATCTGTTGCAATGGTAAGACACACACTGGACACTTCTGTTTTAGAGGCAGCGGGCTAAAACCCATCTCCTCAAATGCCTCTGCTTTGTCAGTGGACATCAGCCTCAGATACAGAGGAAAACATTTTAAGGGTATGATACACACGAATTTGAAGTTGAATTTGAAGTCAAACCATTTCTAAACCTAACCACGTACTTTTGCTGCCTTAACCCAAGCAAATCAACCTAAAACTGTTTTACTACCTCTGTTGTAAGTTTATTCTGAAAAAGTCTGAATGCACGTAACAAGCTGTGCATTCCTTGTGAAAACAGAAGTGTATTTTGAAAAGACACAAAGCTTGTAACAAGCATAAACTGAAACACTGTAAGTGATGGTCAAAAACTGACGCAGGAGGGAACCTAGCACGTCATAATCAGACGTGTCGGCTCACTGACAAAGTGGCAGTATTTGACGAACTGGGCTCAGAATGTGTTTTCGGGCAGGAGCAGATCCAGACGTAAGCACTGCTATTTCCTGACTCGAGAGTTGATCTTTGAATCGAAGAATGATTAAATCAAATTGTGACACCGAGAATCAAAATCAGATTGAAGATAGATATCGATATATGCAATAGGCTTCATGTTCACAGGCAGGAGTGGTCTTACATGAGAGAGGTTTGACAACCCCATGAATGCTCTAAACAAAGTTAGCCAAATATGGAGAAATATTGAATATGTAATATAATTCAAATCATTTTCACAAAGCCAGTCGTTGTTGGTCATCAAACACGTACACTGTTTAACCTGAGTAGTCTCTCTGTTCTTTCCTCCAAACATTTTAGTGTAATTCACACGTCAGGTTTCGGACACAAGTTGTAAACACTCATTAACAGCACTGAGACCAGCTATCTGATACATTTCAATCCAGACACAATGCTCTGTATGGGAGGACTGTGCTGTCTCTTTGTGACTGACAAAGACTCTGCGAGCAGTGTGCCCATCTTTTGAGCATGTCTGCGATAGTGATCAGCGGTAGTCGGCCATGCCTCTCCGGCTGTGAATACCTCACTATTTGATCTGGCATTAGCAGCTTTTACAGGCTTTAATATGAAGGATTATCTCCTCTTCACTTCTATGTAACGCTCTTGACCTCCCCTGATCACTGAGAGTCAGAGAGATGGAGGAAGAAAGGAGAGAGACACAGGGAGAGGGGGTGGGTAGAGGATGGAGTGGGGATCGGAGGAAGGAAATCAAGGACAAAGAGAGAATAAGAAAGAAGAGGGGCAGCAGACTGGAAAGGTGGGAGGAGAGAGTGGCGGAGGTAATTAAGGATAAGATGAAGAAAGAAGGAGAGGGAGGAAGGGCGCATGGTGATGAGAGAGACCAGGCACTTCTTAAGGTGGCAGGAAAGATGACAAAAACAGCTAGGCCTATCCAACATGTCATTTTAACTCAGAGGTGTGTGATAATGTGCCCTGCAGCTTCTCCTTCCACATTTCAATCCACTGTGTGCGTTTTTTAAATGTGTTTTTAAGGGCAGCTGTAAGTCAGACAAGGTTACAATTAAAGCAATATTTTTCCTCCCGTTTCTTTCCTTAAACAAGCATCCGTCCCATGAATGCAGAAAGAGACCTGGACAGGGCATTGGAGGCGCGGCTCTGTTCATACCTATGAAAGTCCTGCCACGTTCCCACTTGATGCCAGCGCCCAGCTGTGTGTCATGCTGATGTGAAAGGGCAGCTTTTCTCGTCGGTGTCTGATGCTAGAACCCACTGACCAAATGCCGGATTTCGACAACTTTGGAGTGAGACCAGGTTGATTTTGTGGGGTGGTGACACTCAAACAAAATGTTTCATCTGGTTTATAGATGTGTCTTCATGGAAAAAGTATTTTTGGGCCCAATGGCATCAAATGACGGACTCCAGAAATTGCATTACCACTGTTTGGCTGCTACGAAAATTGGCTTCTAAAGGTCCTGACACACCAAGCCGACCGTCGACCAAAGTCGGGCCGACAGTGAGTGTCTGTCGGCTTAGTTTTTGCAGTGTGTCCCACACCGTCAGTACTTCAGCGTCGGTGGCTTTTCGGCTGATTGAGCATGTTGAATTGGCAGCGGAGCTTGTCGGTGAGAGAGATCACTCTGATTGGCTGTTCAGGTTTTATTTCCTCGCCCCTGTAGTGAGTGAATCTGCCTGTAGTGAAACCGGGGCTAACCGGTGCTTCCTCCTCAGGCTCCACTTCACTCAGCTGCCCCACAGACTCGCTGCTTCTTCACACTTTAACCTGAATAACAAACCGGAGCTAGCTGGGAGCGGCTAGCGGAGCGTTAGCCACAGCATGACCGGAGGGAAGCACAGCCAGTTAGCCTTCGCTAGTCTCTGAGCTAGCCCCGGCTCTCCGTTTGGATCCAACCGGAGCACCGAGCCCTGGTTTGTTATTCAGGTTAAAGTGGGAAGAAGCAGCGGGTTTATCGGGCAGCTGAGTGAAGTGGAGCCTGCGGAGGAAACACCGGGACCGTCTGGATGTAATAGTCCGTGGAGGTGCTGCGGTGCTCGGCTGCACAGATAGGAAACCCCTCGGCTGACAGGATGTACCGCTCTCTCACTCCGCTCTCTCTCTGATGTTGGTTTGGTGTGTCCGCACTTTAAGCCTGGCGCGCTTCCTGTGGGCCTGATCTCTCCCACCTCCCAACCATCTCCTCCCACATCTTACTTGAAAGTCCATACAGATAGAAGCTCAACACACAATGACATTGATTCCACATAAGAAAATAAATAACAGTAAAAAAATAAAATAAAAATACAACAATGGCTGACTGTTGAGGACCTGAAGTTGTTTATCAAGCAAGAATGGGAAAGAAAATCACTTTTGTAACTTCAACAACTAGTGTCCTCAGTTTCCAAACACTTACTGTGTGCTGCTGAAAGAAAGGTGATGTCATTCAGTGGTCAACATGACCCCGTCCCAACCTTTTTGGAATTGAGGTTGTATTTGATCACAAAACCATTCCACCCTCACTTGTGAACAAGACCCAGAGATACTTGAACTCCCTGCTATTCAGTTTCATACATTCATACACAACCACACTGATGGCACAGGCACCGGGAGCAATTTGGGGTTCAGCAGCCTGAGGATACTTTGAATGTGGACTGGAGGAGCTGCGGGTCAAACTGCCGACCTTCCCATTAGAGGACAATCCACTCTACCTCCTGAGACGCAGCCCAGCTGTGAACTGTGGAAGCTCCCAAGTGTCTGTTATTTTACTTTTGGTACTTTCATTACATTTTGCTGATATTTTCGCTGCGCACATGGCACCTGGAAATGCAAGACTGGGTGCTGGGTGCTACTTTTGGGCCTTTTCTGTGTCAGCTTTCGAACGGGGCGGAAGGTTGCACCTGAAATCCTGAGTGCAGAGCTGATCTTCTTCCAGGCGCTGTTTGTGTGCAGGCCTGTTGTACGTGGGATAGATGTAAAGCTCTGACAGCTCTGCACTAAAATGATCGACTGATATTTACGATTATCTCAAGCACCCTTAAAAATAGGTGCGCACTGCAACGTACTCCTGTACTTTGACTTAAAATGAGGAGTTTGATTCAGGACCTTTACTTGTAATGGACTAACTAGGTAAAGGATCAGAAAATGTCATCCATTAATGTTGGCTGACGGCTTGTTCATCTGCACATAAACTCAAAGTTAACAGGAAATACAGTAATTTCCCTGAAGGGCAACTTTCCAGTCATGGGAAAAGGTCTGGAAAATAACAAAATGGCCCAAAAGCTGGAACAATGACAGGTTTTTGATGTTAAGCAAACGCCATATTGGATTTTCTACCACTTTGGGTGAACTTCATAATTTGTGTTGATCTGAGTGTGTGTGTGTGTGTGTGTGTGTGTGTGTGTGTGTGTGTGTGTGTGTGAGAGAGAGAGAGAGAGAGAGAGAGAGAGAGAGAGAGAGAGAGTGAGTTTATATGTGCCCTATATAGCCGGAGTAGAGTACTGTGGAAGCTCCCAAGTGTGAATATGTCTTAACTGTGTGAAATAGAGCAGTCAACTTCAGGCCTCATCAGCTGCTCAGTCAACCCTCCTGAACAAATAGAGATGAGGTTCAAAAACCTTGATGGTGGGATCAACAAGACAGAATATGACAGAGCCCCCATTAGTGCCTGAGCTGTGCAGACTGCAGGCAGGTTTGAGTCTATTTTCACAAAGTATGGGGGTAATTGTTGCGCTGACACGGGAGAGGTGAACTTGACATTTAATTTTTGACAAACTGCTCCGTCCCCTTCAGTTCTGTTGCAAAGTATCATATTTCAAATAATTCTAAGGATTCACACTTGAAAATACAGAGAAGGCATAGCACATTAAGGGCAGAAGTTTAAAGGGTTATTCCGCTCAATGCATGTGTTGCACATCAATAAAGTTGGGGGGCTAACAAGAGACAGATTTTTTAAAAACGAAACCTCCTCAGACAGTTTCATATAGTGTTAGTTACACACTCAAATCATCCTTTACATATTTTTTCTATTATTTTATGTTATATATTTACAGTGAGGGCATTCGTCCTGGCTGTTCTCCGAATGCAGATGTGCATGCTCGTTCCATCAGATGGTAAAAGTCTGATTTTTCTGAGATTCCTGCAGAGAACCAAACGTCCGTCTACACAGCTCCTGCCTTCTCATTCCGAACTCGTGAAAAACTGTCATTTGTTTAGTGATTTTGGCATCAGACACCGACACAAAAAACACCTTTTGTGGTGGTATGAAAAGCCACCGGGCAGTGCAATGGCATCAGTTTGGAACGGCGATGGTAACATCGTAATATGAGGAGCTGGAAAGTCTCTCTGGGGTAAATGGGAGCAGAGGTGGATTGGTCTGCTGTTTGCCTCCTACTGTACGTCAATGTTGAGCCAAACCATAATGTGTTTTTCTGAACCAAGCCACATGCTTTTGCTGCTCAGGGAAATTAACTTCAATATGAGGTGTTTTACTTGCAAGTTTATTTGTAAAAAGACTGTATGTATCCCATGAGCATGTCATATGTAGACGTGCAAGTCCACTGACCAAACCGTGATATTTGTTGCGTTGGGCTGAGAACATGTTGGCCTGCTTTACTCGGGGGGGAGTCATCAACAGTGAGGATCTGGGCAGACAGACAGTGCCAGTGTCTTTTGATTGACTCTATCTGTGTAGACTTCATCAAGTGATGACAGCAAATGGAGCTGTTTTTCGTACAGACCATCTTACTGGGTCTGAATTCACTCTGGCATCTTTCCATCACACTCCGATACACATGAGAATTCCTACTACAATTAAATCAGCCTTGACCGACATCTGACTGACTGGTTCATCACCTGCAAAATAATTTAAACAAATGTAAGTCATAGACCTGATGGAAATTCTACGCGCATCAGAGCATGGAAGTGGGGTTTGTTACAGGTCCATCAAAGGAGCACACAGATCAACGATGATACCTCTCACAGGATCATCGGACCACAACACCATACATCTGCAACAAGACTGCATTTAAAATGGAGGTTGTTCACACCAAATCTGTGAAAGTGTGGTCGAATGATGCCATTCAACGTCTACAAGGCAGTCTGGAGTGCACAGTCAAATGGATCAGAGGGGTCGTGTACAAGCAACGAGGACACTGATGAACTGTAAACTGTGTCCAGATAAACCGTAATAAACAAAAAAAAGTCAAAACCAAAGAAATCGAAGAAAATTGAGGAAAAGTGAAAAAGTAAGGATTTAAAAAGTGTCTGGAGTGGTAAGTCAATCATGACAGGTACGCAGAAGAAAAGTAATAGAATTATATGATCGAATGATTTCAAATCAGACAAGGACGTAGCTAATCATTTTAATATGTTTTTATCTGAGAAATGATTTGAAGAGATGAGATTGAAAAGTTCATTCACTCAACAGCTACAAATGGATGTGCAGGGTGTCGGGCAAATAGACTATCAAACCCAGACTAATAAGAACCCTGGCCCTGATAAAATCTTTGGTGACCTTTCAAAACACTGTGCAGATCAGTTACTTTCCATCTCATAGGTAAGTGTTCGTCAGAGCAACAAAAGGTTCCTGGGCTGTAGAAACAGAAATTCTCTCTTAAGAACACTGTTGCTTCCTGTTGGTCAATTGTGGAAACAGTTTGTGGTGATGCTCTAAGTGCTTCCATTGAAAGATCTACCAAGTTTGGTGGTTTGAACAAACTGTCTTTAATTTATGATAACTTGTTGGGACCTGGTGGAGCCAGCTCATGCGCCATTGATGGAGACCTGTACCGTAGTGTCTCGCACAGACAAAGCTTCAATATTTAATCCATTAGTTTACTCAGTAGAGGTTTAGTATTACACAGTATTTATAATGTCAAATTGTTAAACACGTATTATATTAAAGCCATAAAATAGCTTCACTCTTCTTTATATCATATTGTTTCAAGTATTTCACCAGGTTTTTGTTGATTTTGAAATGAATCTATCTCGCCATTTAATTTCAGGAGGTCAGACAAACCTTGAGTTTCCTAAATAACAATTATCTTTTAAGAGCTGGTATAATCATTAGTTGCTGGAAGCATCTACCACCACATATTACTGATGCAGTATCACTGACACGGTGTGCAGCCTGACTGCCAAAGCACACACGAGGCACCATGTTCCCAGATAAAAGCCCGAACTCACACTGAACTCACACTGTGGTCATGCTGGGCCGTATCACAGACATGCAAATGAGTAGTAATTAGCACTAATTATGGCTCCCTGTCTTCGGAGTTATATAAAAATGTAATGTAGAAATGTATTAATGTCATCTCAGTTTCCTCAACGAGGCTGTTTTAAGACACAGGTGTTTGAAATTGTAAATGAGTACAGGAACATTTACCTCCGATAACTGAACGCAGAAACATTTGCAAATGCAGAATTCATTTGGTGCAACATTCGAAGTGACGCAGCTGTCAAACTGTTACAGAGTTATGAGTTATATGTACATCCAGAACCTTAACTGTGATCAGTAACTCTAGTGACCAAAAGAACATGATCACAGATACAAGCGGCCAAATTCGGTTTTCTTCACAGAATGTGTGGGCTCCACTTCACAGACAGGCTATTTTACCATAACCCCAGGCTCCCTCTGAATATCGCAGCTGCTACGCCTATTTACTAGCGATGGCCAAATGAAGCCTCATGAAGCATTTTCTTTATTTTCTGAGCCCACTAGATGGCGCTCATGGTTTAAAGAGAGAGGCTCAAAGAATGTCAATTCAGTGTGCGTCCAACCTTTTGATGAACAAGAAGTGCCATCTAGAGGGCTCAGAAAATAAAGAAAGTGCTTCATGAGGCTTCATTTGGCCATCACTACTATTTACAGACTGTGTTGTTCAGACAGTTTCCCTCTTGTTAGACCTGAAGTGGACTTGTAGTCAGTTTTCTTCAATTGTACAAATGAAACACTGAAACTACTCAATACTGCACTTGTAAAAAATTGAATTTAATATTTAGCGATAACACAACTTTTATTTAAAGACTGTGTTAGAGTCAAGGACTCAAAGTATGCACAAGAGGCAAAATTACTGCACTGTAAAAACCTGTATGCCCACAGTTCTTTTTGTGAATTAAGGCCTAGTCCACACGGGTATTTTTAAAACCAAACTTTTTTGGCTTCCAGTTTTTAAAAAATCTGCTTCCGTACGAAGCAAAGTGCTGATATGCTGCTAAATAGCAGCAGTATTTTGTTTAGGTCCATCCTCAAATCGTCTAGCTCACACTGGATCGGGTAATAACACAGCTGTTTTCTGTTTACGTCGCACAATGTGACGTCATACAGTGGAGATGAGACAAAATAACTGCAGTTATCCAGTCCACTCATGACTGCTGACACCAGACTTTTCCAAAAAGTTCACCCTGGACTCCGGTTTCAAATAACTCCGATTACAGGGGCCCAAAACTGCGGTTACGTGTGGATGAAAGGCCAAACCCTGAGAAAGAGTCACGGATTTATAAATACCCGTGTTGGTGTGGACAGCCTCTCAGTCTTAGGTCTGAGAAGGCAGAAGGTGGATACCATGAGACACAATCTTGGATTGCACGTTGCTGTATTGTTGGCGACACTCTCACCCCTGTGTCTCGACTCACACCTGCAGCACATGGCAAGTCACCAACATGCCCCCTCCCCACTGATGAGAGATGGAAGGAAATTCTTGGGGGAAATAAAATGCATCATGTCCACAGGTTTTACAGACGTCACTGAAACCTTAGTGTATTAACCGTGAATTGTGTCTCACATTACACACTAATGTACTAAACACTCTATATTTTGAGTGCACAAGTGCGCTAAGTGCATTTACATTGCAAAGTATGCACAATAGCACAATTTTTCAACTTTTGACCTGGTAGCAGGGGACAACAAGGACCTTATCTGTATTATTCTATGCGATTTGGCTGTTTGGTCACACGCAGCCGCACTTTTTGGCCCCTGGACCCGGGTTTCTTTGGAACCGAAATCCAGGGTGAAGTTTTTGGAAGACTCCGGTGCCAGCGCTTGCATGTAGATAAGATAACCGCAGTATTTTATTACCTGTCTCCATTGTTTCATGTCAGAGTGACGGTAAATAGCTAGTGAAATGGCAGACCCAACAAACATGCTGCTGCTAACTTTATTTGTGAGCGTGCTATCTGCTCTCTTTGGATGGCACATCCAGCTGCTCCAGCCAAACTGTCCTGAAACTTTGTGCAATTTTATATATATATTGTCCAAACAATTTATTTTTATGTGGCTCAAGGAAGGCAGCGTCCCATCACCCTCTCAGTGACAGCCGCCCCTGGGTTCCTGTCATTTTAGGTAGATCTTATCACGCTGATGTGTGTTTGTTACGGCTGCGTGTGTGTGTTCTGTGCTGCTGAACCTTTTCCCTCCCTTGCAGATGTGCTGCATTAGTTAACGAGGTGCAGCACACCTGGCATGGAGGAGGAGGTTCAGAGCTCCTGTGGCAGCAGGGTGGAGCGTAATAGTGTTAAAGCGTTCCAGTCTGATAAGTTTGTTTTTAATTAGTAATTTGATGCTATAAAAAGATGTTGTGACGTCATGATTGACTGCTGGGACTGATTGGCAGTAGGGTCAGGCGGCTGTCTGGGTGGGACCTTGATACAATGGCTCCAGTGCCCAACTGTGCAGACTCTCTGTGCTAGATCTTTTTTTTTTTTTTTTTAATACAGTCTATGGTATTGACTGAATTTTTCATTTCGTTCTTTCTTTTTTCATTTTCCTTAGAAATTTAAAATTGTTTTTACGTGACTTGACACAACTTACAGTAATTTTCCCTTTGGTGAGCTTAAATTTGAAAAGAACTCATTTAGAGTTGAGCTTCAAAGTTGCCTCGCAGTGAGACGAGAGAGGGAGAGCGGCTTTGATTGAGTTTGCGTCTGGTGTTTTGGTAAAATATGACTGCTGCCCTATTTTTTTATGGTGTTCTACAGAGAAATAATGAAGTCGAAAGCCCTAATGTCCTGGTTAGAGGGCCTCCCTGTGCCTTGGCTTAGATCCATTTAACAAGACCACTCACTGCTGCGGGGTTTACTCCCACCACATAACTACATTTATCATCCTGTACGTAGGTGTAATTATTATATTTAGAGAGCAGAGCCACTGGGACAAAGCTGTGCACAGAGAGGTAGCACAGGTCAAATAAAGAATTACTCAGACGGAGACCTGAGAAATATCTTTGTGGTGGTGCCTTTCATTCCCAAAGCTGCAGACAGTGATACCAATGCACAGTTTAACAGACACTGCCTGTCAACCATTTATTACTGCTGCTTACAGGGCAGCTGTCTCCTACTCACAGCTTGATGATCAGTGTTTTACTACAGAAATTGTCTTTGTGTCTATGTGGAACCTTTGCAAGTTAAAAAGGGAAAAATGCCAGCACTCGCAAATGTCCTTTTGGTAAATTTAATAAACTAACTTGGGTGGCAGTACCAGAAACTCAGACGTTTCGACAGAAAGTTTTCTTCAGTATGTAACTCAGGCTACGGAAGTGGCATTTAAATGTGCTCGAAGCAAATAGAGCAGGTGTGTAAAAACACTTTATTCTGCCTGTGAGTTTTGCATGGCGGAAGTGTAAACAAAATAACAATACACCAATCTTTAGATAGAGTAAAAAACATATGTGCATAAGGGGGCAGATAAAGTACCCAATTTTCAATTCACAATCAGATCATAAATGCGCAGGAAAAAAACTTGCAAGAAGTCGCTGAGTAACTGTCCCTTAATTAACAATCAGATCAGTGTACATAAAGACAGACACTGTAAACAGTAAAAATATGTGCATAAAGGGGCAGAGTAAGTACCAAATTCTCAATTAACAATCAGATCATAAATGCACAAGATGAAGGCTGCATAAAGTCACTGAGTAGCTGTCCCTCAGAAGTGTAGCGCCCAACCTCCCTCTTTATTATGAAGTTTTCAGCTAATCTCTGGCCACAAGTGCTTTTGCTGTGAACTTGAAGCTTTGGGTCCACAGTTAGATGTTAGCAGTTTCCACAAAGCTAAGTTGGTGCCTTTATACATGAGGAGTTCTTCAGTGTGAGCTGGAGACACATTTACACCTCTCCAGGTCATATATTAATAGTATTTTTCAAGCCGCACTAGTGCTCCATGGTCACAAAATGTGACTAAATAGTCAGTCTGGAGCCCTGCAGGTACAAAGACAGAAGCTTCGTTAATTCCATTAAGTTAAACTGTTATTGTGATGCTGTTAAACATGACTAACAACTCTCCAGTTGCAAGTGGCAGTGGTGCTCCATGGTCACAAAATGTGACTAAATAGTAAAGTTAGAGGTCTGGAGCGCTGCAGATGAGAAACATGGGTCACCCTGCTCAACCACTGTTGCTTGGGAGAAAGTGGTCTGAATGGGCGTGTCTGTGTGTAACGTATTATGTTTGTCTTTCTTTATGTGTGTATGTGTGTGTGTGTGAGTGTGAGAGAGCAAGAGAGCCACAGGAGAGTCTCATGCCATTGAGTATATGCGATATGTTGCCCATTCCTAATTATACTCGACTGAGAAACTAACTAAATTGTTGAGATTTCGCAGAATTTTGGTGGTTCTGAGGTTTCTGGATTGTTGATGAACTTTAATCATATTTTTAGCTCTTTGAACTCTGCAGTAGAAATAGTCTGCCGGTGCCTATGTTGCTATTTTTTCTAATTGTGATGTCATTTCTTGGTGTATCTTCAAATACTTCATATCACCAAAATTTGAAGAACGAAGAATGATTGATAAAAGTCTTGAAATTTTGTCATAATAAAGAAATTTAAAAAATTGATGTTTTTTTTTTTTATCAGATTCTACAAAATAAACACAAAAGATATTGATCCAAAATAGTTTTAAATGTAGAAACATAAAGAAAATATTTCTTAACACTCCCTCAGTTATTTGAACTATGAACGTTATTTAACATTATCCTAGTTTTTATGAGCAGAGAGAAGATGCGTTTATTCGTAGCTGTGGCGCTGCATTTTATTGGAGCAGTTTTACACCACACTTAAAGTAGTGCAGTGAGTGAACCATAAGATGACATGGATGACAGAAGCCTTTGCTGTCTGCTACAAAAATAATGAGTGTTGTAGTTATTATGGTTTTTATTACAGATAGATATTAACAGCAGTATGCAAACAACAATTTCCCGCAGCCGTTACAGGGAAATTCCAGCAAATCTAAACCGCACATATCGTAACATAAAGCCATGGCTAAGGTTGCAATGGCAAGAGATTTTCACCATATGATGCCTTTAATTTATCTTATTACCAGTCAGAATGAACCATAAAGGAACAAAAGTTTTATTACTATAATTGAAACTTGAAAGCATTTTGTTGATGGAAGTATGTGTTAAAAAATCTCCTCTCAACATAGTAGACAAGTAAACCGTCCAACCCATATATCACATTTACCTTCAGACCAGTATGTTGCTGCACCCTAGTCATGACATGATGATGGGGAAGACAGACGCCTCAGTTTTCTGCTGCAAGAAGGACGAACGCTCCAGCTATTATGGTTTTTTATTTCAGATCAGTATATATGCAGGATTATACAACGACGACGAGGAGTGTGGCGTAATTACAGTGAAACACTACGTTTGCACAGTATGTAAGACGAGCTAACGTAAGGTTATGATGTGATGACAGGGAAGACAGAAGCTTTTGTTCAGCTGCTGCAGAAAGGATGACTGCTCGATCTATTATGATTCTTATTTTAGATCTTTTTAAATATAATGAGGCAAAGCACAGTCTCCTGTGGCCGTCCGTGGGAGGTCTGTTCTCAAAGGGTTAAATAAACCAACTGACTGACCGTCAATCAGTCCCAACCCCCCTCTTTGCTTTTTTAGCTCCTACAGATTGGAATATTTCACTTTAAATGACTGTGACATTCCTATTAGTGCTCTGACAGACATTCCAGTGCTAACAAATATTTCCAATGTGCACTGTATCTACTAATGCACGCAGACATGTTTTTATCATCCTGGCTTGAGCTTGGCAAACCCAAATAACAAAGGCACATTGAAATTACATCTCTCTGCCAGGATTTGTTTTTCTACTCTTTCTGAAGACAGACGTGCGACTGTGTATCAGAGAGCCAATTGATTTTTCTCTTGGCTGTCTGCTGTTAATGAGCATCAGCAATATAATGCCTGTGATATCTTCCATTTGCTTGAGCGGCGAGAGTGCTACTTTGTCAGACTGAGCATGAAAGAGCTGTGGTTTTCAGATCAGCCTGCGAGCCTGTTCCCTCTTCCCCGCCACCTTCTCATACACTCTTAATGGAAGCAGGACAAAGAGCTGGGTGCGCCGTTTCCTTGTAAATTAGCAGCCTTTGGATGTGTCTCATTTGAACACAAAAAGCATGGGGTGCTATGAACTAAGGCTGACTACTGTGTGTGTGTATGTGTGTGTGATGCATGAGCAGCTATGCCTGCCTCATACCCCTGAGGGGGGTGCGGGGGGTGTTTGTCACATTCAGCACAGCTCTCCAAACCAATTCCCTCACAAGGCACTGGCTCCATCATGCCCTGAGACAAACCTGCAGCTTAAAGCCGCTACATGTGTCACTGTTAGACATCAGCGTATCCTCGTCAAATTAACCATGACTCCTCTCTGTAATTACTGTAAACCAGTGACACTGTGCTGAAATGGAAGTGGCATATTCTCATTGGTGTGGTTGCTTCCTGTCCTACGTTTGGCTTTTCGAAAGGATAAACATGTTAACAGTCCTTTTTTCCAGCCGTCTTTTACTCCTGCCACCATCGTTCACCGTGCCTTTTGTGTCATAAAGCAATTCTCCAAACTGGAAAAGTGAGGGTTGGTTTGCAGTGTTAGATGCCTTGTAGAATCGAGCCTGGTTTCACTCTGAAGTCACCAAAATCCGGCGCATGGGAAGTAACTTGCAGCGTCATAAACCAATGAAAAAAGGCATCCTTTAATGCTGTCATGATACACAGCTGGTTGCTGTTATCAGCCCCTTTTACACTGCCAGCTTTCGGCGAATGTTGGGCCGTTTTGCCAGGCAAGCTGCGAGCGTTTAGACACACAGAGCCGGATTGGCGAGTTGATCCGAGGTGCCCAATTTTCCGCCTCGTAGGGTAGACATATTGGTGGAACCTTTTGGTTTAAAAAAAACGAGGCGGCCTTCTGCAACAGGAGGGGCTGTTGATGACTTGTGGGAGGAGCTGTTGATGACGCCGCACGTGCGAGCCACTGGCGGTGGATAAACAGGAAGCAGCCGATAGCAGGAATTAGCGAGCAGCTAGTAGCAAGAGGGAAACACAAACCTGACAGACACTGTAAAGATGAGCAACTGGGGAGACAAGGAATTGCGCGCCCTCCTTGTCCTCGCAAACGAAGAGGCCATTAACCGTCAGATGACGGGGACGGTGAAGGACGGGCCGACTTACGAGAGAATCGCCGAAGGACTGACCAGCCGCGGCTTCCCTCCCACGTCACTGTTTACGTCACACGCTGAGCTACACGTTTTGTTACTTGCTCACGCCCCCCATTGCCCCGAAAAAGGCACATTCTGTATAAACAAAAGTAGGTAGGTGGCATTTTGCTGCACTCCCTGATTTTGTTTTTATACTGCCAATGCTGAAAAAACACTGATTGGGCTTTCCTGCAAATTTGCACAACTCCTGTCTAAAAAGGGATATAGTTTAACGGCACCTGGCAGCGTCGGGGGAAACACATCGGGACAAGGTGCGTGGGTCCAACAAACACGACTTTCACCTTAGAGAGCTGTGTTCGCGATCCTAAAGCCACACCCAGGTCTTTCTTCCTGAAACCTAACCACTTGCTTTTGTTGCCGAAACCTAACCATGTGCTTCTGTGACATCCTGGTGTCGGTTGTGGCATCACAGAACATCGCGTTCTTGAATGAGAACATATTGGTTTTACAAACATTTCAAGTTCAATTTGGAAAAAAAACGTATGCATGTAACAGTCAAACACTGTAAATTTCCTGTAAAACTGAGGTGTATTTTGAAAAGATATAATACATGTAACAAGTGCAATACACGCCCAAGTCGACACACCTTCTGGGAACATCCAAACAGCTGCAGGTCACTAAAGGTCACAAATGAAAGTCTGCTAAATATTGTAGAAAGATGAATTTATGTCTCTCCAGTAGCTGGTTGAGTGAGACTACACCATTTATCCCATTTACACCTCCTATATTTCTTACCATGTGTGCGTATGTTTGTTTAGTCAGAACACCGTATTATCTGAAACTGAACAACAATGTGAAGTACAGTCGTTGTCGATCAAATGTGTCATTTTCGTTCAGGTACAAACTTGTGGCTCCTGCTGAACGGCACAATGGACCAAAGCAGAAGGAGCACAAATGCCAGTGCTGAACTGCAACGCTACTTAGCTAAAGCAAACAAACTACAAGATCCCCCTAAATACTGGAACACACAAACATGTTTACCCTCATCTCTATCAGTTGGCACCACAGTTTCTGTGTACACCAGCCGACTCTGTTCCTTCTGAGGAAGTCTCTGAAGCAGGGGAGATAATATCCAAAAAGCCCAAAGAGTGAAGGATAATTTTTGTTCTGTCTCTCCCCAAACACACCTCCCAGTTACACAAGCACTCCCAAATGCACCAAATCAGCCCATATTGCAATCAGCTGTTTTACCCAGAACCACATTCAAAATCCAGCATCCATAAAGTAATTTATCAAACTTGACAGTGATACTAAGTAATACCTAATAATTACTCTGTGTGCTAACGTCCCTACAGGAAATATCTAAAAGGCTGGGCTGTTGTTGTCGCACAACGTTTCGAGTGGTCAAAGTGACGGCTGTGACGAGAGCAGTCGTGTACGACAAAATAAAATCAAACATGCCAGACTTTCTGTTGGAACATCATGAGGCGTCCCAGACATGGCATCAAAAAACATCATGGTTTGGCTCAACATTCACAATGACAGCAGCGTCCAAAATAAAAGTCTTTCTTTCCTCCCAGCATTTCGTCATTTTGTCTCTTGGTAGCTTCATCACATGATAACTCTCTTTCTACGATGACTCGTTTCCCTCTCGCTCTGTGCTGACCCTGCATCATGATTTCCCTCACAGTGCAGGCACTTTGACTTCTCTTTGCCTTCGTTGCACTCACAACAGTTTTCCCATCTCCATCCTGCTATCCTGCTCTGCTGCAGCCACGTGTCCTGACAGCTGAAACATCTTCTCACACAGCCTCGATCTGTAACACGTATTTACAGTACACTCATTACGGTAATTCTTCAGATGTCAGACACACTGAATTACTCTCTTCCTTTCCTTGTCACAATCTTGTCAGTCTTGGAGCTTCACATACATTTACAATATCCAGGAATAACTCGGCCTTTATTGACAGAGACACTTCATTCATCACTCTCTTGCTCTTCACCTCTGATCCGAGTGGGAAGCATTTCACAAAGTTATACTCTCCAGAGTTTTGCTATTACAAACTTTCCGACCACACGTGGATCCTGGAAAATCCCATCATCTCTTTCAACACGATATGTCTCCTCAATGACGGACTGAATCGCTTAAATTGCTCGTCCTCCTTCTTTACTTTTTCTGTTGTGTGTTGATTCTTGCTCCAACGCATCCCTACAACTCCCCCAAATATTCTGTTGTGTTCAATCCATAAAATAAGATAATTATACAATTTGACAAGAAAAGGAAAAGACAAAAAACTATATACCTAGGCATCATGAACAATATTTGAGTCTTTACAAATTTCTATTCTGTTCTCTACTTCCAGGCGTATGTGCGACATGGTTTTAGTCTGTTTGCATTTATGAATGGAAACTTTTACATATTAAATAAAGAGGTTCAAAATGAACTTTCTTTGCAGTTAGTGTCATTCTTATCAAAAAGAATGTCTCTTCTTTCCAAATAATTATTGAGAAAGTGTCTGAAAGAAATATTCAAGATCTACCCATTTACATAAGCATTCATAAAATAAGTGACAAATAGTTTCAATTCCATTTTTACAAAACACACATTTTCCATCACTGTCATTGCTAAATGTTGAGAACACCTGATTAACAGGAGAAATCAAATATATGATTTTGAATTTTGAATGATCGAACCCTAACCCTTCCAAAATAGTTTGGCAGTGAGGGTCGTCTGACTATTGGTTCATTTTTTTTGTTAGTGACACATTCCTGTTCACCATCTAAAATAAAGTTACTAAATAAAATGCAAAAAAAAAAAAAAAAATGCAGATCTACATCAAGCATGTTACTTTCAACAGAGCAGAAAGTACTGCATAAAAAAAACTGCAGGAGCAACTGGAACTCTGTATTTATTGAGAAATTCTGTGTGAGTGAGCAGAAGTCCACTTTAAGTTAGTAACAAGATTTCATTTTTAATCCAGCTATTAATTACAGGGTATATGCAGGAATCCTGAGGTTACTTTCAATACTTTTTTAAGACTTTTTTAAGACCTTCCAAAAAAACCTTAAGACCTCATCGCCACTTCAAGCTGTCGTTAGCAGCAAAACATCTTTAACTTACTTAACAGTTGTAGTTTGCAATTAAATCTATGGAGCACAAACATACAACAGAACTCAGATAAGATGAGAAGGATTTTTTATTGTCTTTTGCTCCTCTGTTTGGCGCCTGGACGTGCGCCGTTGTGTGATGTGTCACAGGTATGCGCACGGCCCCGAGCGGCAGTCCAAATGTGCCACCTACACATCGTTGTTTGTAATAGTCGCAAGGAGGAAAATAAATTATACTTTTTTATGGATACTTTTTGTCAAAGCTTGAATGCCAAGAAAACTTAATACTTCATAATATCGTGATTGAGACTTTTTAATACTTTTTAAGGGCCTTAATTCTCCGACATTTGATTTATCAAATTTTAATACTTTTTAAGACCCCGCGGACACCCTGAATTAAATCTGGTATCTTTTTTTTTTATAAATTAAACATTTATGTGGAGAAAAAAATGTGTTAATAAATACTTAAGCAGTATAATAATGTGTGTTTATGGCAGTTAGACAGTTCTTATTAATATCAATACTGCTTACTTTTTCAAAAACAAGTTCTGGAATAATGATCCACAGCTTATCTTTTTCTTGATTATCATTTTTTATCCACTTGATTTTAAATGTAGTTTTGGATTGTGTTGAATCTAATAAAGAGGCTTATTTCTCCAAATACAATGAAAAAGTTTTGTGTCAATCTGCTTGACTATCACTTGAGCAGCGTTTCCCGCTGATACCTCCAGGCGCTGTTAAACTCCTGATGCTGCAAGTCACTGCCCAAGCGCTGGATTTTGACGACTTTGGAGTGAGACCGTGCTCACCACTGACAGCCATTCTGTGTAGCTAGTATACAATGTTAATCTGTAGCATTAGAACATGCTATGTCAGGCTTTCCTGTTTTTAACATTATGTTTATCAGTTACATCATGTTTGAGTTAAATCAAGACTGACAACAAAGCTATTGCTAAAGTTCAGTTAATGTTTGTTTAATCTTGAGTTTACTATCAGCTGCACTCATCAAAATAAATAATGCAGGTCAAATAACTTCTGAAGTGTTACGGAATATTCATGTTTGTACATTTAAAAATATTTTCAACTATTATATTTTATTGACCTTTCAGCTTAGGATAGCGAAAGGAAGCATTTGAAGATACTCTAAAAAATGACATCACAATAAGCAAAAGTACCAATGTGGTTAAAGGTGTTATGTTGTTAATTATTTCCATATTGACATGTTTGAATACTTGAATCAATATCATTAAATCAGCGACAATAATCATAAATAATCTACCTCTGTGGTTTTCCTGACATTTCCCTAGTCAAAGTCCTCCTAGCCTCTGATTGGTTAGAGCATAACTTTATTCTCTGCTCAAGACACCATCACATTTTGTGTACATCATAATGCTGTGAATGTGGCGTACTGCTCCTTTAACCACTGAGTTTTAGTCCTCAACACTTAACTAACCCTTAACCAGAGGAGGCGGATCAGGAATCAGAAAGCAACCGGTTATTTCTGGGGAGGCAAAGGCTCATACTTTGCCAGGTCACTTGTTTCACTGCACTCTGAAAATGCCAGCATCCACTTGCCCTCAAAAATCAACTTTCAGAGATTTAGCAGAACTGATTTTTTTCCCCAGACAGACACTGACACAATTTAGGCATTTTACAGTCCGTTTTCGGCGGTTTGGCAGCGACTCAGGCCTGCTGAGCATGTTTTACACGTGGGAGAGTGCCACCTCTCAATTACAGTAAAAGGGGAAATGACAGGATGAACCGTGAAGACACCGTGCTATTCATTTCTGCAGATTACTCTTCAATATCAGCCGACAGATTAGCTGAGAGAGCCCTGCACAAATAGTCCCAATTGTGGCTGTCTGCACTGCAAAGTGTGTGGTCATTGTGGTCTGAGGAAGTGGAGTGGGAGATACGTGCGTCTGTGTGTGTGTGTGTGTGTGTGTGTGTGTGTGTGTGTGTGTGTGTGTGTGTGTGTGTGTGTGTGTGTGTGTGTGTGTGTGCCTTACCAAGCCCCCAAGAATGTATAACCCAGAGACACTTTGCCCACACAAGAGTTTGTGCGAGTGTGTAATTGTGTGGACATGAAATGGCCTTAAATTGTCCTCCCGGCCATCAGGCGCTGCAGTCATGGTTTCCAGGTGATGTCCAGTTATCTCCATGGAAACGTGTCGTTAAGGGAAGTCGTTAGGTTCCTGTTAGCCAATGTCTCTGTGTGGAGATAACGACATAAGGCTGACATAACGGCCTGGATGGTCTAATGTAGTGCTTCTCAAATGGCAGGGTTGAGACCCAAAGAGAGTCGAGAGAGGCTTTCAGAGGGCCACAGCAAACAAACCAACACCAGGTTTACACTGCGGCCTCGTCCACGGGTATGTTTAAAAACGTAGCTTTTTCTAGGTGTTTTGGCCTTTTGTTCACATGTTAACTGTGTTTTAGGTCACTGAAAACTTTTAGAGTTTCAGTGTTGACATGTGGAGAGAGAAAACAGGGTTTTCACTAAAAGACATCACAGTAAGTGTCGTTATCTCCTCTGTGAGGCGTCGCATGACAGGCAACGTTTCATGTTATGGTGGACGTGATTAAAGGGGAACTAATGTTTTTTTCAACCTGGGCCCTATTTTCTGATCTACTTCTGTCTAAATGAGTGATAGGATGTTCAATATGTGACATTTCTCCAGTACAAAGCTAGATCTGACCTGCCTGCAGCCCGTGAGCTCACGCTATATTAAATAATAGGGCACGAGAGAAACGCAACATTAATTTACCATTGTGGTGACCTCCTCCCAGGCTGCCTTTGCATCATCAGCCGATGGAGGGCTCCTCCTCTCTCTTTCTGACTTGCACAGGTAGGAGGGACGGAGGTGGGAAAGAGGAGTAGCTGCACCAGCGCGCACGGTGTGCCACACTTGCAAAATCCACCTGGCCACACCCAGTTGGTGAAGCACAGGTGTGCTGCGCCTCGCCCTGTCTGTGAAACTAGAGCCCTGGGAGTCACTGGCCAAACACTGCTATTTGACGACGTCTGAGTCTGGGTTGTTTTTTCAGGCTCCATTATCACTATACAGGAAACAGTACGGCACCCACTTCCTGTTCACAAACTCTTGCTATTACAGCTAAACAGGACACTAAAATATGTCTCTGAAAACATTTAGGCAAGAAACAATCGGTCCAGCAACAAAATCTTTTTTTATATTCAATCAGCACTGCTTAGTTTTATTGTTTGAGTGGAATTTGGTCTGAGTTTTAGAGAAAGAGAGCGACAGGGTCATCTCTTGATCTACTTTATGCACTTTGTGTCCATGGCGGGCAATATGAAAGGGCGGACGTACAGCCTGTTATTCAGAGAGTCCGTGAAAGTCTGCCGGATGACGCAAATGACGAGGGGGGTAAAGGTACTGGTTTGATGGAGGAAAGTTTGCCACAGTTCATTCATATATAACACCCATACTTCAATGACAAGCCTTTTCTGTCACGAAGTTCCTGCACTGAAGCACCCAATTTACTCAAGCACTCATGACTCACAAGACCAAGACATTTGAAAAGACTGATCAATTTCTGTGGTAGCGAGTGAACATTTTGAACATTCCTGCAGTTCTGTCAGGAACACTCTCTTCATTTCCTGCAGATCATTTAACTGTCTTTAAAAGCTGGCAGCAGAGACAGAAACAAGTGGCCAAATCTCTGCACCACTATCCAGTCACGATAAAAAGCTCAGTGAGAAGACAAAGCCCTTTTCCTTACTTGTGAAGTTGTTCTGTTTATGCTTACCCGAAGAGCTGTCACCTGCAGCTGGAGGTCTTTATCATGTGACTAAAAATCAAAAATCAAATCAAAACATTACCCTCTGACACTGACCTCATGTGGTCAGGACTTTTGGACTTTTTGGTGTGATCCAATCCAAACTCCAGGTCTGCAGCCTCGTCCAGGCCACTGTCCAGACCACACAGCTGAACTCTGGTCTGATGAAAAGACGCGGTCTCAGTCAGGATCAAAATGATCCATGGTTCTGTTTGTTTTTGGTGTTAAAACATTTTTTGGATGGTTGGGACTTTTGGAGCAATTACAGGAAGTTTGGCAGGCTATCGTCAAATGATGAGAATAGTGTAGCGCCTCAATGTAGTGTGTGTGTGTGTGTGTGTGTGTGTGTGACAGAAAGAATGATGGAAGCTGTGCTCAGAGTGGACAGGTATTCGCCATTGGAGCAGAAGAGAATTCAGCAGTAAAGCTGTTCAGTGGAAGTCAATGTCCGGTGGTTTGTCCATGAACAATGCAATGTAACAAAATGAGCCGTGGTAGCACGTATAGGGAGACAATGAGACGACTTTAGCAAAGTGCAAACTTTGGTTTGAGCCTTGGTTTGGTCCTTAAAAGCCCCTAAAGGGAACAAGTCCAATGCTTGCAGCTCTATGAGGCTGTCCATGGTTGCTTTGTCAGTGCCCACATGCTGATGTCTAGCAGGGATAATGTTCACCATGTTCCCTTCATGTTATTTTAGCTTGTTAGTATGCTGGTCGCTCTACATGAAAAGTCAGAAAATAACCAAAGTCATGAGGATACATTGCCTGGAAACCATGTCTGCACAAATTTTGGGCCATTCAGTGTCGTGCATGTGACGACCTCTCAAAGGATAACTGACAAATGATTCTGCACTAGAGGAAAAGCATCTTCCAGGGAACATGAATATGTGTATCAAAGATATTTGTTGCGTCTCATTCCAGGTCGCCATATACCAACAGTCTGCGTTGGTCGTACAGTCTGACTACCCACCCAAAGCACTGGTCTTTGATGACCTGGGAATATACAGCATAACACACTGTACCTTAAACATTTTCAACTTTGCAAAACACTAGATTATGTTGGGGGACACATGGACGACATTATATATAAGAATTACTCAATACTGTTTCCAACCTCTGCTCCTGAACTTCAAACTTCAGACTGGTACAAGGCCTCAGAACATTTGCTTCAGGGCTGCGAGGAAACTATAATAATATTTCTAAGCTTTTGACACTGTATGTTAGAAGCTGTTATAATGGCCTATAACAGTAAACAACCCACATAGATGTATTTAAAGCAGCTACCTTGAGCTAGATGCAGACGGTCTTTGTTGCATTTTATCAGCACTCCATGTCACACACAGAACGACAATATTCTGGTTTAAGAATTAAAATTGCTCATCGCTCCATGAGGCAGAGTCCTGCACCAGGTCAGTCACCAGCAAAAAGCTGTGTAATGGGAAAAATGTGTATATATATATATGTAATTTGATTTTTAATTTCAACCCCCAAAGTTCCAGTTCAGCTGGATGGGTTCTGAACAACAAATGCCCCTCTGTTGAGCTTCCTCAACACCCAGCAATGAGAGCACGGTCAACAACGACGCATGTGGCTGCAACGCAAGGATCCGCCCCATCACAGCAACTTGTTAAATGCTAAAATCCATTAACCCAACCACCAGAATAAATGTTAGCATTGTACATTTCTGCAAACCGTGGACACGTTACATTTTTACCTAATAGAAACTTTACGTTTCAACAGCTCTGAGGTTAATGTGTGGTCAGGTTAAGCTATAACAACACTTGGTTTTGCCTTAACCCTTTAAAAACAAACACCCTGCAGACAGTTGAGGGAGGTTTCTGTCGTCTTCATCATCACATCATAGCCTTACATTACCTTACCTTACATGCTATGCAAACATGGTATTTCGCTGTAATTACACCAATATTTCCCTGTAAAGGTCGCAGGAGATCGTTGTTTGCATAATCCTGTGTATATATATATATATATATATATATATATATATATATAAATCTAAAATGAAAACCATAGCAGCTTGAGCATTCATTTTTTTGCCTCCGCCTTCCCCGTCATCATGTCATTACCTTATGTAACCTTACCCTACAGTATGTGTGGTGCAGATGTCGTATACCGACATGGCCATAGGAGATGGAAGTTTGCATAATTCTGTATATATTGATATAAAAAAAGAAAAAGAACAGCTTAAAAATTTAGTCTTTTTGGCAGCAGAAAGCCAAAGCTCCTGTCTTCTGTGTCATCCCGTTGTAAACTTGTAATGACGTCACTGCGCTCTGTCACGTTGTCATGTTCAGTACTTTTATCAATTATTATGGCTTAATGCCTGACATAACCTTTTAGCTTGAGTTGTACAGATCATAGAGCTATACAACATTTGAAGACACTCAAAGAGATGACATCACAAAAAGCAAAATACCAATGTAGGCCCTGCTGAACCATTTCTATTGCAGAGTTTAAAGGGTTAAAATACCCAGTTTTGGGGGCACAGTTCTGCCTGGTAACACATTGGTGCCTAAAAAGCTGCTGGAAACACAGTGATGGGTGCCTATAACACAACTGGTTTTGTTGTTTGTTGTTGTGGAATAGTGGTCTGCAGCTTGGCAGGAGGCGTCATGCCATCCACCATCCCCTCAACCTCTCGATGACAAAGTCAATTCATGTATTAGTTTCACTTTAGAAACTTCAGTATGTTTTCAGTTGTAGAAATTTATGATGCCAATATTTTCTTCTGGCAACTTAGGCTATGAGTTACTCATCAAAAAGATGGTGAGGAATAAGAACCAGTGTCAGTAGCAGTTGTAGAAGTCTGACAGTATTAGGGCCCGTCCCAAAACCCCCCTCGGCCCTACACCTACATTTGCGTGTTCCCGCGAGGGGTAGTGGTGTCCCGATTCCTTTTTGCGTGTAGGGGTAGTAGGCATAATGAGGGGTAGTGGGTATGAAACTAGCTAGGGATTGGGCCTTAGTTTCTGCGTCTTCACACTGCACTGATAAAAACCTACAGCTCCAACATCCAGCATGTTGAATTTAAAGAGAAGGAAAAAGTAAAAGTTAAAACAATGACTAAAATTATAATTGGAGGGGAAAAAGCTCTCAATCTGCAGCACCACAAAACACTGAAAGGGCCACAGAAGGGCTCCTGTAAATAAAATCAGTTCATCTGCAGAGAAGCCAAACCTCTATAGGGAATCCTCGCAAGCAGCCTCCAGCAGATAGATGCTCTCAATTGGTTGTGCTCTCTCCCATGATTCTCTGCTCCTTCCCTGGGGGAGGGTTGACATGAGCCCTTCACCCACCCACCCCTGTGCAAACCCCTTCATACATCACAGTCCTTTTTATTTATGTCATTACTTAAAACCAGCCGGTGATATTAAGAAGCAGGGCCTATATAACCTATTTTACAGCGGGGCTTATTGTATGGCTGGGAGGAGAAAGTGGGAATTAGAAAGAGGGGGAGGAAGGAAAAGGAAGGAAGAGAGAGATAAGGAGAAAACAGGACCTTTAATCCAGTCGGGGCTCCCAGCAAATACCTGTCTCTGTGATGTTTTTATTGTGATAATAACGCTGGCATTGCAGCGGATTTGTCCTGATCTTGTAAAATTATAAATATTGATTTTTGTGATGGGAGAGGGGGAAAGCCATCTCTTTCTGAAAGCCACCATAACAGAGCATGTTGATGGAAGTGTGGATCAGTGTTGATACTGAATTTTCTCCCTCAGCCTCTGAGGAAAAGGAAGCTATCGAGCTTTCTGTGGACTCTGTTTAATGTAGTACGCTGGCTTTTGTCTGTCTTATCTCCTGCTCTGTGATAGGGGCTCTGTTCAGACTGCTTTGTTATTGTTGTTGGCATAAATTCAGATGTTACCAGATTAGTTTTGCAAAGAGAGACTCACATTATGAAAATAAACACACCCCTTACAGAAATGGTTTCACTTTTTGTGAAATGCCCTGCCAAAAACTGTGACATCATGTAATGAAATAAGAGGCCAGAGCAAGTAGTTGGTTAGTTTAGCTTAGCACAGTGACTGACAACAGGCAAACAGCAAGCCTGGCCCTGACCAACAGGCACAAAATCTACCTGCCAGCTCCTCTGAATCTCTTTCATTAACATATTTTATCTTCTTTGGTTAATCTGCTTCACACAGATTAAACAAAAAGACAGAACGTTTTAATTCCTGAGCTATTGAGGGCGCCTGTAGGCAGATTGTCAGCCCGATTACAGCTCGATGCATTTGGTGTCGGCTCAGTTTGTGAATGACAATGTGTCGTATGCTATTAATCTATTATTTTATCTCGTGTAGTGTGTCATAGTAGACGACAACCGACACTACGTCTGGGACGCCTCACGACATCCTGACAGAAAGTCTAGCATGTCTGAGTTTCTTTCTTTCTTTCTTCCATGACTTCTCCCGTCACAGCCGTCACTTTGAGCAATAGGAACACCGAGCGATCTGCTGCCGTGGTAACTGTGCACATAGTAAAACTGGAAAAAGCAAACTCAACACTTCCTGTGTCTGTTTCAAATTAAAAGCCCCTTATAACTTCGGTTGAGAGAATCCCTCCATTTTCTAAACAGGCTTTTATTGTGAAACATTTGCAGGAGCTCGTTATAAAGTTCAGTAACTTGCAGAGTTTTCATGCAGTATTTCAAATGTAGCTCTGCCCATCTGGTGACGCTTCTTTACGCTACAACAGCAACAGTTCAGCCGGGACATGAACAGACACAGTGACTGAAATAATAGTAACGATACTAAAATTAGAACAAAAATAATCTGATGACATCACACATTTTGTGAAAGACGATCAGAGATGATTGGTCATGGACCAACGTGTCTGTCGGCGGTTTGTTCTCGTGAGGACGGTGTTTGATATTGGTAATGGTTATAAATTATTATATTATAAACTCAACAATTCCACAATGTTCCTGCCATTGTCAGTTCCAACAGAATATATTTAAATCAATATGGCTTTTTTGTTTTCATGTCATAGGTGAAATAGCACATGATATTTTTGTGATAGTAGATGTTTTTTTTTCCGTGCATGAGCACTCTCCCTGCTCTCTGAAACATTAATTAGGAAATAATCACCTATTTATTAATGTCAGATAGCCTTTTTAATAATTCCAAACAGATCTGTGGTTCAAAATTTGACATAGACACTTGTTATAAGGGGGATTTTGGGGCGATTAGTCCTTCTAATAATCATTAATCTATTTTAAAATGTGCAGATGAAAATAAGAAAGACTTTACATGTAAAAGCAGGCCGTAATAGTAATAATATCAAGTGGTTTCCTGTCATAATTTACTGCTGTCAGGGTAGTATTTCTTACTTTTCTTATTTCCACCATCATAGGAAACTCATATTCACCACAGAAACTATAAAAATAAAATACAATATTAATGCATATTAATTCTTCCGTATGAAATCCAATTAAAAGTTTGAATTAGCATTAATCTGGAGTTTCCCAGAGACCACGAGTGATTGCTTGAATAATATATAATCGGTCAAATATCAGATGGATGATGCTGAGCAGATGACATTTTAGGAAACTTGTTGCTCACATAACATGCATTGACACTCAAGTCAAGACAGGACTGGGTCCATCTAATGTCTGTCCTCTCCTTTGACTCCAGGAGGAAGTCTTCCCTCCATGTCCAGAGGCTTATTGACATAATCTGCTGTACAGACGGAACTGTGCAAACCACAATCTGAGGCACTTGACCTGCTTTGCCTTTGCTGTGCTGCCTTTCAGTGGGTCTCTGTAGCAGCCCTGGCCTGTGCTCCCCTTCGATGGAGGGGGATGTTTGGCCAACTTGACCTGTTGTCTCAGAAGCCATGGCTACTCAGAAGCGCCCAAATATTGAAACAGCAGGATGTAATCCTAGATTTGGAATGGGATACATTTAGTTAAATGTTTGCCCAGCCACAAATCGTGTAGGGCGTCGCCAAGTGGCACTGAGACAGATGATACCACTGGGCTGGAACAATCGAGAGTGGGAGTGTGGTGGGGCATTTGGATGAGAGGGCTGGGTAGACAGAGTGAGAGGAATGAGGCGGTGGCTGTTGAAAAGAGTCATTCATGGAAGGATGGATCAGTGCGCAGGCCAAGCAGAGCCATGGAGAGATTGCTGGAGCCGCTTTCATGGCCAGACGTTTTCTGGCTGGGCCCATATGTGCTCTCGTGGGGCTCCAAAAGACTTCAGGCTGCCTCCCAAAAAGCCCTCAAACTCATCCCTGAGCACTTCCTGCTGTGACAAGGACAAGGTGGTTCAGCCACCTGCGCCACACACACACACACACACACACACACACACACACACACACACACACACACACACACACACACACCCAGGCCCAAGCCAAACTGCCACTCTAAACCAACAGTTTGTGTGAATTCTAACTCTGACAACCCTTAACACCTCTAATCAGTCCTACTTTTTCCTTTGAAGATTACAATATTTGCAACACTACTTAATTCCATATTTTAATCTCCCACTTAGTTTCCTTGTTCCATCGAACACAATCAAACTGCACTGAAATACTTAAAGGATATTTCCACTTTATTGTAACATCAGTCCAGGCCACTGGCTGTCAGCTGGCGGCTTGCAGGCCACATATCCGCCATAGCTTTCCATCCGGCCTGCAGATTATTAATTCTAAAAAATGTGAGGGGCGAAAAACAAGCATTCATGTTTTGGTAGTCTTTTATGAAGCAACCAGCAAAACGAATGAGATGGAAATAATTTTATTAGGAATGACTAACCAACCACGAATATGTGCATTTGACCCACAACAACTAAAGACATTGTGAGCCCATCTGTCAGCCTGTTATTGGAGGTAATAATGTGGCATGTTCAGGTTCGCTTACACAAAACAGTGATAAACGGAAGTGAGTTATTAATAACTTACAAAAACACTGCATGCAATATTTTACCCTCCACCTTCTGTATCACTGTCCTCAGTTCTGGCAGTTGTGCTGCTATAATGCTGGAAGTTTGTGGTTTGCAGGTCGGGTCGGGTTTGGGTGGTTGATTAACCTGCATTCTGTAGGATGGGTGAGTGAAGCTGAATGGCCTGGGTCAGATCTTCATGCAGGCTGTTCTCAAAAACTGTTTTTCCTACGAAAAATAAAACACCTGAATTCATACATATCCTACGTATTTTAAAAGGCTGCACTCCTGCGACCAGTGTGCTGATAGGAGGAAACAGGAGGGCACAAAAACACAGACTTCACCTGCAACTTTCCCCTCAAAACGTGTGTTCTTTGAGTGAAATCTGCGTCATTTAAAGACACTTCCTCACAATGTTCCTTTTCCTAAACCTGACCTCCATAACTTTCCATTAATTACGTAACTGTATGAGAATGAGAATGAAACGTTGTGGGGTGCTAATTTGTAGGATATCAAATGAACCACTCTATTGCGTCTATACGTTACTTCATGCCAGAATGGAGATGAACTCGTAGCTCTTATTTATTTATTCGAAAAAATGGTGCACTGAAAACGGTCAAGAAGTTGAGTGTGGAACTATGGACACTTCTCGCGCTCAGTGGTCGCCATCTTGGCTACGTAGCAGAAGGGGAGGGAACACTTTTCAAACTGGAAAAAATGTGTGTGGAGCCAGTGGTCACTGCAGAGGGGGCAGGTACTGGGCCCTTATGCCAATTTACATATTTGAACTTGCCCAATTTGTTTTCAAGCTAGATCCAGGTTAGGTTTAAGAAAAGAAACATGGTGAGGACGTGCCTTAAAATGGCTCAAAGTTCACTCTAAGTTCACACGGATCCGAACATACGACTCCAGAGGAAACGTCCCAATGACAGTTGGGTTTTTTATGACCTTTCCACCACCCCAACCTGCCTCCGCACAGACCTCTCCGGACTGCTTCTTTGTTTGCTGCCATCAGTGTGTTGGTCATGTGATCGCAGCTTTTCAAAATGCGCGGGATATGTATGACTTTGGGTGCATTACTTTGTGTAGGAAAAAAGATTTGTGAGAACAGCCTGAAGATACACATCCAAAATAAAAAACAGTCTCTCATGATTGAAATTTGATTATGTATTCTGGCATTTAATTTGATTATGTAACACCATTACATGTAACATGTAACTAGTTACTCCCCAGTACTGCTCGTGGATGACTGTATTTTTAGGTTGCTGAGAGAAGAGTGTTTCCACCTGATTTAGAACTGGTGTATTTAAAATTTGTTGGTTGTAAATGTTGTTCCCCAAATCCAACTTCCATAATCCAACCGGTCATCAACTACACAATCTCCAACCGAACTTGTATTTTAGTGTGTTTTCTGTATTAACTCATTACTGCCTCCACAGCTGTGACCCTCCAGTCTGTTCCCAGCGTCACAGCCACCCAGACACTGTCTTCCTCTGGTCAGAGAGGCTCTGAGGCGCCTCACCCTCTGAATGCTAAAGCAAGCCGAGAGTGGTCGGTCGCTGTGCATTAATCAGATCCGACTTGCATATCTGAGCCGCTTAATTGCATGGAGGGAAATGTCAGAAAGCAAATGAGTCTAACATGTCAATGTGTTAATTCTGCTATTGATTCCATTGATGCGCCATTCACTCTCTCAGCTCATTAGAGCCGACGTCCCAGACCACAACCACACACCCACGCTCGGGGTTGCATGAGGATTTCTTATTTTCAGAGTAAGTGACTAAAACTTATATCATCAGAAAGTCCACATTTGAACCTGTTACCAGTCATTAAGCTCAGTTATGAAATGACATCATCTATTGTACGCTACAGCTTGTTGCTGTTGTTTGATAAGAGAAAATGTGTAATGAACTGAATTACTATCTGAGACAGTCGCAAAATGTACAAAATAAATATTTTATTTGAAAACACAATTTGTGTTTGTTAAAGCAAATGCAGTTAAACTCATTCTAGACGTCAGTATTCGTTTAGAGAAATCACTTTTTTTTTCTTTGTCACAGATTCAACAAGGTGCTGAAACATTCCTCAGAGATGTTGGTCCATATTGACATGATGACATCACACAGTTGATCCATGACTGCTTCAAGGTTGGACAAGGTGTTGTTGCTTCAGAGATGGTCTTCTGCACACCTTGGTTGGAACCAGTGCTTATTTGACTTCCTGTTGCCTTTCTATCATCTTGAACCAGTCTGGCCATTCTCCTCTGACCTCTGGCATCAACAAGGCATTTTGGCTCACTGGATATTTGCTCTTTTTGGGACCATCCTCTGTAAACCCTAGAGATGGTTGTGCTGAAAATCCCAGTAAATACTCAGACCAGCCCGTCTGGCACCAACAACCATGTTAACCACGTTCAAAGTCACTTCAATCACCTTTCTTCATCATTCTGATGCTGCGTTTGAACTTCAGCAGCTCGTCTTCACTATGTCTACATGACTAAATGTTAATGAGTTGCTGCCACGTGATTGGCTGATGTGTTAACGAGTTTTTTGTTACTACATTTCCTAAATAAAATGTATACTCTGACTTTAATACACTTCCACGTATGAGTCAAAGTTACTTGTGGATTTTATCCCAGTATCTATGTATGTCTATGTCCGAAGCATTTTCTGCTCTGTTACTTTGATAGATTGTTTATTATAATTACTCTAATATGGAAATGACTGATAATGGCCGTGCCTGGTGCTGACGCCACATCAGCTCTGTTTGTATATGAGGGATCTGAGCCCTCGGCCCTCTGATAAAAACTGGTTCTGGTTTGGATGAAACCCAGTAAGCCAGTTCCTTCTGCTGCACTTTAAACACACCGACACTTAAAACTCTACCTGTATGGCCACGTGTGTGTCTGTAGTATTATGTGTGTGTGCGTGTGAGAGAGAGACAGAGGGAGAGAAGTGTGTGTGTGTGTGTGTGTGTGTGTGTGGGGGGGGGGGGGGTTTAAAGAGAAATGGAGAAAAGGGCTGGTTGTCATAGCAACTCTGTTTTTCAAGGAGAGTCAACCATTCATTTCCACACTGAAGACTGCAAGGGAACACTTAACTCTGTTCTTCGCCTAAGGATACTACTTTAAAAGTCTCTCTCTCCCCCCCTCGTGCTGTCTCTCTACCTCGCTTGCCCTCACTGAAGTGTCAATCTGAAGTGAAACATTCCGGCTTTCGGCTGCCACTCCAGTCCGCCAGCTCTTTTCTTCTCTTTCTGTTTCTCTCTCCTGCTCAGTTCCTACGACGCTCGCTCAATCTGTCTGTCTTTTATTGTGTCTCTCCTCCCTGTACCTCCTGCCATCTCGTTTAATTCAAATCTTTGACATAAGAGAGCTGAAACCTGTGATACCAGAGCAGCACTCCCAGTTTATCTCCACATATTCAACCATTTAGATGTTATCTACTACTCGCACTAATAAAAACA
Organism: Epinephelus cyanopodus; assembly: GCA_026686955.1. Lineage (NCBI taxonomy): Eukaryota > Metazoa > Chordata > Actinopteri > Perciformes > Serranidae > Epinephelus > Epinephelus cyanopodus. Next base: position 2,203,594 of record CM048935.1, read on the forward strand.
ACATTATCCTGTGTTGTGAACACGTGTTGCATCATAACTACGGTATGTGGCTTCAAATCCTGCTGAGATGCTCAGATTTTATTCAGTTCAGATTTTGAAGAAAAGAAAGAAGACTATTAACTATGCTTTGCTGTCTCTGTAAGCTGAAACCATTTCCCTCAGTGGAAACAAAGCTTTGATTTACTTTAATTTCACAAATAAGAAACAATAAAGCCTCCACAAAAATAGCATTTTAAGTCCTGTGTGTGATTTATCCTGGCTTCATATGAGTAGAGGAGAAGTCTGCTAGCTGCTAGGCTAATTTATACAATGTAAAATGCCATAGGCTTGTGCTAATAATGTTAGCATGTTGTATTTGTGGGGAAAATGTGTCCAGATAAAGACAAGTGTTTGTCTGTAAATGCTGCGAGTTATAGTGAAGCTGATTTGTCTACTTGTGTTTAATGTGTGCTGTGAATCAACTAAACTTTACAGCACTTCACAGAAACTCTGTCACCAACTAGTGTTTTGGAGGTGTAACTGCAGAGTGACACAGACACACCAACACACGAGTATAAATGCTCACAACAGCCTCGGCCGCGTGTGTAGAGTCTGCTGCACAAGTATAAATCCAACTTATGGACGTGACTGATAAATGTGCTGAGCCTCCTGTCAGGGTCGGTGACGGGGCTCATGTGACACGGAGCCATTAGTCCAGTCAGTTCAACTCGATAATGAGCCAAACAAAGGAGAAGCTGCGCTAATAATGTGTCATACTTCCTGTTGGTTCTAATACCTTCCTGCATCATATGGTAAAAGTTTACCTTTATGGATTTAGTGGTCAAAAGCCACCTTTCCAACATATTTGGTGTCTTTAGTTTTTGGGGTGAATCTTTTCAAAAAAATTACCTGTATTTGGGGTTCTTCTACCAAACAACCAAATTAAATTTAAATAAATTGCAAAAGCAATATGAAATGCTGTGCCTCATGGGGATCCTGTACATCTCAGATGGTATAGGGAACGCATACGATGCAATCCTGAAAACATCTATTTGTTACGGTCGAAAACATTATGGGAAATTGGTGGTGATTGTGTTTTATGAGTCCAGTTAAGGTCAGAACTTAGTGGCATTTTCTAGTTTAGTATCATGAAAAACTCTTTATCTACAGATGGCATTTCAACAAAATAACCCTTCCCAAGCGGCTGCTTAGTCACAGAACCATCAGTAGCACTAACAGTAAAACCAAAGAATGAAAAAGCCAAGGCATGTTTTACCTTTGGTCTCACTGAAAGGATAACTTTGGTATTTTTCAACCTGGGCCCTATTTCCCCATGTGTATGTGTGCGTATGATTCATAGGTACAACTCGTTCTAAAACTGGTTCAGTATTGACGGGGGCGGATGCAGCCGTGAGCCGCGATACGGGCTAAAACGGTAACGGGGGCAAATGCGTCCCGTATAAGTTTGTGCATTAAAAGTTCTTTTTTTTCCGCCACTGACCGGTTCAGATCGCCAGTGTTATCTCTGTTCTTGCAATTCGGATGGAGCCAGCTCTGCCCTCCATGACCACACTGGCCTCCCTGTCATTTAGCTTACTGGCATGGTTTTCAAAATGGAGCTTGAGTACGTGACAGCTGTTGATGCGTGGATCAAGGGCTGTAGACATTTGAGGCAGCCGTCCTGTCCTGTCTGGGTTTCCAGGCTTGAGAGTTTTAATGTCTGGGGCTCTCCTGACCTAACGGAGCACCAGGAGGCTTTTGCAAAAAAAAAGGTGTAAGGACTGATTTTACACCATTCAGGGCTAAAAACTCAAATGTTCGTGCCACACACACCAGATGGGAATAAGTGATGAAAAAAGTTGTTGAGGCTGAAGCCAACTATCTTTGATGATAGCTCTTGTTCAGTCAGTCCCTAAATTATAGCATTTATACTGGTTTGAATAAACAAGTTGATCTGAAATGGTTCCTAATCACAGGCTACAACATTCGATGCAGTAGCTTCACATTCTGAGTGTGCAAGGAGGTTGCACGGGTTAATACTTCTCCAACTGTGAAGCGCAACATCGAGGGGCTCATTATTAAATAAGTAGTTAGTTTTGTGGGCACTATATACTGTGGTGTGTCCCTGTGTGTTTGCTCACCTGGCAGCTGCAACTCTGCCAGTATTTCCCTCCATGCTTCGTCCTTTACACGATCATGGTAAGAGCTGGACGACACATCATATACACCAGGCTTCTGCTGCCACAACCTCATTAGGTTTTCCTCTTTGCTAGAATTCCACGTTTCTTTTTGTAACAGGTGAATGTAGGACCCCAGAGCTGCACTCATGACTAGCAGGACACTTTATAATTAACTTCAATGCACCGCTTTGATGAACAGAGTGAGCAGACGGGGGAAACGAGTCGATATTCTGATTTGGAGCCTTTTGAGAAGCAGGTTCAGTCCAGGGCTCTAGGTGAGGAACACTGAAGCAGAGAACAAGTGAGCAGCCAGTGTCCACCAGACGCACACACACAGCAAACAGTTCAGTCATGTGCAACGGTACCGTGAGGAAGCAGGCAAAGGCAGTGGTGTTGTTTAGGCACTTCATTTAAAGCAGCGGTGCTGAACTTTTTACCATTAATAAAACTGTCCCTAGTTCGTGTCACCCCCCCCCCCCCGTGAAGATCTGCATATTTATTTGAACCCAACAGCGACAAAAAAGCCTTTCTCTATATGGTTATTTGGCGTAGCCTCGCGCGGGTCGGACGGACAGAGGAAGTCAGCAAACCAGAATACGGCACCCGAAGCAGAAGTGATTCTGCTCGCCCACAGCAGCCCGCAGCGATTAAACCACAGAAGAAGATGGAGCCGTGTTTACAGTGTTCTTCGAGTAAGCGGTACGCAATGGGCATTGCTGAACACAGTTTTACCAGAGATGTATCTGTAAGGACTTGGTTGTACTTCTGATGTCACGGCGGATAACGAAGGAGCACCATCTAAAAGAAAAAGAACAGAAGAAGGCTAAACGGGACAGTGAAGGGCTCGTGTAAACCTCGGTGGGCATTCACTAAGTGGAGAGAGCTGAGAGAATTGAAAGGTTTTAAAACTGATCTCGAGTTGGTCCTTTTCCTAATCCACAGGTATGTCATTTTAGTTTTTGTTTAGAGAATATACCGCAACTTGTTAGACGTTGTTTCACTTCAATATATGACGACATGGAAGTTATAAGCAAGCTAAATGTAGCTGATGTGAACAACTTGTCCTCAGTTTATAAGAAATTCAGAGCTACACCAGTACATTTATGAACAGGTCTTACTTTACTACTAACTTGTGTAACGTTAGCATGTTTCCACTAATTACTTGGACTGACCTAACGTTAGTAGCGTATGAAAGTAACATTTAGGAGGAGCCTTTGTTACCAGTAAGGTGTGAAAGGCCACTTGGATGACTCTGAATACTTCCCTTATTTCCCTTACAAAGCTGAGGCAGAGGAGTAGAGGAATGAGACAGATTTGATAATTGGCTCTAGAAGGTGGTTTTTAGATTGCATCACAGTCTGTGTCCGTACGCTTAAACCTGCTTCGGCCTCTCTAATGGAGCATGAAATCTTCCTGTTAATCCCTCACAGCTGCCCAGCAGCAGATAGTGATGAGTGCATGATGGAGCGCTGCTCGCCCTGGCCCCAGCCCTCAGCTCACCGCTCCACATACAGATTACTTATGCAACATTTTCTTTCTGTGTTGTATTTTCATGCTCATTCCTCTTCACCTGCTCTTTGCCTTTTTTTCTCATCTAATTGTTTCAATCCCTTCGTGTAACTGCCTGTCAAATGTCTTTTCGAGGAGACATGATGCTCTCATACACTCTAATGCTTTTATCGACACTGAAAAAACTTGGACAAGGTGATGTCAGCTCCCTAGGAAATAGTTTTCAAATAATAATGGTTGATATATTTGATCTTCGGCAGGCTAACAAAAGTAACCCAGAGCTAGTCCTTCTCCCTGACCATGCCTAACTCCTCCTTTGGGAAGCCAAGGTGCTCCCATGACACGTAGAATATTTAATCCTTCTAGCGTGTACTGGGTCTGCCCTCGGGTCTCCTCCATGCTAGACATCCTGGGAATACCTCCACAGGGAGTTGTCCAGAGGGTCTGCTGATCAGATGCTGAACTACCTCAGCAGGCTCAGTTCACCATGAAGAAGCAGCACTTCTACCCAAAGCATCCTGGGTACCTGTGAATTAAACAGCTGCTTAAACTTGCATGTAAAACACCTGCATAAATGCGGATGTCTCATAAACTCCCTTTAGACACAAAAAGATCACTCTGAGCTAGCCCCGGCTCTCCATTTGGATCCAACCGGAGCACCGAGCCCTGGTTTGTTATTCAGGTTAAAGTGGGAAGAAGCAGCGGGTTTATCGGGCAGCTGAGTGAAGTGGAGCCTGCGGAGGAAACACCGGGACCATCTGGATGTAACAGTCCGTGGAGGTGCTGCGGTGCTGGCTGCACAGATAGGAAACCCCTCGGCTGACAGGATGTACCACTCTCTCACTCGCTCTCTCTCACGCAGGTGCAGAACGCACGTGCTACTTGGCCGTCGGATGTAGTCCGTGTAGTGTGTTCAAATGCAACTGACACAGGGCGACGTGAGGCCACGTAGACGATGCAACAGTTGGCTTTCCGTCGATGCTAGTTCTTTGATGTCGGTTTGGTGTGTCTGCACCTTAAGTTACGCTACACTGCCTTCACGATCTCCGGTGGTACTGCTCCGTTTCATCCATAACTTTATTCTTTCAGAAAACTTGCACGAATACTGAAACTGTAATTTGGGTTTTTACAAGAGAAAAGAGTTTGAGGATGAAGACTAACACGTCTGCTTAACTTCCCAACCTCAATTACACAGCTGGACGCAGCTGCTTTCCTGATATTTTCTTTGGGTCCCAAACAGAGGATCTCTTGAGCTCCTGTTAGTCAGGGCCACGACTTCCCACCAAACTTTAGGGGTAATTCTAGCATTTTCCAGCAGAGTATTATATTTTATAAATAAGATTTTGTTGTCACGTAAATTGTTTGTTCCTCTGGGGATATTTACAGAGTAACTAGTTCCACAAACTTTACGTTCAGAGTCGATCAATCAGTCAATTGTTACATGAAGTTATACAAGGTACAGCTTCAGTAAAACATGATCCCATCAGCTCTTTTGCATTGCAACGGGCTTTATGCACAGCTCCACTACTTCCTGAACTTAAAGCAGCTCCTTTATTTCCTGTCTTACATTATTGGACAAACTGATTAATCCAGGTGTGTCTGACCATTGTTGTGACTAGTACTGAGGTCAGACACACCTGGATTAATCAGTTTGTCCAATAATGTAAGACAGGAAATAAAGGAGCTGCTTTAAGTTCAGGAAGTAGTGGAGCTGTGCATAAAGCCTATTTAGTCCTGTTTGCATCTTCTTACATTGTTGGCTGCTGCTTTGTGATTCTCCATGTTCCTGGATGGTTCTGGTGATTCATGGATTTTTGGTTGTGGGATGATTTAACTGCATTTCCTATCACCTGTCCACACATCTCCCCCTTCTGCTGGCCCACCACACCCACCTCATCAAGCCAACTCCACTCACCTGACTCCAGCTCGGCAGACTCTTATCGCCAGATTGTTCGTTCGAAGACTTTCCTTTTCTGCTTCTGTTGTTTTACAGATTGAGTCCACCACAGACTCAGTGAATTCATCGATGTCATAAGTGACACCTCCTCCCCTTATCTCACCAGAGTCCTCTGCTCTATCAGATTAGCATATTGAGAAAGAGTCACCTGGTGTAAGGCTGTCTGGTATTTCAGGATTTAGCCAAGTTTAGGTAAAACATAATGTATTACCTATATCACTGGAAACTGATGCAGGCACAGATGTCCTCATGTTTACTATGACTAATAATGCTGCTGCTGTTATTACTACTGCTCACACACGGAGACACAAACCAGGATAATCAATGATCAAACAAGCATCATGAGCCAGTGATGAAGTTATGTATTTCAACTTTTGGGTCTTTTCCTTGTCTTCATGTTTGCTTCAATCTGTTGTTTTGAATCGAACTAAATCCATGGCTGCACAGATCCTGGACCGCTCAGCCTCTATGTTTTCTGCTTCTGTTTACAAGCCTTATGTTCCTGTTACAGTGCCTTCCCTTCCCCAGGGCTTGAGGCAGCCGTATGCTAGGCTGATAGTACAACATGTCTTGATAAAAAAGAAAACTGCCCTCAATTAAGTTTGTTGATCAACTTACAATCCAAACTGTCAGGTTTAATCATTCACCAGAGCTTCGGGCGTGACTTCCTGTCTCAACTGTGACCTACAATATATATATATATATATATATATATATAAAATCATTTTATATTGTGGCTTCAGTTGTGTCATTATCCAGAAAATCCTCTCCCGAAACAATGCCGAGGGGTCACACATCCATGCATATAAAACTTGTTATTTTGTGCATAATGGCCTTTTCACAAGCTTCTGGCAAGAGGCCTGAGGATACAATAAGTGTGGTGAAAAGCAGGCAGTCAGAAGAGGTTGTACAGGTGAACCGCTCTGCTTAATAAGGGATTATTATTATAAATGGTACTTTATCTGACTAAACAGTTGGCTTGTTCACGACCTTTATGACAGGTCTGACAAGGAAACAAACATGAGCAGTTAGACAGTTTTTAAGCATTACCACCTCACCCTGAGATATCCATGGTGACTACAGTGTTCACCATTACCAACAGAACTGATGACCAAGGAGGCAAATATAAACCAGTCTTTTAAGAAAGCTTAATAAAGTAACGCTAAAAACAAGAACCTCACTTGTACACCTGTGTCTAAGTGTAGCTCTATTTATCTAGCTGACGCTACAAACTTTGAGTAATCAGAAAGGCCTTATGTGACATTTCCATGATAAAACTAACAAATAAAGTCCTGCTGAATTTATCCACCCTCAGCTCAGTGATTCATTCTTATATTATGAATTCAGAATCCATTGTTTCAGCCACACACTGTGTCGGGATCTGGAACCCTCTCTGAAACATACTTGTTTTGGGCTTTTAACCCCTTTTATGTAACAAAAATGATCAACTACATTAAAAAATGATATGCTCTTGATCCAAAATGACTAATTTCTATGCAGATGACACTGTGCTCTCGTCTGTTATCAACGCCTTGCAGTGGCTCAGCAACATAAGCCACTATAACCCCACAAGTATCCATATGGTCTGATACGCATGGAACACTAAAAGTAGACAAAACGACAAACCTGGCGTTAGCTTGCAGAGCTGTGAAGGACACAGCACCTTGCTACCTCCACACTGCTGGCTGGATTGGTATGTTAGCCAATTAAATGACCAGTATCTGTTCTTAAAAGCCTCAAAGATGTGGGTTAGTAGGGGCCTGCGACACTTCTTGGTAGGTTCAAAGGGCTGGTATCAGCCAATTCAATGGCTTTCACCCTGTTCTCATTCCTAACTCCTAATGTACACCAACGCCTAAAGTCTGCGTCCGTTTGTTATAACACCAGATGACGCCACTGGTCACCTGGACGACACTTGTCACAGTAATATGATTCAAAGATGGGCAGCGTCACTTAATAACGAAGCCAGACAGCACCTGTCGTGGTGGTATGATATGCTGCTGGACAGCTTCAGTTTGAAATGCTGACAGAAACGACAGAATATAAGGAGCTGGAAAGTTCCTTTGGGTGGGCAGTAGAAGGTGCTTGATGGGTCAAACACACCCTGACTTTCACCTGGGAGCCTGGTGTTTGCTTCCTGTGTGGATGCAGAGCCAAAACATGATGTTTTTTTAGACCTAACCACATGCTTGTGTTGTTAGGAAATTAACATAAATACGAGGTGCTACTCTGAAGTTTTAAATTTACTTTAAAAGACGGTATGCATCTAATGACATACTGTTTTAATTTAAGTGCTTTGTAAACTGATTTTTTGGGATAAAGGGGCCAGATTAAATAAGATTATTCTTTTTTCTGCTCCCTTTCATTCAGATTTGGGAATGTTGTGTTTATATTGTATTGGGTTTTTTTTTCTTTTTTATTCAATGAATGAAATAAAAAAACAAAATAAATAAATAAATAAATAATGAGCAAAAACTGTACATTTCCTGTGAAAACTGAAGTGTATTTAGAGAGAGTAAAAGAGATGGAACATCTAACAGGCATAAATTGACACGACATCCGGTAATGTCAACAACAAGCAAAGAAGGAAACCGAACACATAATATGTAGACGGAGCAGCACTGGGTGATTTTTGATGAGTTGGGATGAGAACGTATCAATTCTTAGGTTTCACATTTACTTTCCTCAGATTCAGGTTTCAAAACAACCTTGTTAGTCTTAGAAAGAGAAAATGGTTGAGCATATATATAAGTTTTAGATGGGACTCAAAGTCTCTTGGGTGAAAGTCTGGTGTTGAAGCCTTCCACCACCTCTGGCTTTCTCACACATTGTAGAAAGTCCCATGAAAAGTCCTTAATGGCAGAAAGTTGAATTTCATGGCCTGACAATGGCCTTGTGAGGCTTATCCACAGTGATAACAGTCATTGAATGGCCTGGTAACAGCCAAACCAGCTGCCAAACCCTGGTTAAACATGGTGGAAAGAACTACCTACTGAGTGAGAACAGCAGAGTCACTGCACATTATCTGCCCCTAAAAAAACCTTTAGACTTCATCTGGAAACATCGCACTAACATTTAATTTCTTGAATAAATAAATACAAAAAACCTAGTACTTGCATTGAACTCATTCTGAGTTGTTTGAGAAGGATGCACAGACACTTTTGTGATCTCACTTTTGTTCCCATGGAGGTTTCATTCATTTACCAGAAACTTTTGTCAAAATCAGGTGCGTAGCATGCTTGGTGGAAATCCAGGAAATCTGCTCGCACCAAGAGGTTTGATCGTGATCAGAGATGCATGTCCAAATTTGAGTGTGTTGTCTTGAAGTGCTCTCTTAAATTGTAATCCCTCATCACAGAGGACGTCTCACACTTAAATAAACACACAGGGTTTGTACCAGCTGGCAGAAACAAGTCTTTGTCTGTCCACTCACTGCTGAACAGTGCATTACTGTACTGGAAAAAGGGATGTTGGCAAGAGTTTTTGAGCTGGCGAGCTACAGTAGCTTCCCTCTGGGCAGCGGCATACAGCAGGCAGGTTGTTTGTTTGACTGCAGCGGCGATGATTGACAGGACTATAGGCTCATGATGGCTGTAGGGCATATAGACGTTTGAATTAAAAGTTGGAGCCATACATTCTAGATGAAGTATAATGAATGATACATGTATTTTCTCTTAATTAGTTCATGGCAATGAATCAAAAATTAATCTGACCTTTGAAATAACTAAAACTGAGCATTTCCTCTCATCAGTGGCCAAAAGTAGATCATTCATCACCACAGGGAGAGCAAATACCCAAAAATTCATTCATGTAAGCAGTAAACTTGTCTGCTGCAGTTTTTCCATAGGGTTAAACAGCAACGTTTCATACTTGTTCAATAACTTACGGTCTAATGAAGGCCACTCAAAATGTGGCTGAATGATTGCTTTTTTAAATAATAATTCAAGTTGTTAATGCACTGCTAGAGATTAATAGGATACGAGGATGAAGTGCGGAAATGTAGCGGGAAAATGTGATGTGAATACAAAGAGGCTTGTGCCAAGTGTTTACCAAGGTGCTTTCACTGTCAGGAGTGGAAGAAGTATGCAGGTACTGTGAATGAATCCCTCCCAGCATATTTCAAAAATACAGCAGGACTGAGGGAGCAACAGCTGCAGGAGGCATGGCGTGGAGGGTCTGGGGGACACGGGGGAGACTGACTGACTGACTGACTGACCATCACTCAGTGTGGCGTGGGCTGCGACTGACCTGCTAGTCTGAGCTAACCAGTCATGAGTAGCTACTGTCAGACCTTGTGTTTCTGCTGAAAAGACAAGAAGACTTGTGGAGTCGGTGTTGTTGATGAGTGAGTTGATGTTTTCATCCCAAGTTGTCACATGTTGCTGCTTTGGCAATGACCTGTCATGTCTACATATTCCACACCAGGTGTCCTTCTGCACCTGCTGCTGACATACAGGGGCACTGCAACCAACACCAGGATGTCAACAAAAGCACATGGTCAGGTCTAGACAACAAAAGCATGTGGTTAGAGTTGGGCAACAAATGCATGTGGTTAGAGTTGGGCAACAAATGCATGTGGTTAAAGTTGGGCAAGAAAAGCATGTGGTTAAAGTTGGGCAAGAAAAGCATGTGGTTAAAGTTGGGCAAGAAAAGCATGTGGTTAAAGTTGAGCAAGAAAAGCATGTGGTTAGAGTTGGGCAAGAAAAGCATGTGGTTAGAGTTGGGCAACAAATGCATGTGGTTAAAGTTGGGCAAGAAAAGCATGTGGTTAAAGTTGGGCAAGAAAAGCATGTGGTTAAAGTTGAGCAAGAAAAGCATGTGGTTAAAGTTGGGCAAGAAAAGCATGTGGTTAGAGTTGGGCAAGAAAAGCATGTGGTTAGAGTTGGGCAACAAATGCATGTGGTTAGAATTGGGCAAGAAAAGCATGTGGTTAGAGTTGGGCAAGAAAAGCATGTGGTTAGAGTTGGGCAAGAAAAGCATGTGGTTAGAGTTGGGCAACAAATGCATGGTTAGAGTTGGGCAAGAAAAGCATGTGGTTAGAGTTGGGCAAGAAAAGCATGTGGTTAGAGTTGGGCAACAAATGCATGTGGTTAAAGTTGGGCAACAAATGCATGTGGTTAAAGTTGGGCAAGAAAAGCATGTGGTTAGAGTTGGGCAACAAATGCATGTGGTTAGAGTTGGGCAAGAAAAGCATGTGGTTAGAGTTGGGCAACAAATGCATGTGGTTAGAGTTGGGCAAGAAAAGCATGTGGTTAGAGTTGGGCAAGAAAAGCATGTGGTTAGAGTTGGGCAAGAAAAGCATGTGGTTAGAGTTGGGCAAGAAAAGCATGTGGTTAGAGTTGGGCAACAAATGCATGTGGTTAAAGTTGGGCAAGAAAAGCATGTGGTTAAAGTTGGGCAAGAAAAGCATGTGGTTAGAGTTGGGCAACAAATGCATGTGGTTAGAGTTGGGCAACAAATGCATGTGGTTAAAGTTGGGCAAGAAAAGCATGTGTTTGGAGTTGGGCAACAAAAACATGTTAAGTTGGGCAACAAATGCATGTGGTTAAAGTTGGGCAAGAAAAGCATGTGTTTGGAGTTGGGCAACAAAAACAACTGGTTAAAGTTGGGCAACAAATGCATGTGGTTAAAGTTGGGCAAGAAAAGCATGTGTTTGGAGTTGGGCAACAAAAACAACTGGTTAAAGTTGGGCAACAAATGCATGTGGTTAAAGTTAGAAAAAAAACCATTATGGTTGGGCTCTACATTTATACAGGGAGTGATCACCAGGCTCCGGTGAAAGTCAGGGTTTGCTGGACCAACTTCCCTCCCACCTGCTCTTTCTAGCCACTTATATTGCTTTTTTTCTGGCAGCAGTTTAACTTGATCCAGCAGCATGTCATACAACAGCGACAGGTGCCGACCAGCCATGTTATGAACTGATGCTGCTGCATATCAGGTGCCATCCAACCTGACACCACCCGTCATATCATGCTGTCCTGAAAACTGGCTTTTGGTAGTAAATGTATTTATCAACTAAGCACATATAACTTTATTATCAGTGTAAGTTATTTAGTTAATTGTTGCTACATGATCCCATTTAAGGGTCAACCACAGATGTTTGCATGCGTCCCTCTTGGGCCTTAGGCCAAGATCATCTGTAGCCTTTGACCCCCTGAAGGCAGGCCTGGAATAAAGCAGCACAAAACAGAAATCCTCCAGTGAAATACTTTGGAGAAAATCCTTGCTTTCCACAATCTCCAGCCGTCTTACACTGAGCTAATTGCTGATGCACTTCAGTTTCCAAATGATTAACAGCATTACAATAATCTCACTCCACTCTGCCGACAATGTGAGTGTCGTTGAAAGTGGTTGATTTGACTGAACATGGTTTGTTGACCTGTGTGAAAATGCATCAGAGCTACAATACCAATGTGTATCTGTGCATATACTCACATTACAGCGCTTGTGTGAGTGAATACATGTTTACATTTGTGTGATTGAACCCATCTCACTCTGATTTGAGTTCTCTTTCTGACTGAGAGCCTCTCCACAACTGTGTGCACTGCTAATTCTGCACCGCCGGCAGGAGTGCAGTCACTCGTGCAACACGTTCTTCCTCTGTGCACTCTGCAGTTAAATCAGCTGTGAGTGCCCGAGCACAAGAGCGCAGTGAAACCATCAGCCAAGTGGGGTTCAACATTTTATAGCCAACACTCCACTCCAGAGGAGGGCCCGCTCATGCCTGCAAGTGTACTGACACCACCCCTTATTCCACCATAAAAACCTATTTAATTGAATCATCCAGCAAATTTAATAATCCTCAGAGGATAATCCGCCGGCTCGCTGTTTGGCTGGCGATTTCCCCTTGCACCATCAGCTTTGATTCTGAATTAAATGGAGTGTTCGTCGAGCTACTCAGCTTTGGTTATTGTCAGAGGCTTTGTAGTGAGTGAGTTATTGCTTCACTCTTTGATATGAATCATCACGCAGAAATGGAGCGACGTCTTCATCAACACATTTCTGACTAAATCAGAGTTTGGAAGAAAAGAGAGGCTTTCTTCACTTTGATTCTCTCAACAACAACAAAGATTTGATACTGAAATGTTGAGTCCTATTACAGATATTTGAGTATTGTGCTTTTCAGTCACATGCTATGGTGGTTTGAACCATTGATATGTCAATGTCTGGCTAATTCTGAAACCTTGATTAAGTTACTCTCAACAATCAGGACAAAACTGGACAGACTAGTAGCCAGTGGTGGTTTGTAACCCTTTGAACCCACGAAAGTTTTTGCTTAGTTTTAACTCTATTTGCAGGTTTGTAACATATTCATTACACATCTTAGTTAGGAAAGTCACACAGTGTTATTTTCAGATTAAAAGCCCATTGTGTGAGACTTTGGCGGATAAAGTGGCATCTAGCAGTGAGAATTACAGATTGCAACCAGCTGAAACGTCTCCTGGTTAGAATTCTTTTTGTGCTTACTGTTGAGGAGATTTTTACTGTGAGCCGTACGCGCAAATGTGAAAGCATGAATGGCCCTAATCAGAGCCAGTGTCTGGTTTGTCCGAACCTGCCTACTGGCTACTAAACATGGCGGTGCAACATGGTGATCTCAGTAACCCTATTTATCCTGATATATCCTGTTAAATCCTACACACTGGACCTTGAAGTTATTAAGAGTACTACCAGCTTAAATGATAATATAAGTCTTACACACAGCTGTTTTAAAATCATTCAAGTTTTAATCTATTTAGCTTTAAAGCCAACATGTAGAAGAAGTCCTTGGTACTCAAATCATATTAAACATGTACAGTTCCATGACAACTTAGCGAAGCTCACGCAATATAATCGAAAGCTCCAGAAGAACTTTTAATCTTGCAAGATTTTTTGTTGTTTTACACAGTTTGACTTTTTCAGCTGCATCTTGCAGCCGTCTGAAGCAGTTAAGGTTGTTCTATACAATTTAAAAATTGAGGTTTTTTTGCCTGCATGTCTACAGGTTTCATTACACCACAAATATGTTTATATGGTCGATGGAACAACTTTACATTTCAACAATGCTGTGTAAACAGCTTGGTTGTGGTTATCAAAAGATCATGTTTGTGTCAAAATGACAGTGGTGGCACAATCCTGGCAGGAAAAGCAGCAATGTTTCAGTAAGAGACAGTCACTTTTCATAAGTAAAATGCTGCTGGAACTAGTGACGAGTCACCACGTAGAACCCAGAGTCTCACCTAGTTCACCCCTCCACCTCCCACCGGACAAAGTCAACACATACACTATGACACTTTAGAAATGCTAATATGATTTGTGTAAAACATGCAAATTCAACATAACCTCGTACAACGGTTGGTATGAAATCCCACAAATTAGCACCCAATGAATGATGTAATATTCATAATGTAAAGTTATGCAATCAATGAGATTTATGGGGGTTATGTTTTGGAAAAAAATCCTGGTAAAGTTGTACCTTAAAATGGCTCAACAGTCGTTCACACGTTTCCAATCACCGCTGTCCTGGGGGAAAGCTCTGTGTTTCGTGATCCATCCACCACCCTGAACTGCCTCCTAACAGGACTGCTTCTGTCTTTACTCCTGTCTGTGCACTGATCACGTGATTGCTGCCTTTCAAACCACATGGATTATGCACAGCTCATCATTATGTGGGATATGTATGAATTTGAATTTTGATGTGTAAGTTGTCTTAGCTGGAGTTAGCTGGAATTTTAATTCCAGGAACAGCAATAAATTAGACTGTTAAACGTACACACATACACAGACACATCCCCTAAATTGCCCTCAGGCCGATACCCAGCACCGGGGCAAACGGAGAAATCCACCAAATCCATCTTGTCATCTTGACTGTCATTTCCGGGAATGAAGTGCTGGGTTTTTCCCTCTCTGAGGAGAGAGGAGGCACAGAGACAAAGCTATTTTCTCTCACCGGGTGCCTGTAAATTTCCTGAGTTATGTTCTCCTCTTTGCCGGAGCTTTCTCCGCTGTAAGACAAAAAGCTAATCAAAGGCTCCTGCCTTCGGGGCAGATAACCCCGGCATGAACTAAAAGAGAGAGCAATATCATTCCATCACTCAGTGTGCCACATGCTCACTCTGCCTCTCTTTCTCTCCTGTGCTCTGAGAAAACATTAGTTCTTGTTATATGGAAATTGGAGGGAAATTTCCTTTTAATGGCCTATTAACACGCAGTTTCTCTCATTTGTTCCCCAGCTTGCTCACCCATACTATCCATCAGGATTTGGGTCAAGGGACATATTTCATTTCTTCTTCAGGAGCTCTGCTGGAACATTTAGTCTCGGTTGAGGTTAGGGTTGTTGATTTATGTTGGAGGGTGTTAGCTAAAAATGTATGTGTTTCTTATTCATGAATGGTAGAAATATATTACATTGTGCTGCCTCTTTTGGTCAAAAACAATACCAGCAAAGACAAGCCTTAAGTTTCCCATTTGTCAGCAGTAATGGATTGAAATAGAGAAAGATGCTTGAGATGTGCTTAAGAAAAACCTAGCATTCATTAAAATCAGTAGCACACATCCTCAGGAGAATGTGCTCAGCCACTATCATGTATATCAGCCAATCATATCACGGGAAGTCTTTTTGAGTATTGCTTGAGGTTGTCAGAAACATGGCGGTGCCCAAAAAAGAATGGTTCATCTGTAAAGTCCTCAAACCTAAAGACAGGAAGACATTTGCTTTGGCCGATACGTCTGGACCCCCTTCTGTTGAGACAGATTTCCAGCTGGCATGATCTGGCCCGGGCCAATCACAACCATTTATCGAACATGGGGCAGGTTTGATACGAGGATTGACAGGGATTGTCACCGGTCCAGGCACCAGGCTCATGCAGATCAAGCTGTTAAACTAGGCAGCGCTGATGAAATATGAATAAAGATTCTCTTCCTGCATGATCCTTTTTCCTGCCTCAGATGTTCTCAGTAACGTATTTTAGTGAACTGCTCAGTTGTAATTTGGGAAAGTCCACGTGAAAGTGAACTGAGAGCTTCCAGACAGTGATGCAAGGCTACGAGTGCCATCTAGCTCCATTATATTGGAGACATCTCTACGGCCGATCTCGTCAGCGCTCACATTATGCCAACAGAAACAGTCCTCCACTCCTACACGTCCAGGAGATCTAAATCTAGTAAAATATTTAGACCAAAAACATTATTACATCCATAGATATCCATTAACTGATGAATGTTGCTGTATAAATGGTGACGAACTTCTGACCTTTTGATTGACACCTCACTTGAACCAATAGGGGCTTCCAAAACAGTTTTTAATTAAAATGTTAAATTTAAAATGTTATCTCACTATATAATGACGAAAACCATTTTTAAGTCCCCTCTTGGTTATGCTTTAAATCGTGATAAAATCATGTCTAAATCCCTCTGGTAATTTTTTTTTTAACTTTTGCCAAGAGGGGACCTGAAGGTGTGTGAGTGTTAGTGCATACTCAGCAGTGCCTCTGCTGGCTGGAGCCAGGATTTTAATGCCTCAGTCACACACGTCGCTTTTTAACACTCCCCACAGTGTGAATAGCTTGCAGCCACAGAAAGTCTATTAGTACGTAAATGGTCTATTAAACTGGCAACTTGGTGAAGCAACTAGTCTCCTGAAACATGATTTTTTACATTATGTTTTTCGTAACAAAATATGAAGGCTAAGCTTTGATGGAATTTTTATACTCAACACTATTAAAATAAAGGCTACCCAGAAGGCAGCACAGTATTTATGAATTTAAAAAGGATGAAAAATAGAGAAAACTAAACAGAACAAAAAAATAATTATGTAATCATTTCCTTTCACTTTTAATTAATAACTAAAAACTAATTTGATATCAAACTTTGACTAGACTGTGACCAAAAATACTCACCTGACCTCGTTTTCACAGGCACTCAATGTCAATAATTTTTTCAATACACTTGTACACCACTTTACATTACTTTCAATAATTACTAAATATTCAGTGGTAGAAAACTAAAAACTAAAAAAATAATGTAATGTAATTTTGTGCTCACTCTACACACATAGGATTATACTTTATGAAACAACACAAGTCCACTGTTTGCTGGCAAAGAATGACACAAGTTCCCTCTTGGATAGCACAGAGCGATAATCACACTCCAGCATGGATGAATTAAAGAAATTAGTCAAATTAGCAATACTTATGAGAAAGATATAAAAATCTCTACATTATAGCCTCTTGAACCATGATGTTTTATTTTTGTAACAAATCATGAAGGCCCAACTTTGGTGAATATCCTTTACGAGCTAATTTCAAGCTGTAGACTAAGGGCCATCCAGAGAGCAGCCAAATAATAAACAGAATAAAGAAAACAACTAGTATAACTTTTATCAGACATCAGAGTGGACCTATAAAACGTTTTAGTCAAAAAGGAAAACCTTCCTCTTCCTGCTTTTCACAAGCACTTGGATGTCAACACTTCAAATGGATCTCTTCCTAGGAAGTTTGAGTGATCTGCATGAAACTGGGTGAACATAATCTAGGGACCAATATCTAAAGTTCCCTCTTGGCAAAAGTTGGAAAACTTACCAAAACTGAGCTACTATAAGGCAATGAATATTACAGACAGCGTGGCTAATAAAATACACAATGTTCACAGCGGATCTTGT
This sequence comes from Epinephelus cyanopodus, assembly GCA_026686955.1. Classification (NCBI taxonomy): domain Eukaryota; kingdom Metazoa; phylum Chordata; class Actinopteri; order Perciformes; family Serranidae; genus Epinephelus; species Epinephelus cyanopodus. The sequence goes on from CM048935.1 coordinate 2,220,857, forward strand.
TTCCCTGCGCTACACCTTGAACACGTCATAATGGGCGGAGGCAGGCCTGACGTCAACAGGTCAGAGTTTTGCACTCTGTTGCTGTCCAGACATGTGCGACACACGTCACACAGCCAGGCATCAGATCTTATTGTACACCGCTGTACGCCATCAGATGAACTGCAGCTAGGCTCATTTACATCCAACATAAATTCTCAGTCAAATTGCCCGGACAGTAATTTGTGACAAGTAAATATCCCCCATGGTGCCGAGGACTGTATTAAAAGAAATATTTTGACATATGTGTATGCAATCTTGAGAATTTGGCTATTGGAGATGGTATGAACAGGAGCTACCTACAGCCACCTGTGAGACTGAACTAAAATAATCTATTAACTTCACAGCCACCACCTTATAGGCCTGTTCATCCTCTAGATTTGGGGCATTGCTTGAAAATGACGTCCCCTGAAATCTGCACATACCGTGCTCATTTTTACAGTTACATTAATCCCTCTGTTCCTCTGTCCATCACTCTGTCCCTTCCTCCTCTTTACATCCTCTCTGCTCCCCCTCCTTTCCCCTGATTCACAAATTAAAAACCCCTCTGGCTGTTCTGCAGCCTTCCCAAATGGGTTGGAGGTGACAAGTAGCCTCCATCAACCCCACGCTCACCCCTCCCCTATATCCACACACACACTCACTGTATATGCACAGGAACGCCTACTCACATGTACACACTGCGGCCGTCCTCAGCTGAGTGTGTGCGTGTGTGTGTGTGTGTGTGTGATACATGGTGTTAAACCGACAGTAAGCCCTTCTTCCTTGCTGGTATACTACCGTCGGCAGCTTGGCCTCAGTGGACCTCACCCCACCACAACCCTGCCTGGGGCTAATCCTGGGATACATTCACACACACACACACACACACACACACACACACACACACACATGTTCGCGCACATAGAACACTAGCTTCCTCCTTGTCTTTCTCATTTTTGTCAGCACACCTGTGCACACACACACACACACACACACACACACACACAGCAGCACACACTCTGTCTGTCAACACTTGACATTCATTTTTACCTCTGGCTCCGTCCCTGCAGACACATACTTACACACACATAACAACATGAAATATACAGACATATACGGCACACACACACACAGGCAGAGTCATTTCCACCATCTCTACACTTAAATATTGACACACAGGAACACATTTACAGTCTCACACACACACACAAAGGCTCCCAGGGAAGGTGTATGGCATTGATGACAGTGTTAATGCTCTGTGTGTGACACCGGCTCAGCCTGGTATTCAACACCCTCTTACTATAATACATTACAGTGTGTGTGTGTGTGTGTGTGTGTGTGTGTACCGATATTATTATTATTATTATTATTATATGATTATTATGAGTAGGTATTTTGACTTCACCACCTCCCTCCATGTGACCAGCTCTTCAGAACTGCCGTCCTGCCCTCTCTGCTCAAATACAGTCAGAAATCAATTAGAAGACGAGGAAGTGATGGTGAAGAAACCGATGGGAGAAAATCAATCCTGACATTTTTTTTTTCTTCTGTAGAAAACATAGTGATGCAGCACTCGCCCCACTACAACTTGGATACATTAGCTCGCTACTGGAAATGTTACATGACTGTGAAAAGACCAGCGCTACTCAAAATGTAATTAATGTTCCGCAAGACCTCCAAACACTTGTCGAGCAAGTATTTATTTTTTATTTATTTAATTTTTTATTTATTTAATTTCTAATTACGCCCAAGAAGCACGACTGGACGCTCTAGTCGCTCATCACGGGAATCACTGAACGTTCAATCGTGCTTGTCAATTAAAAGGAGCAGCAAAGCGGACTACTAGTTTCAACTCCCCTCCGGAGCCGCTCCGAAGATGCGCAGCTGATGACCAGGTTGCCCAAGTTGCCGGGCTCTCATTGAAAATGAAAGACTTCCGCCATTTTGGAATGCAACATTAATGTTCAGTATCCTCTACCAAAGAATCAACAAAGAACTTAAATATTTCCCACTGCGTAAGAATCAGGTAACTCTTTAAATCAAAGCAAGACACTGGCAATGACATAACTAAGATCTTCATGACAAAATCAGAAATGTACAAATATAACGTAGAAACATACAATGCCAAAATGTTCATCTGGCGTCTGGGATTAGGGCCTGTCACAGCGTCAAAATATTTAAACAAATCAACTTACCCAAACAAAATCGATCAGCACTAGAAGACGTCGTAGGCGCCTTCTGCTTTCAGCATTTCTTCTCCATTGATTCGTCAGATGGGGAAAAATAAAGATAGCACACAGCACAACACAAGTACTGGAGCCGGCATTTTCAAACCTGAATGACTACCAGTATCTTGCGTCTCTACTACGCGTGACGTCTGCCTGCACGTCGGCCACGCGGTGGTGTCTCATTTCTCAGGGAAAGATCTCTACCCTAATATTTCTCACTTCCCTCATCAAGGGTTTTCTCGCAAACGAGGGAGCTCAATACCAAGTGGAAGGTTTAAGGAGTAGAGATGGGATTGGACCTTAGTGTTCCTCGGTTTAAAAAGCATTTGAACTTTTCTACACAAGCTGTTTAAAATGTGTCTGAGATTTCTCCAGATCTTTTGTCATCAGTGTAGAAACATTCCTGAAACTGGACGCAGATGGAGACTCATGCCCTCCTTTGTAAACCACCTGCATTAAGCACAGAGTCGGATCCACTCCCTGCCACACCAGCATCACATGTATTTCCATAAACCCAAAAAACTCTCCACTTGAAATCTCCAAATCTCTTAGTACATCGCTGCATTTTTTTCTTGCTATTTGACCTGTACAGAGCGGAGGAAATGTATTCCTCTTAGGGCCCCTCGGTCATTCCTTTTCATTTCCTTCTTCTTCCTTTTACAAATCAATATGTCACTAATGGTTTTCAAAATCAAAGTAACCTTTAGCCATGAAAGGAGGCTATTTCTTTAAGAAAAGGACAGCGAGACAGAGGGGCGACATACATAAACACACACACACATTGATCACTGGAGCTACACAGATAAAAGGATAGTATTTGGCTTTTATTACAGCCAGTCAGTGTCGTCCACCTCTGAAATAATGGATATCATGCATTTGTAGCTTTTGTATCCATGTAACCTTTCATATTTTGTTCCACAGCAGCACTCAATCACGCATGTCTGTGGTCAGCACACTGAGGTAAACACATAATAAAGATTATGAGCATAAATGCTCTGTTATTGCAGCCAAGCTTGGTGAATTTAGGCATAATAGAATTTCTTTAAACAACTTCTTTTTCTATTTGGAAACAGATTTCAAGGAAACATTGCCACAACACCAGGATTACATTTGTCTTTAATGCATTTTTCATATATGTGTCTGAAAAACGTTTGAGTGTACTTTAAAGTCGGGTTTTCACAGACTGTCCTCACATGCTGACTAAATCCAGTACACGTTTTTGCAAATCTGTGAATGCGAGTCTTAAGCTGAAGGGTTAATAATTGATCAGTTGATTTGATCAGAGCTGATCAGATTGATGGATGAGAGGAGCAGCTGTATGAGTGAAAGCAAACCTTTAGACCCAGCAGAATGAACGGTGACATTTCACTTTCACTGCACCTGATGTACTGCTGCGAGAGTGTGGAGCAATGATGTGCGATCGCTCTATATATTCAATAAGGCAGTAAATGAGTGGTTCAACTCCAAAAATAGAAAATCAAAACATGGTAGCAGATGTTTTAATCGTGGCAGGCTGCCACAAATAAATTAATGTGTGGTCATTGAATTCTATATTTCGACGTTGGCATTACAAGTTGTCCTGACATTAGCCCCTTTTACACTGCCAGATTTTCTGCGAATGTTGGTCCACATTTTGCTACACTCCCCGATTTTGTTTTTATACTGCCAATGCTGAAAAAAGACTGATTGGGCTTTTCTGCAAATCTGCACAATTCCTATCTAAGTGCTACTGAATTTTGGTCATCCGACACCACAACCAGCAGGGAAAAGTCACCGGGCTCGTTTGACCTGTAATGTCCTGCAGTGTTCAACACTTTACAGAAGTGGAGAAGTCAACTCTTGTCAATACTAATTAGACTGATGATTATGTTGGTAAGACATCATCATCACACATAACTATCACACATTAAGCTACACATTTGCAATTATGTGTAGCTTCATGTGTGATATGACTCAAGGGCGTCTCTACAACTAACTTCAAGTATGAAGTGCAGAAAAAACCAAGACAGGAAGCTGGAGTTTGATGCTGATGGTATGATTAATTATTGAGCCTCTTCTAATTCGAGCAGGACCTAACAGACTCAGTGGACTATGATGAGAGCAGGTAACCTTCAAGAATAATTATATAAATAAAGCTACTCCTGACATTTCTCAGCGCTCACTAGCAGTGGGAAACAGAACATACACACAGGCTCATAAACTCCAACAATAAAAGATAAGAAGCCACTTTATGAAACAGTAGCACTTTAATTTGCTAATAGGGGCCATAAATCAGAGTGAATCAGGTGCAAAGAAAGAACATAAAGGAAACTACTGTTATTACTCGCAGCAAGCAGGTTGTTCCAGGCCTAAATAGATACAAAAGTGTAGACATGCAGATAGTTTAGGTTTATTTATGGAGGTTTTGAAGTACTGGCTTTAAGAGTTTTGCCTTCAACACAATCTGAAGTCACCTTTGTCACCTTCTACCTATGCCAGTCCTCAATGACTATGTGCAGTTTCACATAGATTGACCACGTCAGTGAGCAGAAAAACGTGGGACAGACAGAATGACTGACTGACAGAATGACACACTGACAGTTTCCGTGATTATGTACAGCAGACCATACCATGACTTAGTCATACCAAACATTAGAAACACCAACATTGGTCCACAGGGGGAGCCACAGCCATCGGTCGCATTTTAGCCATTTTGAAGCATTTTTCTGTTGTTATAGCGCCACCCAGTTGCCAATTAGAGTTAAATTTCTCCAGTCACCTTGAGGCTGTGCCAAATTTCACATGGATTGACCAAGTCAGTGAGGAGAAAAACGTGGAACACACACACAGAGTTTTCATCATTATATATTCAGATGACCACATCCTGCTCCGTCATCACTGTGGTAAATTGGGTTAAAACATGGTGAACATTCAGCATTATCACTTTACTTCCAACTTTGCCTCATAATTCACACAACCACAAGATGTCCATGTCAGAAGAGGTGTCAGCACAGATCATATTAGACATTTGAACTTTGCTGTCGTTTCTCTTGCGAGGACAGTTTCCTTTCTGTTGATGCAGTTTCTGTGTTCTGTCCATATGAGATGTCTGTTTTTCAGTGCACAGATAAAACCCAGGCCAGTGTTGTTGAGCCGTGCCAGCTGGTAGGTTTGGATTCTGCGTTTGGTTATACATCAATCATTTTGTGTGTGGGGAAGAGCCTAATCATCAATTCATTTGGTCAAACATGATTAATCTCTGGCATCTCTGTATTTTTCTTTCATTTCACTGGGGTTAGGATGCTCCTCTGTGCTGATGAGTCTGGATTGTGGCCCAATTTTACATTCTAGCTTTACACACCGCGGCAGCATGAGTCACTTTGGATAAAAGTTTATTTTTAATGTGTTAAAAAAAAACAGTAAAATTAAAAAGGGTCAGCATTTCTGTGTTATTATTATGCTGGCCCAGTTGCTGCTGTTTAAAGACGTGATGCAGAAATAAAAGCAGCAGGTGAGGGGTGACACAGCCATTATTTCTCTCTAATGCAATCCTACAGTAGCTGATAAAGATAGGATTTAGCAAGGAAGTGCCAATTATGATAATTATTTATCATTGGCTTGCAAATGAGCAGCAAGTTGAATATAATGTATTAAAATTACAGGGGGTTACCTCTCACTCTCAACCTGCATTTTTTGTACACAAGCGGAGTATAGATACCTGGCTATAAAAGTTTATATCTGTGTGTGTGTGTGTGTGTGTGTGTGTGTGTGTGTGTGTGCGGGTGGGAGTGTGGGTGGGTGAGGGGCAGAGGGTGCCGTTGGATGGTTGGGGGTTGAAGATGAAAGGGAATATTTTGGCTTCCTAATGTATCAGCTTCAGTGCATTATGTGCATTTCATGAAATGTGGCTTTTTAGCCACATTTGTGATGAACTTGTATCTGAGAGAAAAGAAGGGAGGACCACTGTAAAGGAATCCAAAGCGAGCGGAAGGAAAATGGCTGCTTTGCAAGATGAAGAACAAATTCCTCAAAGGGAAAAACAGTGATGTCAAAATGTCGAGTCTTGGCTACAGAATTCCAATGTGCTGCAAATTTGCCTTTCTACTCGGCGCAGTGATTGTTACATTATCCAACACTTTGATCCAGAGAAACTTTTAATAAGTGTCACAGAATCATCTCCACGTCCTAGATTTTAACAATCAGTAGTAAGGAGGTCAGAGCTATTAAAGCCATTGCCTCCTGACAGAAACTAATATCTGTGTATACCTGGAGTGATCACGAAGAGAACTGCCACAGAAACAAGAGCTATGAGAGAGTCTGTCATAAACTGGGTTTCCATCCAAATGTATCACAAATTTTAAGCGAATTTTGTGAACATGTGCAAAAGAAAATGCAAATTTATGCACCTTTCCATTCATTATTGTTTTGCGAGTCAACAGGTTGAGCAGTAGGTGGTGCTTCTTGTGAAAAATAAAAATGCAAAAGAACACCTGTAGACGAAGAGGGCGCCATGAGATGACGTCATTGAGAGCGTCTCATGTCCACAACTGATGTAAAGGATTACCGGCACATCCATGACTACGCTGAGATGGAGAGATTCCTTTGGGAACTTCTCGGCTATTGCGAGAGCTCTCATCACACTCATATCAGCGTTGTCAGCGTAGCTACATAATGCCGTGATGTCTGTGTTGGTACACCAGGCAGCGCACATGATGCAGCGGTAAGTTGTGAATTACACTCTCCTGACACTGGAGTAATTACCTCTCTCTAAGTTCACACAGGTGTGTGTGTGTGAAGTAGAAGTAGGACCTGGTAGGCTGTGTCATCGTTTATTTGCTAAATCTGTTTCCATTGCCAGAAGTCAAATGTTCCTAATATCAATACGCTGATTTTTCCACCCCCTCCATGCGTAAAAATGTTTTTTGCGATATTTCAGCCTTATTTTTCGAATTTCTCGCGTTTCCATTCAAGTTTTTTTCCGCAATTGTTGAAAACGCAAATAAAAATAGGTGGATGGAAACCTGACTATACTCGGACAACATCGGGGGGTACGAGCCCGGCTGGTCCCTTTAACTGTAATTATGAACCTGAGCCTGGTTTAAACCCAACATTTTTTTAAGGATACAAACGTGGACACTGAAGGCTGACTCTCGTCTTTCGGTGCATGACAAGCCTTCGTCATGTGCCTCTTAAGTGTCAAGGTCCCTACAAAACTACAAAATAAAGGACGCCTTTATTCTTGTCTTCATGCAATAAAACCATTGGTCCATCCTGGTAAAATCTTTGACTCTGGTCTACATCTATACGCTTGGGTTTAATGTGTGGAGTTTAGTTTTTAATTATGTAACAGAGCTCTTCCTAACATCTGGAACATAACATCTTAATACTACTTTTGCTAAACTTTGATTATAACTGATCTCACATTAAATTAATCATTGCTGAACAATCTGTCACAAAGCATCACAGTTTGATACTTACCTCGAGTAAATATTGAATAGCTCGCTGCAGTGCTGCTCTGCCTGATGGAGCATGTCCAATACTGTGTTTGTACAAACGACTGTGTTTAGAGACATTTTGCTTCTCCGTGTAGGAATTCAAACTATATTCTAGGATTATCTGACACTTACTGGGCCTGGTACCCACTTATTTAATTAGGTTTATGACTTACAGCTGATTTTAACACACCTAATTATCCCAATCAGCCTTCAGCTGCTGAGATGCTGAATGACTGATTGAACTGAATAGAATTTATATAATTTATTTCAGGCTGCTATAAATATGTAACTTAACTATAAGTTATATTCATGTTTTATTTTCATAGCCTTTGTCTAAATCTCACGTAGATACAAACATAAACACGTTGAATAGAAGCAGACAGGGCTGCTTAAATACTGAAGCTGATAATGGCACCAAAAAACCTGCCATGAATGAGCAGTTAGAGCCCAGCCTCACTCAAAAGTTATCGAAATCCACCACTTCTAGCGGCGTCAGACACCAACAAAAAAAGGCATCCTTGAACGTCGGCAGGATACATGGCGTCAGGGAGAAACGCAGCAGGACGAGGACGAAAGGTGGCAAAAGTCGCACAAAACCCACCCTTGCAAAAAAACACAGTTAAACCCAAGAAACACAACAACCAAACAAACCAAAGCGAGCAATAAAGCAAACCATAGCCAGCAACAAATCAATTTTAAACAAAAGAAAACACACGCCAGTACAATATTAGATGTCACAGAATGGCGTCACCGTGGCGCACGCAGACCGAGCCGCGGAGCTGAACACGTGGTAGTGTGAACAAACACAGCAGAATCCCAGTTACAGGCAATATTCATCAAAATGCACGGTGAAAACCTTTGACAAGACAAACCAGCAGAGGCTGCAGAAGAAACACAACCAACCATGATGCATAGGCCAAACTGTGGTTATGGATAAAGAATGAATCAATGCATTTAAATAAAGAATAATGTTAGCAGGGTGGTGATATATCACACCTTTACAAACTTCTTGCTGAGTGTTTTGGAGTGCTGCAGGTTTAGAGGTATATTTCATTGCTTACTCTGATCATACAGATCACTGAATACATGCCACATCTTTGCAAGTTTTTATCCTGTTATCAACATCACCCTGGTGAGCAGAACTGCAGCCTGTGGTATTTGCTAATTACTTCCCCACTGCTCTCTTATTTTGCAGATGTAGCCATGGCAATGGTCGAAAGAAAGGATGCAATTTCTTGTCTTCTTTCTTGTCTACTGTAGAAATGTTGCAGTAGTCTAATTTGTGGTGTAATTTTATGTCTTACAATGTTACCAAAAGTTATTGTATTTGAAATGACGAGAGATCAAATGACTGAAATATCTACTGTATGATTCAGCAACAAGCACAATCATAATTAAGCCTTGAAAGAATATAGGATGAAGTGTGAAGTCAGAATCTACACATTGGTATCTGCTAATCCATAGCCATTGGTAGCTTTGTCTCCTTCTACCTATGCCAGTCCTCAATGCCTATGTGCAGTTTCACATAGATTGACCACGTCAGTGAGCAGAAAAACGTGGGACAGACAAGGTTCATTTATTTGTCATTTTACAATACAGGGCTGGACAAAGAAATGTAAGTTGCAGTTCCATCACACATGTAGCAAATATTTAAATTATAAAAGAATAAAATGAAATAAAATAAAACAATTTATCCAGTTACTTAAATGCAAATCCATATAAGTGGAGCATCATCTAGCAGCCTTCTATCTGTCAGCATTTGGAAAATCCCCAGCCAGTCCTACCTGCCTCCCTCTTCCTGAATGGGCGAAGCCGAGAGTCTGTAGGAAGCAACAGCTCACAGGTGTGGTAGTTCTTTTTTCCTGTGGAGACAAAGGAGCATGTGGACTGAGTATATGACAGAGTTTCTTTTGATTTAAATGCATTTAGAGTAACCTTAGAGGATATTTATTTGTTCGTTGTGTTGATTAAGTTTCAGTTAAATATTTCCTGATCCCTAGGATTATAGCTGTTGTGTCTGAAGTTAAATCACCTTTGTGGGATTTTTTAATTATTACAAATCAGGAATCATGATGTCTAGTTTAATATTCGTCATTATTTTCTTCTGTTGTCAACTCAAACTACCTCAATATAGAAGATTAAGATGGAGCCTCCTGCATGTGCTCATCTGTCCTAACCAACACACCACACTTGATCAAGTCCTTGAACCAGAGTTTCCGAAATTCCTAAATATTTATCACTATGTACTTAATTAGTGTATGCAGCCAGGATGACTTTGGTTTAGTGGGAATGAGGGTTGTGCAAAGGATAGTGTGGTGATGTGCAAACCCAGCATATCTGAAAGTTTCGTGACATTTATATAGGGTGGAGATTGGAGGATAAGTTGGAGTTGAGGATTCTCGAAGCCTGAGGAAAGAAGCAGCTCTGTCGTCTGGTGGTAAAGCAGCAGCTACTTCTGTTTTTGTCGGCAGGAAAAAACAGGCTAGACTTTATGAATCTGGGGTTATACCATGGTTACATTACCAAACCAACACTGACGCTGAACTACTTTTTATACCATCCTGTAAACATATGTAATTCTGCTGTTTAGTTGGGCATGTGTCTGCAGGGACTGATTCGTTCTTGGAGCCAGCCTCAAGTGGCCATTGGAGGAACGGCAGTTTTTGGCATTTCAATGTTGGCGTAATTTTTCAGCCCTGAAGATCGCGGCTTGGTTTCCTGTAGCGCCACATCGAGGTTTGAGCTTGTGGTTTTTGTAGTCTTGGATTACTGGATCACATTTGATTCAGACATTCATGTGACCAAATACCTGTCTGCAAAACGAGACACACAGTGATCCAATCTGTCAAACCACTGAGATAAGATAAGATGCTTAATTAAATGCTGAATCTAATGTTAATGACACTGTAATTCTTTCTACACACCAGACTTTGTGGAAGATATGCTGAAAAAATATTAGGAATTACTTGTTTTAAGCTTGTTAAATTTGTGTAAAAGTTTGTGTAAATTTGCCACTATTTTCAACAGAAGTGGAGTTTTATCATTGAGTTATTTTTATGGTTTGTATTGCTCTAATTCTATCTTTGTCCCAGGACCCAGAGTAGGAGAGGAACATCTGTCGCTGGGCCCACCAGGCCATCAACATCCACAGCTTTGCCAAAATCATTCCTAATGTCACTACAGAACGAGTCCAGCCAAGGCAGCATATGATGGTAGTCCGCAGCATGCAAATACACATGGATTACTCCACTGCATTCACACACCAGTATATGTAATATATGTCCACGTAAACATGAGTATGTGCCTTTTTCTCTCTCACTCTTTACATGACGAGTGTATTCTCAGTATGACGAGTCGATCAATTTCTTAAACGTCTTTGCTGTTGTCACTTTGAGTCATGCCCACGAAAGGACAGATGCAGCCATTGGGCTGTCACAGCATTACTTGGCAGCCCCAGAAGAACTGACAGGCACCTAAACAGGCACCCTGCAGTACTTCATGGAATTGCACAGCCTCTAGCTTGCTCTCCTTCCCCCTGTCCCCGTGCCCAGTCCTGGGCGCGGTCTGCTGTCCAGTTTGGTGCCAGTTATACACCCCCCGCTGCTAACAGTTAAACGGTATGGCTCTGGTCCATGCCAGGCCCTCTGCCCCTTATGCTCAGTAATGTGCCAAATAATTTCCCTTTAGCTAACAGCTAATTTTTTTGTCTGGGGCTTTTTGTTGCCCAGCTCCATTCTCATCAGTTTATCAGTGCACTAACACAACTAACTGCACTGGACTCAACATAGAAACTATATGGATCTGAAGTTATTGTTCTTGGCCCCAAACAACTCAGAGACTCTTTATCTGATGACATAGTTTCTCTCGATGGCATTGCTCTGGCCTCTAGCACTACCGTAAGAAACCTCGGAGTAACATTTGATCAAGATTTGTCTTTTAATTCTCATTTAAAACAAACCTCACAGACTGCTTTTTTTCATCTGCGTAATATTGCGATAATTAGGCCTATCCTGACCCGAAAGATGCAGAAAAATTGGTCCACGCTTTTGTTACCTCAAGGCTGGATTACTGTAACTCTCTATTATCAGGTAGCTCTAGAAAATCATTAAAAACTCTCCAGCTAATTCAGAATGCAGCAGCACGAGTACTAACAGGAACTAAGAAACCAGATCATATTTCTCCTGTTTTAGCTTCTCTGCACTGGCTCCCTGTAAAATCTTGAATTGAATTCAAAATCCTGCTGTTAACTTATAAAGCTCTAAATGGTCAAGCTCCATCATATCTTAGAGAGCTCATAGTGCCATATTATCCCACCAGAACTCTGCGCTCTGAGAACGCAGGGTTACTCGTGGTCCCTAAAGTCTCCAAAAGTAGATCAGGAGCCAGAGCCTTCAGCTATCAGGCTCCTCTCCTGTGGAATCATCTTCCTGTTACGGTCCGGGAGGCAGACACCGTCTCCACATTTAAGGTTAGACTTAAGACTTTCCTCTTTGATAAAGCTTATAGTTAGGGCTGGCTCAGGCTTGACCTGTACCAGCCCCTAGCAATGTGAGTGAAAAGTTGAATGTTGGAAAAATGGAGGCTCCTGTAAATTTTAAATATCTGACTATTGGCTTAGCCTCCTTTTGTTTTAATGACAGCATGCTGGACTCCTATCCCAGTGTGGTCTGACAATGTTCAAAAGAACTTTTTGTGTCACACAATGCTTGGCTTTCTCGAACTTCAAGTAACCCAGTGAACGTTCAGTGGGGTTGAGGTCTGATGCCTTCACAGGAAAGTCCAAAATAGTCAGGACTACTTGATCTTCTTTGGTCGTCATGCATTTGTTTATGACCTTTCTTGTCCTCGGACTCAAACTGTGTTCACACTACAGAGTCACATTCATCCATTCACACACACATTCATAAACTGGTGACCAAGGTTACCGTTTAAAGTGCTACCTGCTACTCAGTTTCAATTCACATGCACTCTTACACAAACTGGCACAGCCATCGGGGCAATTTTGGGTTCAGTAAGCCCATCTTGCATAAGGACATGCGGACTAGAGGGGCCTTGGACGACTCGCTTTACCTCCTGAGCCGCAGTCGCTCAAGCAATTCCTGGAAAAGGCTTTACATTTCCAAGCACTGCCCGCTTGGAAACTTTTAGTCTAGCCATGATTTGACGCTGAGAAAACCTCTTCTTGCTTAGAACAACAATTTGACTTCTGACACTTACACTTAGCTCTGATGACATGCGTCTCGCTGTCACAGCGCTACTTGTTAAGCAGCAATATGCTGGAAACTTGAGCCCCAGTCATATTTATTACAGGCTGAAGTTGATTTACTTGAATGAGCCTCAGATAAGTAGATCAAATCCAGCATTTGTGTGGGTGGGTGTCATTTGAACGCATCCTTCAGTTAAGTCAGACAGTGCCACAAATTTGCTAAACTGCAAAGCTTTTGTCTTTTCATGGAACAGGGTGCCTGGAGCAAGGCAGGCAATATGTATAGTGTGTTTCGCCATGTTGTAACTTGACTTTGCATCGTCCAATCCACCCTAAATTTCACATGTTTCATTAAAGTCAATCAATCAATCAATTTTATTTATAAAGCCCAATATCACAAATCACAATTTGCCTCACAGGGCTTTACAGCGACATCCCTCCGTCCAGGCCCGGAGACATTTACTCTCTCATACTGACTCATAGCCAAAGTGCCACCTGCAGGAAGTTGGCCTTATGTGACAAAGATGATCCAGTCAACATGTAATGTACATGCTGTGGTGTCTACACATGATATCCAGCAAAATGACACATAAATAGTGCGTGTTCTCTGGTGCCACATCTTGGACACAGAAAGCAGTCGTCTCTCTCTGATGAGTCCTCTAACTTTCTCAAGGTACAATACTAATTGCTGGAGAACACCTTTAATGTGGACCTATGGTGATTTCATGGTTTTGTATGGATGCTGTTTCCAAACTCTTGTTTCCAAAGTCCTGCTTGTTTCTTTCCACCTGCCAACATTCACTGACTATTCTCAGAATTGTCCCCCTTGATAGGAATACTGCCTCTCTCTCTCCACAGGTGGTGCAGATGGCGTGACGGGAACAAACACCGTGCAGGGCCTGATGGGACTGCAGACGGTACACTCGGGCCAGGCATCGGCCACGCCAAGCGCACCACATATGGCAGAGACACTCTGGTGAATGTTGTCTGAATTACCACTGTACTGCTCCCAACTACCGGCGAACCGAAGCTGCACCGCAACCTCCCTGAGGGCCCGTGGAGCCAGATTGGTGGTGATGGCAGTGGAAGGGATGGTGCTGTTGGGTAAAATGCATGATGCCGGTCAGTTTCTCTAATAGTACTGACAGATGGAGCAGATTTGGTCTAAAAGTGGTCCTAATCTCCCCTTCTCTCTGGGGTGAAATGGGACAAAGTGGATGAGACAACCTCCAGTCATTGGCTGGAAAGCTGCTGGAAAGAAAGAGCTCTGAGCTTTTTGTTTGATTTTTTTTTTCCACACCCAGACATTTACCAAGTAGAATGAAGTCTGCTGACTCTGGTTTATGTTTGTTCTGTGTGAACAAACTGACTGCTTGAGAGACTCTAGAGGAAGTCAGAGAAGAACAAGAAGTCCAGTAAAAGACAGCTGGATTTCACAGGCAGCCAGACGGAACATGGGAGGGCACTGAGCCAGCACTTTGTTATTTTAAAGTTTTTCAATAACGCAAAATTCCTCCTCCAGGTTCAAGAGTCTTGTGAGGATGCTTTGTAGGTAAATTTCAGACAAACAGGGAATATGTCGACTTTAAAACTTTCAAACTCTCCGTGGGAGCACAGCATTGTTCTGAGAGAGTAGGAAATCACAGATATTAAATCAATTACAAGTCGATATTTATCTTTGAAATATGAATCAGTAGTTCAATAAAATAAATGATCAGACAATCACAGGCTGTTACTGCCACTCGACATCATCTCATGTTCAGATGTAGCCTGGCAGATCATGAGGTCATGTTGGAGATCACAGTCAGATCAGGCTGCACTGGAACTCTTTGCCCTGAAAGGCAGCGAGAGATGTCAACCAGTGTGACTCTTTGCTGCATTGATCAATGTTTTAAAATTAGCAATGGATCACATAATGTTGTAAAAGGTGATAGTTTGCATAACCATTGCATCATTAATGGCTGCATCGCTTATAAACTTTCATCGGACCAAACTGAGAGCAGACACTTGGTCTTGCTCTTGTTTTTTCTGGCCCGTGAAGAGCAGCTTTAATGTCAGGTGGGGACAACATTTCCCAGAGCGGGCCCCTGCTCCACACCCGTATGCAAAGCTTTGTACCTCCTGCAATCATAATCCAATTAATCATATTTCCACATGTATTTTTGAATGTTTGGGCCGAGAAATGTCCTCCAGTGAATGATAAGAGAAAAGTCAAACATTGATTGTGGAAATTTCTGCAAGGTATTAAATCATAAGATCAAATCATGAGTGAGCAAATACTGCTTCAATCAAATGTTGATCAAATTGTGTGCATAACTGAAATAGTGTAAAGAGTAAATGGCTGTTAACTCTCAGTTTTCCAGTCAAACTACTACGACTTCTTTGATATGATACCTGTGCTTCCACTGTAGCTTTGAAAATGAGCCTGACACAGCAGAGTTTTATTTGCTTAAAATTAGTCTGCCTCTCTGCTCACCTTCAGCCCCGCCTGTCAGACCTGCTGCGTCTTCACATTTTTTTTGTCAGACACTTGCCCATCACCTCTCTGCTGCTTTCATTTTCTTGTTCTCTCTGTACACTGACTTTTCTTTTCGAAGCACCTGATTTTTGGTGAGGCACTTTGACTTAACTTGTCAGGCAGCAGTCCGCCTCACATATTTACATTGGCGGGGCTTCTGAGTTTTCTGCATCCCCCTGCTGTCAGATGGGCATGATGAATCACATGTCATGTTGAACTGTGTTTTAATGATAAAGATGCATTTATTTAACATGTAAATACATTGAAATTGTCTGAGATATAACTCAGTAAGTAAATCGCTGTCCTTTATTCGCTCCGATTCAGAACATCAACCGACAGCTTTTGTCCATGCTTTAACGTAGCCAGCACCACCTAGTATATCTATAACACATTATAATCCCAAGTCAATACATATTGCTCCAGCTCCTTATATTACGTCTTTATGAGCAGCGTTTCAAACTGATGGCATCCTGTGGCGTATCATTCTGCTGTGACAGGTGCCATGCGACAGCATTATGAACTGACACCACCCCTCTGTGTATCGCATGACTGCAACCGGTGTTGCCTGGGCGACTGGCAGCATATCATATCATATCATGTGAAAAGTTCTGTTCACGAAAGGTGGCTTTTGATGTCAGTGACTACATTTACATGCACACCATATTCCAATTAAGGTCAGTATTCTGATTGAGGTAATATTCAGAATAAGGTGTTTATATGCACTGCAGACACTGGAATATTCCGTTCACATGTTAATTGACATATTCCTGTGTTTTGGCGTATTCCAGAAAAGACACCAGGCTAATGGCCAACCAGAAACACTCTGATTTAATGCAACACTCAACCTGTGGAGGGCAGCGATGCACCTATAGGCATCTGGTCTGCTGGAAGTACAGAAGAAGAAGAAGAAGAAGAGCTGTAATGTTTGTTCCCCACATACCCCCGTGTTGTCCTACTTGCACCACAACTTAACTACAACACTCCTGCTGATCTATTTTGTCCTCCACAATGGAAGACGAGAGCGAGACGAAAAGGCGAACGAGTGTGTGGACCTTTCCTTCCAGCTCATGCCGTTCACGCCAGCCAGAGCCGCCCGCAGTCTGTGGATGAAGGTACGAAGCCAGTTCTGCTGTTCTCCCTGCTCGCCATCACCATAACAACACCGACAACCCTGGATTTCTTGCAAATCGAGCATGTGCAGACGTTACTGAATATTCCGGTACGGGGCATTTTCCGTGTCACAATATTCTGGTTAAAACAGGCATATGCCAGGGGTCGTATTCGGAATATTCTCCAACCGGAATATGACCTTAATCGGGTTATACACGTGTTTACTTGACTCGTGCGCAACTGGAATATTGAGGATATTCTGAATAATACAGGAATATGGTGCATGTAAACGCAGTCAGTGTCTGACACCAAAATCACTGACCAAGCGGTGGTATTTGAAGACTTCAGAATGAGAATAGGCTGGTGTATCAGGAAACATATTCAACCTGTGAGCAGACACTCACACTGAGGAGGTCCTCCCTAGCACCTCATGCCCGATCTGTGACAGTGGACGTAAGTCAAACTCATCAGCAGGGTGATTACAGACATTAGACTGGTTAATATAATCAGGTAAGACAGACAAGCAAAGTGGTTCAGGCCTGAAACCCTCCCTGCCAGGACCTGGAAATAGTCCACCACTTATCTGTTTGTTAAAGACTTTCCTTGATTCACTTGTCTCAGTCTTGCTGGCTGATGTGGCAGCCGCTGAAACAAAGCAGATGCAGTTGCCATGGGTTATTGACGTGCAGCAGAGAAAGAGAGACACTTTATGAGTCTGGAATAAAAGGCAAAGCCATCGACTGTTCAGACAATGACAAGAACACAGTGACCTCAAGGCTCAGAAGAAATAACTGGTGAATTTCACTTCATAGCTACTTTTGTGTTCGGCTTTCATCCTGTCAGAGTCTCTTGTAAAGGATTCTTGTTCTGTCATTACAGGAAATGATATCAAGTTCATGACTGATAAAGCAGCATTTATAGTTACAGCAGGGAAATGTGTCTGTCATGCTCAGGAGGAAAAAAAATCATACTGGACAGTGGTAAACAATTCATACGGTGAAAATACTGACAGAAACTTTATTTTCCCTTGAGATCCTCTACATTTCTATACAGAGAAGCAAAGGCAAGCAGTTTTGCCTGGCAGTCTCCAGCCTGGCCAGCCAGCTTTTGCTTTCACCCAACAACAAAAATATTATCCTCCTCCTGCTTTTGATACAGCAGTGTCAATAATTCATAGACTCGCTCCATTCTTTTCCTCAACATAACTCTCATCCCCAGTTCACAATGGGAGCAGGGCTACCACAGCTCTGATGCATTCTTAATGCTATTTATGAGTTTTCTGTGACAGCGGTGTCAGTGTGAGGCCGGCAGACCGGGGTCGCTACCAGGTCCTGGAGAAACTCACCACTTTTCCTTTGTGTCCTCAGCTCTCCTCGGTTTTTCTCTTCCTCCTGCTTGTCTTTCTCCTTTCATGGGTTTTAGCTTCTTTTCTTCGTCGGTGTTAATTAGTTCTCTCTGCTGCTTCAATTGTTGTTCCTCACTTTCTTCCTCTTCTTCTCAGAGTCCTCCTCGTGTATCCCAGCAGCGGGGCAGGGAGAGCAGGGAACGGTCCGAGCAGGGAGACGGAGGGCATTAAATATTGATGAAGAATCTATTGCAGCAGGACTTTATGTAAGCATAAACCTGCTCGGTGTTATTTTTGCAGGAGGGCAGCCCAGCTGACACACACCACTGGGCTACTGAACATGGATACCACAACAAGGCGTGCACTGATATGATAAGTCTGCCTGTTGGGTAAAATTGGATGAAGCCAGCTCTGTGCTGGAAGTTATTTTCTGATTATGTTTTTCAGTATTTTTACAGTAATAGCTCGGCACAGAAATCCTTTCAGTCTGGTGACAACATCTTAAAGGAATACTTCACTTCAAGGTGAAACTTACCACGTGTTGCTTTGACTTTGTTAAGAAAACTTTGTTTTTCTTGCATGCCTTCACTCAAACCATTTTCACACTAGAAGAAGAAGAAGAGCATGGACAGGTGCCCGAGCGTTTGAGGGTTCAGTGCCTTGCATCCTGGCAGTGCCCAGGAGCAATGTTTACACTAGAGTTATTTTTTGGGTGTGTGTGACGGCCAGTACAGTGAAATGCAAAACCTTGGGCACCCTTGGACAAAATTTCGTTTATGTGAATAGTTCAGTAAGTAAGAAGTAGAATACTAGGAAGTAAAAGATGGACTGATGTCCAAAAGGCATTAAGTGAAGACTAAGGAAACTTTGTAAGAGAGCTGCTTGCAGGATTGTTAGAAAGGAAGATCATACCACCTGTTTGACTGCAAAAGACCTGCAGGAAGATTTCTCAGACTCTGGAGTGGTGGTGCACTGTTCTACTGTGCAGACACACCTGGACAAATATGAGCTTCATGGAAGAGTCATCAGAAGAAAACCTTTCCTGTGTCCTCACCACAACATTCAGCGTCAGACGTTTGCAAAGGAACATCTGAACAAGCCTGATGCTTTTTGGAAACAAGTCCTGTGGACTAATGAAGGTAAAACAGAACTTTGAGGTGTGTTTGGAGAACAAACTGTTAAACACGGGGTGGATGGATGATGCTTTGGGCTTGTGTTGCAGCCAGTGACACGGGGAACATTTCACAGGTAGAGGGAAGAATGGATTCAGTTAAATTCCAGACATCACAGCATGTGTAAAAAAGCTGCAGATGAAGAGAGGATGGCTTCTGCAACAGGACAATGATCCTAAACACACCTCCAGATCCACAATGGACGACCTCAAGAGGAGCCAGCTGAAGGTTTGGCCACGCCCCTCACAGTCCCCGACCTAAACATCATTAAACATCTGTGGATAGAGCTCAAAGAGCAGAGCATGAAGACGCCCAAGAATCTCACAGAGCTAGAAGCCTTTTGCAGGAAGAATGGCTGAAAATCCATTGCATGATATGTGGCCGGTTACCGTTACAGCTTAACGGCGCCTGGCGGCGTCAGGAGGAAACGTGGCAGGACGAGGACAAAAGTTAATGTGGTGAAAGTCCAAGTGTAACAGGTGGGAGGGGTGATGGATACTTCTTGCCTGATATCTTTCCCTTTTTTAACCTCATCTGACAACTCACATTTCTTGGCCTGTTGGACCTGTTTTTGGCGACGTTACTGCATTACTCCGGGATAACCATCATACCTGATAGAACCAAAGGCCCAAGCTGTGACAATAAAGCTTATGCTGTTAAAAACCTTCCAACATCCATGCCAAGAACACCTTAAACAGAGCACAGGCAGCTCAACCAATAACACTTATGCATCTAATTTAATCCAAGTGACTTTAACGCCATGTATTTACCTGTTTTCTACCAACGCCAAACAGACAAAAATGTAAACTTGTGTTTTTTGAAGCAGGGCTGGATATAAGGTCTGCAGGAAGAACATGCCTCCTTTGCCATGTATATTTTATGCTCCACCTCACACTGTTTTTCCTTTCTATGCTCTACTATTGAGTCTTTTTGGGGGGTTTTTGTGTTCTTTCAGCTGACTCACCTTAAAGCCAGCGGGTCAGACAGCCAGACAGACTGGGCTTTTGATCAGCTGGGCTACAGATGCCCTGCGCATACAGTTTGCAAAATATAGATGTTGTAGTTGTCTGACATGTTTTGGTGTTGCTTGACTTTTCTTTTACCTGTTAGTGGCAGGTCCTGAGGTTTCCAATCATGGATGGTTCGGGGGTTGAACATCTCTTTGTGTAACACAAGACATGTAATATACATATGTGCATGTAATAAAATGCACATTCATGGTCCCGAGAGCATAATTCGTAATATTCTTAAACCCCAACCTGGATTGTTGTGTCAGTGTTAAGACTAAACTAAAACACATCCACAAAGTTTGCCATGATGTCCTTAAGAGCATAAATCTTGAGCCCAGCTGAACAAATGATACAAAACAAAACTAAACGGAAAGAAAAGGAGGAAAAAAAACCCCACACACCACCAGGCCGACATAATTACATTCAAATTACCAGGATATGCAGTCAGTTCCAATGTTATTAATTAGGTAGAACAAAGTCCAGTCCACAGGGGTTCACCGCCTCCAAGACTGGTTGCCATATCTTAATAAATCCCTTGACAGTGTCATGAATGGTGTAGGTCAGCTTTTCCACAGGGAGTATTCTCAGAATCACTCCTTCAAGAATCCATCATTTGAAAACAATTTTCTTGCTATAAAGGAGAATATTGCAATGAATGTAGCATTGCAGTTGTTCCTTGCACCGTTTCGCTTCGGCTGCCAAAATACACTGAAGAGGTGTTAGCTCCAAGTCGTATCCAGTCAATATAGGAGAGCTTAGACCAAGCCTGCCCTTTGCACAATGAAGTCAGTGTAATATTTTAAAACGTGGCTCTCACTGAGGAGCTCAGAATATGACAATCGTGTCAGCAAAATCCCTGTTCGACCAAGTGACAAGGTAAAAAAAATCCCTAATGATATAGGCCTATAGTTAACCATTTGAAACCTGAGCAAACAGCAAATTGGCTTAATTTCTCTTAAAAACATGGAAAGAAAGCAATGAGCAACAAAAGAAAAAAATGACCCAAAAATATAGCAAGAAATTAGTAAAAAGAGAAAATTAAAAACAAGAATATTAGTAAAAAAGAAAGAAAGAAAGACAGGATGAAATAAAATTAAAATGACCCAGAAAGAGTGCTAAAAATTATAATAAAAAATAAAAAATTAAATGTTAAAGAACAATAAAAAATATCAATATAATATTATTATAAAATATTTAAAGTATTATACATATACATACATAATATATAGAGAATATATTATAATATTTATAACATAATCTTTTTTCCGTATTTTTTAAAAATAATTTTATTTATTTATTTATTTATTTTTACCAAGATGCTCGTTGCCTTTTTTCCCAGTTTTTTTTTTTTTCTAAGAAACCAATTTTCTCAAAGCTCAAGGGTTTAAATACTTTTGAAAGGTGTCTGAAAGCAGCACAAGAAAACGAACACATAAATATATGGAAATATAAACACATTTCCACAGATCGTTCACACTGCAGGTGGTGTGAGGGGCGATTCAGTGATCAAAAATTGTTTTGTTTTGTTTAGTTGTGTGGATTTCCATACTTGTTATCGCCACGTCATATGAAAATACTTTAACCTGATGTTCTCCGAGTGATCCTAAATAAAGTTGAGAGACAAAATACCTCAAAAATGCTCCAAAAGAGCTGAATTTTTTTCTGGAATGACATGAACTAATAATAATGATAAACAATAATTAAAATGCAGTCCAGCACATGTTACTTGCCTTGAAATTACAAGCTTTATTTCATGTTAAATCTCGGCTGGCAATTTATCACAAAAACCACCAAAAACATAGCATTTATCATTTTAACAACTTCTATTTTGGCACATATCGTCTTAATAACTTATTTTAATGTTCCATATATATATTTTGGAAAATGGGCCTGGAGTTAAGTCCCTAAAATGTTTCCATGTTTCACAATACTCATAAATGAGGCTGTGACTGGCACATGAACAAAGCCCTCACTAAGAAAAGAAAAATATGGATAGAAATAAATGAAGCGGTAACATTACGTTTGGTTATTTTAGTGGAGAGATTTGTGTCTCAATGTCTGAAGAAAAATCATTTTCAGGAGCCAACCTTTACAACTATGCACTGTAAATTCATATACTTGTAGATTAAAAGAATACATGTGGAAAGATTAAAAAATAATAATTTAAAAGAAGTATAACCTTAAAAAATTCTAAAATGCTTGCATTACAAAACATGCCCTGTTAGGTGGCTGTTAGACCTTATTCTTGAGGTGCACTTTTTTTTTTATTATTGAAATAATATAAGATATTAACATGTTTAATGTTGCTGAGTTATAACTTTTTTCTTAATCTTCATGTGGGACTGAAATAAGCTGCACTTTAAAATGACGCTGCATCCGTATTTGTGCACATTAGTATTGGTAAAATTCATTGCTGTTTGTTTGTTCTGAAGCTCATGCCTTGTGTTTTTAAAACTCAAAAGTGGCAGATAAAAGAGGCATAGAAAAATAGTTTATGTCTTGTCGTGTAAAGGATTGGGTTGTTCGATTATGCTATATCATTTCACTATTGTAATTCGAGTATTAATGGTAACCACTACATGCAAATGCAATGTAGACCTCATTAGACTACTACTACTGTGTTGCACGTCCCACTGGTCGGAGGCCCCGGGGCAGGCCCAGAACCTGCTGGAGGGGTTACATATCATGGACTGGGAATGTCTTGAGGTCCCCCAGGAGGAGCTGGAAAGTGTCACCGGGGAGATTATTTATTATTTTTAGATAACAGAAAGAATCAGTCTGTTGTACAGAATGTTTGTTCTTCAAGCCTTCGTATTACTTTTTTTTTTTTAAGATGGACACCAATTCTTATTGCAAGCTATGTTGTCCACAGAAAGCCACTGCGTGAGGCAAAGCCTTCAGCACCACTGGGCATGGCTTCTGTTTTTCATGAGTTTATCTTATCTGTGTCCAAATTGTTTTATCGTTGCAGACATTGGATGGTAGTGTAGTGTCTCTCTCCACCTGGCAGGATGCTGCACACACATAGAGACATTTTATGCATCTGTGCCTTTAACATGAAAGCCCTTGATCACTGACCTAATGAGCTATGCTATGGTTTCAGTAGCCACTGCAAACAGAAGAGGACTCACCGGGTGCTATAATGGAAAAGGATCCGAGCAGTAGGACTTAGTAATAACAGCTGCTTTAGGGGACAAATACAGCAATCTCTCTAAATCAATAAGTTCTGCACTTACTTTATATTTTTCCATAGCATAGAAAAGGAAGGGCCATTCAACCCGATCAGAAGCGTTTAATGAGTCCAGAGATACGAGCAAACCCTGTACATTATTATCACTGGATAGCTGTATTATGTTCAGACATTATTAAAGGAGCTTCTTCCTTCCATAAAGCCTGTTTGATCAGGTTTTAGTAATGTTGACAGTAGCGGTTCAAGCTTTAAAGCCAAGACCTTACTCAAAATCTTTGCATCTACATTAATGAGCTTTAATTATCAGGCGGCACGGTGCACGAGGAATCAGACTTTAAACGTCTTTACTACTGGGAAAAACGAGCATTACTGGAAGCCAAGTGTAACCAGCTCTTGTCAGTATAACTCAAACAGCTGTTGACTGAACATTAGTGCTAGTTATAGTTAATGCCTCTCTAACTCCGCCAGGACTCTGACATCCTAGCTGTTTTATAAAAGGTAAGAGTCTCACTCCTACCACTATTTTTGGCTGAGATATACCGTCTAGAAAGTGGGATTATAACTTTCATGTTTCATATGGCTTTATTTGGTGACATTTTATGGTGTTTCTGTGTCATAAAACAACTGACTTGTCATTTGGAGCTCCGCCTGGATCTTTTCATGGTAAAAACACTGTAGAATGGTCATACTTTGAGCAACCTTCTTCAAATTTGAAACCAGTGTTCATTGATAGTGTGCCTACAGCCCCACAGTGTCATTTACCTGCTCAGATGAAGCCACAGACAGTTATTCATCCTGAAATACTTTTTTTAATTATATTTTAGGCAAAATCTGCATTTTTTTTACTGACTCCAGAGGCCCATTACTCTGTCTCTGTATCACCTAGAGTGTTTCTGACACTTTTGCAAGAAACTTCAGGGAGTTTTCTTTCTGGCAAGACCTCATGCATGCATGTAGTCAGAGCGGTTCAGAAGCTAAAGTCATTTTAATTTGGGAATGTCATTTTAGGCGTTTTTGCTACAATATGGGGGTGGAGTACAAGACGACCTTGAATTTTTTACAGTGTATTCAGCGTAATGTAGAGAGAGTTCCATGATGATTGGGTTGCTGAATGAGCACAACTAAACCAATGACCAAAACATATGGCTTCAATAGAAAATGTCAGGAGAGTCCAAGGTCCTAAAAGGCAAACAGAAATTAGCAGATGGGCCACACTGATATTCAACTTAGGTAACAAGGCTCATCTTCAGATTTAATAGTTTGCACTCTGATAATTACAAAGTGCAATGTCCGTCGTGTACGTCTTTTCAGCAAAGATGTGCAAGGTTCATCATTCATTCCTCTGGTTCCACCTGAGTTTTGCACCACGTGTAACATTGAGCAGTGACATTATTACAACCGTACAACATGATGACACAGAAGACAGACATCGTACCTCTCGACTGCAAAAGCAATGAAATTTCTTGCTGCTATGATTTTTATTTTAGATCAATATATACAGGATTATGCAAACATCGACGTTCCGCTGCCATCACGGGGAATTTCCAAGGAAATTCTGGCATAATTACAGCAACATACTATATTTGCACTGCACGTAAGGTACGGTAACAGAAGGTAATAACACGGCGAAGAGGAAGCTTTGTGCTGCAAAAAGAATGTGGTTTTTACTTTAGATCCTTTTACATACAGAATTATGCAAACAGCAATTTCCTGCAGCAATAATGGCGCAGTGGCACGGCTCATACGATAGGGTGACATAAGGTCATGACATGATGATGGGAAGACAGATGCCTTAGATTTATGCTGCTAAAAGAATGACTGCTGTAGCTATTGTTTTTATTTTAGATCTGTTTCATGAAAACAACAATCCCATGTCCATCTGTGGGACGTATGTTTTTAAAGGGTTGATAATAATTGACTTTGGAGTTGCATGCTATCCCCGTGTTAATGTGTGTTGCAGGTTAGATTAATTGTTGACTCTAAGGTGTGAATGTGAGCGTGAATGTTTTTCCCTCTCAGTGTTTCAGCCCTGTGATCGTCCGACCTGTCCATGGTGTCACCCTCCTCTCACCCAGTGTCAGATGATGGAAAATACACCAGGCAATTGTAAACATATTAATGGAAATCTATTCGAAATATAAAAACCTTTTAAACAACTAAAAGCAGGAGCTAACATATAAATTAATTCGTTTTGCGTCAGAATTATTTTCATGGCCACAGGGAGAAAACTAGGCGATATGCTGGATATAAAGCGGGTAAACTATGTGTATAGGCTAATTAATCTTATAATGAAAGGCTAATTTCTCTCATCTGAATTTAGAGTTTTTCTCTGTTTTATTATGCTGCCAGCAGCTGCAACTAAAAGTGTGCATTAGGTTATTAATTATTCATGACGGTTTGGCAGAGCTCCAAAAAACAATGCAAAACAAAAAAATTTACACATGATATTGTATTTTCCAATATTTTTGGGTCAACAAGTCAAGTCTGTCAAGTCCAGCAACTTGAGTCTGAATCAGGTCCAAGATGGAAGTATTTAGTTATGAACGTCATTTATTCTTCTTCACGTTTACAGTACAGGTTAGAGTTCACTGAAGATAACCAAAACCTGGCCAAACACCAACTTGTTCTGCATCTCTTCCAGTCATGCAGCTGTTCAGGAGCAAAGCAGCGTCAAACAGAAGCTACATATAAAACTCTTTATGGCCATTTTAACAAGAATTACACAATGCAGCAAAATTAAAATGCTGCCAAAGACATGATGGCCTTGTTTAAACTTTATAGCTGCAGGAGCTCTGCAGACACAAGAGGAGCCTCTCACACTGGCACAATCGGTCAGAATACATCAGAGCATTGAGTCTTGGACTGAAAATGGCTGCATCCTCCATTTGCATTTTGATGTGTCTGCCTGAAGGAGGCCCTCAAAACTCTTATTACAGCCCATCTCCTGCATACAGCTGCAGCACACCAACACACATACATACTGTAGTGTGTGCAAGCAAACACATTTGGCACTTCACAAACCACCAAGGAACATATATTGTGAGACATGTAGCAGACATCTTGTAAATACACACATTCATGCACAAAATACACCAGGAGCAACACACACTTGCAAATACACTGGCAGAACTCACATGAAATGCAAATCACAAGCAATCATCAATTCAACAATGCATTACAGCATGGTCTCTCTCTCTCTCTCTCTCTCTCTCTCTCTCTCTCTCTCTCTCTCTCTCTGTCTCACACCACACACACACACACACACACACACACACACACACACAAAGCCTGCAAATCTTTGCAAAAATCATTCAGACACGCTCATTCACACATTTACTCCCAAACCAAGAACACACAATTTGACAAAGATTTTATTTATTTATTTTTTTGTCCATGTGAACCCATCTGGATCAGGCACCACCACCAGCAGGAAATTATGCTCACAGAAAGAGATGTATTCACAAAACAGTGTCATAGGATCTGCATTTTGCATAAATAGAAGGGCAAAGCCTAGGACTAAGCTGAGATGAGATAAGCAGTGCCAGCAACACTGACATCATTAAAAGACTGATGCAAGACAGACAAAAGCTTACAATACTCACGTATTACCAGTTCAGATTCACCTCAAATTACTTTGACCCAGATCTATGTCCACTTCTCAAACAGCGTGCAAAGAGGTGTTATCAGGGACATGACTCCCACAAATCAGCATGATCTCATCCCTGCTCATCAAATTTTTTTCGCTTCAAGATACAATGCAAAAGGCCGTCTTGACACAGAAGAGGTCAGTGGTGAGTCACTTGAGTCGATCCCATGAATGGTTGGTGGATATGTTTAGGCAACAAAACTACTCCGCTAGGGTTTGGAGAAGATCCATGGTTGAGGTTCGTTACGCGACTAAAGACGTAAATAGGGTCTGACTTAACAAAATAACTCACTGCTGACTTTTAGTTTTACACGGGACACAAACACCAATCTCCTGGGTCAAAGTCCTGTGCAGGTCGCACAACAAAAAGAACAAACCTTGACCAGACTGACCATCACTGACATTTATACATGGCACTATCATGGCCTCAGTTTCAGACAGAAAATTGTGAAGGTGTGAAAATACTCTTTGATCCATAAAAGGATGTGAGGCTCACCAGAATGTCACAGCTGTGGTTAGATGTTCATCTGAGTAGCACCCGCTGCCAACTGTGAGAAGCCATACATACATACATGTTATCTTATCTTTCATGTTAAGCTGTTGATTCCATTTTGTGACACTGTTTTATTTTCTATCTCTAAAGTGTAATGAAAAACTTTTAAAATATAGATATATATGTTAAGACTGACTTTGGCTGATGAATATATTTGTGCGTCATCTGCATAGAAATGTTAAGATATAGTAATACTTAGCATAGTCATAGTCAACCTCTGGGAATCCTGATACAATGAAACCATCCACTAGTTAATTTATTAGAGTTTCATAGTTGATTTTTGCAAGTTATAAAGAGAATAAGAGACAGTATACTGTGCGACAAGCAAACCCACAGCGATTATTATTATTGATGGCCTCGACCTAAAAAAGAAAAAAAGTACATTTTGATCATAAACCTATAGCCTACAGTTACCATATGAGCAGTTGAATAAAATGCAGCATTAAGTCAAGAAGTGCTAAAGCAGAATGTTTCCCTCTGTCATAGAAAGGTTTGTAATTCTGATCCTCAAAAGTACCTTTCCCCTGCTGTGCGCCTAATGGAAGCCAGACTGAAAATCATCATTCATTTTATTTCTTGGAACCACTTAAAGAAGTTGCTTAGCAATGAGTCTTCCAATGACTTCAGCAATAAAAGGCAACTTTGAAATATCTGTGAGATTTGGAGGTAGACGTGAATCGAGCTCAGATTCCTTTAAAGGCAATATGTATAACAATTTCACTTGTTCTTTGAGACAAACAAATTTTGCAGTCAAAAGTGTGTCCTAGCACATGTGTATTTACCTCCATCAGCGTATCTAAGTATGTCCGTAAGCTCCGAAATTCTCATTTACATATACATTGCGACGGGTGTCTCATCATGTACGTGCGCCATCTTGAAAATACAGGTACGTACAGGGACATACTTGAGAAATACAGAATCGCCTTTCGCGTTTTCACTTGTTGGTTTCCGGTTTGCGCCAGAAAACATCAATAAAAATACATTTCTAATTAACAAAAAAAAAAAAAAAAAAAAGGCCGGTATTTAATAACTTATGAGCTGTTGATGATGCCGCACATGCGAGGCACTGGCGGTGGATAAACAGGAAACAGCTGATTGCAGGAATTAGCGAGCAGCTAGTAGCAAGAGGGAAACACAAACCTGACAGACACTGTAAAGATGAGCAACTGGGGAGACAAGGAATTGTGCGCCCTCCTTGTCCTCGCAAACGAAGAGGCCATTAACCGTCAGATGACGGGGGCGGTGAAGGACGGGCCGACTTACGAGAGAATCGCAGAAGGACTGACCAGCCGCGGCTTCCCTCCCACGTCACTGTTTACGTCACACGCTGAGCTACACGTTTTGTTACTTGCTCACGCCCCCCATTGCCCCGAAAAAGGCACATTCTGTATAAACAAAAGTAGGTAGGCGGCATTTTGCTGCACTCCCTGATTTTGTTTTTATACTGCCAATGCTGAAAAAACACTGATTGGGCTTTTCTGCAATTTGCACAATTCCTGTTTAAAAAGGGCTACTGTTTCGACTCGACTTCCTGATGGACCTGACTTGGACTCCATGAAGTTGGTCTTGGGTACAGCCTTGATGCTCAGCCTTAAAGGAAATAGTCAGAAAACAAAAGTCTCCAGTGTGCAGCCAGTGCCATCTACTGTAATTGTAAATTTTATGATTGTCTGCAGCTGCATCTGTAAGACGTGCATTGGTATCTGTGATTATTTTAATGTTGGTATATACACTCACTACACCTCTGCTTAAAATATTTTGGTGAAACATTTTTTCAGAACATAAATGTAATTTCTAAAAGCCAGTGTGGCCCATTCTCTCCCCTTTGTTTTCTCCTTACTTACACAATGTTAGCGTTTTCGGAAACATTAAAAACCACCTTGTTTAAAGTTGGATGTGTTTTTGGCTGAAGAACTTGTTGATGTAGAAAAGTACAACATTTGAGAGGTTTTAACTTGATGGCAATACTTTATACAGTCTTTCTGTCTTTCCTTGGTTCTTTCTCTGTGTGTCTGCCTCAGCAGTCTCAGGGAAGAGCCCACTGTATGTTGTATTGTGTATGTGTTGGTGCCAAAGTTCCACTGGTGGTTATTTGTTTCCCAGAGAGGAAAACATTGCTTTGCAGTGGATTGCACAGTTACACTCAGCCTGCTGTAGAAGATACGATTGTAGCTGCTGTCAGAAACTACTTGCGTGTTCTCATAATGTGGAGCTGAAGAAAGAAGCAGAGCCATCATCTTTCATGGATCACGAAGTCACAAAGTCAGAAGCTTTGTGTGTGGAGACATTGTTAGCAGTTAAAAAAACATTTCAAACATGACAATATGGGCAACACAGCGTTAGGCTTCTTATCACTTTACAGACATTTACACAAACATAACAAGCATTGTGCAAAGTGAAATGTTTACTGCGCATACAGCAATGTCAGGTCAGGCTGTATGAAAAGTTAGGGTAACAACGGACACAGCAAGTACAAGGAAACAGTCTGAAGAGGCAGGATTCAGACGGGCTATTTATCTGTCCGTCCGTGTTCATTGCCATCTGGAGCCGGGTCACAAGGGCAGCAGTCAAGGGAAGGTATTCCAGACAGCCCTCTCCCCAGCAATATTTTCCAGCTCCACCTGGGGCATCCTGAGAAGTTCCCTGTCCAGATGAGATATGAAATCCCTCTTGTGTTTTATGGGTTAACCTTGGGGTCTCCCACCAGTTAAAACATGCCCAGGAAACCTCTAACAGGAGGCATCCTGATCAGATGCTGAACCACTTCGTCTGGCCTCTTTTTGATTCTCATTTGGTATCTGCGATCTCATTCTGCCGGCTCCTCCCCCAGCTCATGATCATAGGTGAGGGTCAGAGCATAGATGGACTGGTAAATTGAGATCTTTGTTAGCTTCCTCTTGGCCATGATAACACAGTACAACACCTGCGTCACTGCTGATGCCTTTCCATCCCATGCTCCATTTTTGTCTCACTTATGACCAAGACTCCCAAGCGATCTACCATTTTCCAGCAGAGAACCATGACTTCAGACATTAAAGTGCTGACTCTCATCCCAACTTCTTCACCCTCAGCTGTAAACCGCCCCACTGCGAGCTGGAGGTCATGGTCTGATGAAGCCAACAGAACCACATCATCTGCAAAGAGTGCTCTTGATGTGCTCTTGATTAGAGGAGTGTTACCCAATGTGTCCAGTAGAGGGCATCACCTGCGCTAACAGAACTAGGGTTACAATATTGAAACCTGCCTTTGTGATCTGTCGCCTTTTAATACCAGAAAATAACTATAACAATTCTTTGAATAATCCATTCAAGTTTATTTTGGACTGTAAAAAGGGTTGATTTATTGTAATTTTATTTGGACTCTCAAAGGTACAGGCTGGATTTAGTCTCAAGCTCAGGCTCAAGCAGAACTCTATTTCTCTTATTACCTTTACGTTTAATTTACCTTTATAGTTCTCTTTTCTGTGCAGTACATACTTAGACACAGACAGTGATTACAAGCCTTTCCAGGCAACTCAACTGAGTATTAATGAATGTATTTACAGTCTGCTCCAGCATCAAGGACATGACACACATCTCATCTGTACTGTACACTGTGGTAAGTGTGTGTGAGATAGGGGCAGTATAGGCTGTGGAGGAGAATGAGTTGAGTTCAGTTTTCTGCTGAGGGGTGAGCTCCCAGTGGCTGCAGCTCTCAGCAGCATACAGATCAGAAACAGCCAGACTGGATGGAAATGTAGACTCAGTCCCATCCATGCTCACTCAGCTGAGATGTGCCTCAGTTACAGGGACGCTGCTCTGGTGTCATGAAGAAATAAAGTGGAAACTCTGCTGCCTCAGCTGAGCCGCTCAACACTCAGACAGGAAATGGTACATTTAAAATACTGTTTGTAATATCCAATGAAGACGAAAAAGAAGAGCTCTCACAGCTTGGGAGATGAGTGTGGCAATGTGGTGGAGTAACAGAGTACAGATTCTTTCAGCTTTTGAACAACTGTTGTCTGATGTTAACCGATGTCAGCAGAGGTTACATTAACAGACCTGCATCCATCATGGCAGCAGGGGGCAAGAGACGCTTACAGCAACACAGTCTCACTCCGATCTGGTCACATATCAACATCTGGTCATAGACTTTCCACGTTGAGATATGACCTGCAAGGTAGCCCGTAAATAACAAATGCACATGGTTAAGTTTGGTTTAGTTTAGGCAACAAAAGCATTTGGTTGGATTTAGGAAAAAAAGAGTAGGGTTTGGCTTTTAAATCACATGTGAAGATGTCTAAAACTTCACCTGAGCCTCCCTCAGCATATGGGTGAGTAGATAATGGCTGAATTTTCATTTTTGGGTGCACTATCGCTTTAACTCACACGCCAGTTCAGCGTGTTGAGAACTCCATCAAGTCATCAACCTTGCCTCCAAACTGCCCACATCCCTTGGACGTGCAGGTACCTTGGGCCCCACCTTGTAATCCACAAAGCTTAAAGGTTCTGAGACGCCACAAGACATCTCTAGCGATTATGTGTCATTGCCTCAACAGGTTAGAGCCAAGTCCGATCCGTGGTTGGGCCTCGAGGAAATTTGTTGGCCAGGTCCATGCTGTGAGCTCCCTGTCAGGTTCCACCGGCCATTCCTGTGCAGTTTTTCCGGTGTTGTGTTGCACTGCTATCAGGGAGTGCTGTTGCCATGAGGGTGGTGTGGGAGACGTTGTCTGCAACAGTGTTTGGTTGGGTGGTACATGCATTGCATTGTCATGAGATGATCAATGTTCTTCAATTCACCTGTCGGTGGTTTTAATTAAACTTGCACCGATCACAATTTTTTGGGCCGATGCCGATTTCCGATTTGCAGAGTGTTTGGACGGCCGATTCCAATTTCATTTCTTTCAAACCACTTAACAGCTCACAAGATATTGCAGTATTTTCTATCTTTCCTTTATTAGAACATTTTAATCAAGATATAACCAGCTTTTCAATAATCACCCCAAACAAACACTCACAAACAGTGACACAGGTTAAGAAATATTTTGTTTTTTGCTTAAATATAACTTCAGGTACAGTTTGAAAATAAATAAGTAAAAAAGGCACACATAAATAAAATAATAACTCTTGGTGTACAGCATTTGTGGGTAATTTATTGAATAGACAAAAAAGTAAAAATATCTCCTGTGGAAAATTCACACAGGTCTTTAGGACGCGCCCGCCAGTAAGCACGCGGACACGCACATCTTCGGTAAGCGGATATGCGCCTCGTCATTTTCAAGCGGCACAGTGCAGCAGTGAGAGCTCTGCAGTTCAGTTTAACACGGACAGTCAACAACTTTCTCCTTCTCTCTTTTGATGTGTGTGCACAAATGATGAAGGTGAGAAGCCGCCAATGTTTCACTTCCTCACATCGCCCAAGCCGTGAGTTGCACATGTGCGTGTGTGCCCTGCTGATGTTACACGATGTCGATCATGACCTTGACCGGCATTTTAAATCGGCATTTTCGAGCACTGCTGATAAATTGGTGCAAGTCTAGTTTTAATTTATGATTTTAAGATATATATCTATACATATAGACATATAGATATGTATCTATATGTATATATATAGCAGCCTTGCTTGTTGTACCTGCCGATTGAAACTTCCTGTGTAATTTGTCTGAGAGTCAGTCTTACAATTTGAAGACAAACAAAGCTGTGCAAAGTAATTCACTCAACTCTTTAACTTTTACTGGTTTCAGTGACAATGCAGCACGAGTGAAAAAAGAAAACTTCTCTTGGTCCCTATTTAGTTGCTTGTGGCAACTTTTACCTTAAAGTTTCTTTCCTTACTTTGAGCTGTGTGCCAAAAAACAAAAGAACTTACTCAAACTGTGTAAATATTGGATTGTTTTTCATCTGATGCATGTTATTTTCAGCTTACCTGCGTCATTACATGTAATACCATAACACATAATATAACCTTATTTGTCAATTAAGAGAAAAAACTGTCACAATAGACAGTTGTGGCCAAGAAGTCACGAACAAGAAATTACTTTTCTGGCTCTGCTGTTTCTAAGGTAACTGGCTCCTGATAACTCTTGAAGACCTTTGCAGTATGCCTCCCACCTCACTCTGAATCTGTTAAAAAACTTTCTACAAAAGGAGGACTTTGTTCAGTGCAGGCTCTCCCACTCTTTCAAGTTTCAGAGATACAGTACTTTTTCTTCCTCACAGTTACTGCATTTACATTTAGTCAAGTAACATGCTGTATCCCAACACTGTGTTCTAACAGGGCTCCTGAAACCTTCCTTTCCATCGTCAGTTTAGGGAACTCATTTACCATGTGGAGCCTGTCGTAGTGCTTCAGTAACCTCTTGCCTGGCCATGTGAACTCTAACGTCAAACACACCAAGCAGTGGCAAAGTGCAGCTTGCCACAATAGTTGCCACAAGCTGGCAGGTGTGTTCATGTGTTTGAAGCAGGAAGAAGTTCTTATTCAACATAGGTCAACGTGTCACGGGAGTCACATGACTTTGGCGCTGCTTGGTGTGCTCGGTTCAACACTACGAATCAACACTCTTTTTTCTTCCACAATAAATGCATGTGATTATGTTCTGTCAGCACACAGTTGGTTGGGTTTAGGAAAAAAGAACAAGATTTGGCTTTACGGTAAGTGAACACTGGCCTCCTGGGTGAAAGTCAGTGGTCGTTTTAAATGTCCCCCATCCAGCTGAACTCTGTTGGCTCAAACTGATATTGAGAAGGTTTTGGTGAAGCTAAAGGACCTTGATGAAACACTATAGAAATGGTTGATTATTTAAAAGATAGAGACGTGGGCGATTTCTGTGTTTTTAGCATCCATCCTTCCATCCATTCATCTGCTGCTTATCCGGGGCCAGTTCAGGGAGCCAGCAGACTAAGCAAGGCAGTCCAGGCATCTCTCTCCCCAACAATGTTTTCCAGCTCCTCCTGGGGCATCCTGAGGCGCCCCCAGGCCAGATGAGATATTTTATCTCTCCAGTGAGTGGGTCTACCCTGAGGTCTCCCGCTGTGCCTGGAAAACCTCAAACAGGAGGCGCCCAGGAGGCAGATGTCTGAACTCCTCACCCTATCTCTAAGGTTTAGCCTGTAGATTTCAACAGCTGCTTGTAATGATTACGTTTGCTAGCGGGGAGGAAGAAAAGATGTGTCTCTTTTGGAGTCAGTGTGGATTGTTACATTTGTTAAAATGGAAGCTTATCTGCTGTGTGAGATGGACGACTGATGGACACCAAAGAAACTGATGGTGTGGGTTGCACTCCAGGCAATGAAGTGCAATACACACCATCATGATGACGTCAAATAACAGAAGATGCAGTCATTTTTAGCACTTACTTTAGCGATTACTTAATAATGAAAATAGTTCCATGTCAGTCCCAGTTCCATCCCTGCAGCAGAGCTTCACACACCTGGTAAACAACAAGCACCAATGAGCACTAAAGCTGGTCAGGGGGCTGCAGGTGGAAAAACACCTTACTAACACACCGCTTGTTGGTTCGGAGATTTTCAGCAGAGTATTCCTTTAAAAATGGAAAAGTTCAATCCCGAAACAAGCTTTTATATAACACAAATAACGATTGATCTGAACTTACTCCTCCCAGTAATTTCATGTGTGCATATAAACACAGTCAATGACCCGGGGAGCTGAGAGTAAGTGCTGTGCTCAAATAACCCGACAGACTTCCACGGAGCGAAGAAGAAAACTGTTTACACTGTCCCACTATATCAGCCAGCAACGACAAACACTGGAGCAGTGCGGATCAATGAGGGGAGTCGATAAAGAAAGCTGAACGTGTGCACTCAATATTCAGAGGGAGACTCAGAGGGGAGACAGCTGTGTGTGTGTGTGTGTGTGTGTGTGTGTGTGTGTGGTATGCTGGTGCTACTGGTGTGTGTGTGTGTGTGTGTTGAGGAGGAGGTGTCAGGGTAACACACCCCGACGATATTCATTTTCAAAGCAGCCCAAAATATTCATAGGCATCGCTGGTTGCCCATATTTTATGTTTCATGCTCATCCTCCCAGAACATCTTTTAGCCATGCATTGACTAAAGCAGCCCACATCATTTATTGATGCACTACAGCCTTGTAGCCTCTTCAACCACTTGCTACAAGCTTTAGCATATCGCTGTATTCCACTGTGTGTGCACATGTGCAGCACTATAGGCACTAGCTGTGGTGCATTACTATATGAGCACGTGTGAGCACATAAATGTGTAGCATATGTGTGCGCTGCTGCCGTGAAATGCATTGGCAGAGACAGTAATGTCACCCTTGGCTGACTCCTTGTATAATGTGAGGACAGACAATGCTGCACACAGAGTTGTACAGAGGAGACCTGCTGCCGCTGCTGCTGCTGGTCACAGACATTCACTCTCAGCTCACTCACTCCGCTACGTCCTGATTGAGCCGCAGGCTCAGTCTCTGGGTCCTTTTCATCATGTTAACTTATGCTTCCTCGCCTCCTCTTGCCTCCGGTGACCCGGAGATCGTGCCTCCTCCTCCATCATGGAGGATTTTCCAATCTCTTAAATACACCTCGAGAAGACGAGGAGAGAGGAGGCTTCTGGGGGAGCTGTGAGCGAGGAGACACTGGCAGTATGTGACATATAATACACAATTTTAATGCACAGAGTTGATTTTCACAGCCCCCTGTATCTGTAGAGAGGCACCAGTGGACCAGTGTCTCTTTGCTGGGGGGGGGGCATGGCCTGCCTCGCCACTGCAGAGTGCTACCCAGCTGTCTTCCAGAGACTTTGAGCCTCCTGTTTCGCTTCACTGTGACATGCAGGACCCAGGGGTGTGTGAGCAAGGAAGGACAGCCGGCTGTGGGTCCTGGCACAGGCCAAGCCCACAGCCTGGCCGCCCTCCCTCTGCCTGGTACTCTGCTGGAGCACCAGAGGCAAGAACCACAACTAAACCAAATTAATGTATTTAAGATAAAAATGCTGCTAATTATTTTGTTATTTTCATTCTTCATAAATCAACAGAATGCAGGAATGCACCTGGTAAATGGACCTGCACTTGTCAAGCACCCTTCTAGTCATCCGACCATTCGACCATGATTTACATTCACCTGTCCACACACACATTCACACACTGGTGGCCGAGGCTACCATACAAGGTGCCACCTGCTCACACAGCAATGAAACAGCCATTGGGAGCACTTTGCGGTTCAGTATCTTCCTGTGTGTGGACGAAGAGCTACACAATGGTGAGATTTATGGCTGATCAGAGGAAGAATTGCCTTACTTTGGTTTGACCCCGACACACAGGGCTCTGTGTCTGTCAGACAGTCTAACTAGCATGATGCACAGCAGAGCATCCACATTATTCCTGGCCTCCATGATACCTTGCGCGAATTATGTTCGCAACTTCCAGTGCTGAACTGGAACCATTCATTCATCCATACATTTTCATCTGCTTAAGCAAAGCACCCCAGACGTCCCTCTCCCCAGTCACGCTTTCCAGCTCCTCCCGGGGGACCCTGAGGTGTCCCCAGGCCAGATGAGATGTGTAATCCCTCCAGCGTGTTCTGGGTCTGCCCCGGGGCCTCCTACCAGTAGAATGTGCCTGGGACACCTTTAACAGGAGGCGCCCAGGAGGATCCTGATCAGATGCCTGAAGTACCCCATTTTGCCCCACGTTAAGGTCATGATTCTCCTCCATAAATCGTGTGTCCCCGTGATCCTGGAGCTGTAGGGTCTCCCAAGGCCAAGTGGTCCCAGGGAAGGGGCCAGACTAAGGGATTCAAGAAGCCACCCAGAGCCAGACCTGAGGGATGGTGCTCATCTCTTCGATTATTAACAATCACACGTACACAATTTGAACATTTCCTCCACATTCGATTCAGAGTCATCATGACTGAACATTTTCCAAATATGAAAGAGGCCTAAAAGCCTTCAAACAGCAGCCCCCAGCAGAGATAATCTTTCCAATAAAACAATAAAAATGTGTCCGTTAAGTTTCATTTCTAATTAATAGGGATGTGTTTGTCTTCGTCCTTTGTTGCTAGGCGCTCCTCACTGTGGTGTTTTTCACTGCTCCTGCCAGAGATCAGCTGTCAGTCAAACAGCGAGGCCAGGACTGTGACGTCAGCTTCCTTGGACTGCAGACAGAGACGCTCTCACTGTCACTTTGACCATCTGCTTTAGTTTATTTTCTGGCTTCTGCTCTGATTCACTGTTTGCTCCAATGATAATTCACTGCATGTTCATTTTGTTATTATCTCACAATGTGAGACGATGGAGGAGAAACAGCAACAAGAACCAAATAAAACTCTGACTTTTCTCCTGCATAGCATAGCACTTTTTTACCTGCTCAACATATTTTCTCGTTTCCATTTGTTGTTGGGGTTTTTTTCAGAAAATGTTGTTTTTGACATGTTTCAAAATTACAGTCTCAGGAGGCAGTTTGCCCGCTGAATGACTCCTCTGTGCTCTCAGGAGCCTGATGGCAGTCTATGAATGTCTATCTGCTGTAATCCAACGGGAGCTTTTTGTCCCTGAGCGGCTGCTGAAAGGAGAGAACACACCAAATCCTCCTGCTCCTCTCATTCAAGCTCCTGGTGTGTGTATGTCTGTGCGTGTGTGTGTGTGTGTGTGTGTGTGTGTGTGTGTAGGCAGAATTATTCAACAGAGGCGCTGCTAGCTTTACGTGCAGCGGCTGTTGAAGGAGGGACTGGACATACACTCCTTCACACACACATACACACACATATCAATATCAAAACACTGTCAAAACAACTCAACAATGATGAAACCCCACAGATTGTTTCTGTGTGTGTGTGTGTGTGTGTGTGTGTGTGTGTGTGTCTGTTATGGTTTTATCTACAGTCATTACCTAAGTTGCTCACTCAACACATTCTCAGGCCGTTTCTTCCTGGGAGCCTGATGTTGACCACACAGGGAAGCTCTAAGGAAACATGCTGTTGAGTTGCATTATGGGAAATTCAGAGCTTGACCCATAAATAGGAGCTCAGCTTACGTGGCTTTTTAAAAATTTTATTATATTTTTCTAATCTGCAGGTTCCCCGACT
This sequence comes from Epinephelus cyanopodus, assembly GCA_026686955.1. Classification (NCBI taxonomy): domain Eukaryota; kingdom Metazoa; phylum Chordata; class Actinopteri; order Perciformes; family Serranidae; genus Epinephelus; species Epinephelus cyanopodus. The sequence continues at coordinate 2,259,365 of CM048935.1, forward strand.
TTATGGATATGGAAGCACAATAATTTTAAAACACTGGGAGTGAATTAACTCTGAACACTGATTTTGCACATTTTATGAATCATACTGTTGTTTTTTGTGGGTTTTTTTTTCTAGACTATATGAAATTGATGCTTAATAGAGTCACTTTTAAATATTTATAAAGTACCTACAATCAACATATATTATCATGAAACTGTGAAATATCCCAGTGGGCATTTTATAACACATATCTTTGACCAAAACCAAAACAAATACATAATAAAATAAATAAATAAAAACCTCAGTCTGTCAATAATGATAATTAATTTTTAAAAATAATAATAATAATAATGATAATAAATTGAATCAAAATCAAATGTGCAATCAATAAAAACAAAGGCAATGTGACAGTTTAAGCAACAAAAAGGAAGTAAAACAGAGCAAATTCAGGCCACTGAGGACCCGAAGACAAAAGCACTAAGGAACAAGCATTAGACAATGTAGGTGGGACACTGGGCTCTTATTAAAACGTTTCTAAGGAGATCGCAGACTGTAAACCTAAAGGAAGAGAGTTATATAGTGTGTGAGCCACCACTTCAAATGCACGATCACCTTTTGTTTTGAGTCTGGAGCGGGGCACAGCCAGTAGGTCCTTGTCAGAAGACCGAAGTGACCTACTGATGATATAGATGACCGTGGAGGTCTCTGTATGTGACAACAAGTATCTTGAAATGAATCCTAAACCTGATGGGAAGCCAGCATAAAGAAACTAAAATGGGAGGGATGTGGGTCGACCTGTTCGACCTGGTTAACAGCCGGGCAGCAGCGTTCTGGATTATTTGAAGACTGTTCAGAGAAAATTGGCTACAGTAATCCAGTCAGGAGAACACAAAAGCATGGATAATCATCAAGCGTTGCAATTTTCTTAGCTGAATAAAACAAGTTGGGGTCAGTGATTTAACGTGATGATCAAAATGCATGGCCTTGAAAAAAACCCACCAGGATTCCTAAAATTTGACAGCATAGCTACAGAAAGTGACCAAATACTTTGAAGCTATATTATCTGAAGCAATTATCAGGACCTCTGACTTATGGTGTTTATTGTAAGCAGTTGTTTGACATCCAGTTAAGTCTGTCGGTGCTAACAGGCTGAAACTAGACATACAGTTGAATGTCGTCAGCATAACATGGGATATTGTATAACTGGCTTATAATGTGACCTAGTGGAGGCATGTATAAAGCAAATGATATAGGACCTAAGACAGAGCCCTGCGGTACACCTCAGGACAGACCAGCAGTATCTGACCTGAAAGGACAAAGAAAAACTTCTCTCTGAAAGGTTGGAGCAAACCAGTTCAGGGCACTCCCAGAGACACCCACCACTGTCTGAGACTGATACTGTGATCCACAGTGTCAAAAGCTGCACTAAGGTCCAACATTTCGTCATTTGAGACTCTAAGAAGAGCAGTATCGGTGGAATGTCTGATCAAATGAAAAGAGGCAGATGTGATTGGTTGTTGTGATCAAAAGTTGGATGATGAAACATAATGAAGAGGCACTGGGAACATGACATTTTGATTTACAAACTGCAGGAATGAAATAAAATAACCCACAATAACCTGTGTAGTTGTGATAAGGAGATGCATTGGATATTTCTCAGTCCTCACCGTGTGTTCCTCGGAACGGAGGCAGCTTTTTAATGCTTACCTGTCACATACTGTGCAGCGGTGATGTTTGGATTTCCATATACTTAGAGTTGTGGCTACGTTGTCTATTGCATCACAGAGTCCAAACAGCACAGGGAGTTGATTCACCTCCTTTACAGAGATTATAAGCGGATAGAGTGGATATTTTAGCTTACATCATAGCATGGTGGCAGTCGTTCAAACTGAACATATTGAGAAAAACAAACAGTTGGACAGAGTTTTAGTGTTCCGACACAACCCAAGAACGCTACAGTTACAGTTAAAATCTGTCAAACCTCATCTAAATCCTGTTTCAATAAAGCAGTACATCAGTCTGTGCTGCATGTGTGTGTTTGTCAGCAGCGTGTGAGTGTGTAGCTGTCAGTGTCGGGGGGAGAGAGCGTGCTGGCTGGCTCTTTGTGATGTGAAGGACAGGCGACACGGCGTGAAACAATGAACACGACGTCCATGTTGTTGAGCCGTCCTGTCAGCCTGCAGCACTGCACCACGCCTGACTGTAAATAGCAGGCACACAAAAACAGGTGTTATGACCTGGACAGGTGTTTGTTGGTGCACCGGTGTGTGTGTCGGTGCGTGGATGTGTGGATGTGTGTGTTCAAGCATACCTAACTCAATCAAAAGCTTCAGTAGCTCTTCAGAGCGAGCCGGTGTTGTTGAAATAACTGATTTACTGGAGCGATTAAATTCTTCCACCACCGTACGTGTTGATGTGTGTGTATGAAGGTGTGTGGGTGTGTGTGGGAGGCGGGATGTGAAGGGGGTTCGTTCATTCATCCGTCACCTGCAACATCACACCCACCACTGACTGGATTTGACAACATTTGGGGGAAATGAAGCATTTTCACTCTGTATTCCTGTTTCTTTTGAAATGACTTTAGTTGACCGCAGGGGTTTGAGGAAGTTAGATTCCACTGATGCAAAAGGCCAACATCGAGTGGTTTGTATGGAAATAGCTGAGAGCAAGTCCTTTTGAAATGTCGCAAAATTATTCTCCCACTAAATATAAATTACATTTGTTTCCCATTTAAAGCCAGTGATCAAATCTGTGTGGCCATGCGTCACATTTGAGGGAACAGTCCAACATTTTGGGAGCGCTCTTGGACAGATTCAGACAAGAAGATTAATATCAGGCTCTGGAGGTAAAGAGGCATCTTATGTAATGACAGCAGCAAATCAGCTGCAGCAGTCTGTGTCTATAATACACAATCAGTGTAGTTACTCCTCTGAGTTGGAAAGAAAACACAGGTTGCTAAAAAGACAGATCATAGTTGTATGCTCAGAAAGCTTCGAGTTGGCTGGTGGAGACAGCTTTATTGATGAAAATTGACATTTGTCTGTGAAGCTGATTTACATCCGCTGTCGGGCTGTTAGGGACCAGGTGAGGCCCCGTTCACACAGAGAGCTATTTATCAGCTGGAGGCGGCTTTTTGTGATTGTTTTCAATGAGAATGAAGCTTCTTGCTTGCTGTTTTTGCTATGTGCGTCACATTTCTGCACTTGAGGCACTGGTGGTAGCGGATACTGGATACCCAGAGCTATGACCCGACCGTAGATAGATTGTCAAACTGTCCCTGAGTCGTCCTAAAATATGCCTGTAAACGTCCATGATGGAGGAGAAGCTCCTGGACCAACTGGTGGTTCTCCCCATGATCCAGCCTGTTTTCTAGGGTGCAGTCAGGTGTCAATCAGTACCAGCAGCTCAAAACAAGTCAATAGCAACAGCAAAAAAAAGCTGTTTGGCACTGGCAGAGAAGATCTGGCAAATTTTCTCATGGGTGTAACCCACATACTCAGCTCTGCTGCTCATCCCACAAATGCATGTTCCTTACAAATGTGGCGCCATTTAAAAGGGAAATAAACAAGCTTTCCAACGGTATACGTTTTCATACGAAGAAGCATTATTACAACAAATAAATAATCTACCAAACACAAATGTCCTGTCTTTTTGTGCTTACTTTATATGTTAGATGAATAAGTCTCAGTGTTAAAGTTAAAATGTATATTCTCCATATTTGATGATGCTACTGTTGCAGTTCCCCCTGCAAAACTAAACTTAAGATAGATGGATAGATAGATAGATAGATAGATAGATTAACACATCCTGGATCTCTTCACAGAAACTCACAGATGAAATCAACCAGCATGTATCCTAAAATGTCAGACTGTTCCTTTAACTATACATGGAAGCATTAATGTGTGTGAGTCAAGAGTGTATCGTGCGCTCCCTCCTCAGGCGAGGCTGTCTGTGATTGGCCCTGAGGATTAAGAGGCTGGAGGTGACAGGGATGTGTGCTTTGTGAATGGCTGCAGTACTCCAGACTGGGTCCCAGCTGAAAAAGCTGTCTCTGACGAGGAGAGAGGGAGGACAAGAGGAAGTCAAAAGTGGGATGTGAAGAGATAGAGAGAGTCACCACAGGGAAAACAGACAGGCAGGAAAGATGAGTGCAGTGGAGCTGAGAGGGGATTAAGATGGAGAAGTGAGACGGAGGAGAGAGGAGGCGATGTCAGAGGAGAGAGGAGACAGCAGGAGAAAAGAGGGAGAGATAAACATGTGAATACAGCTGAGCGAGATGGAGACAGAGATGTGAGGACGAGAAGGCAAATACAGATTAAAGAATGTGCAAACCAGTGTGGTGAGTGAGTTGCAAGAGGTGGATTAGAGCAGTGCAGCGTTTCACACTGCTGGGGTTTGACTCATAGATAGAGCTTTTCATACCCAATACACATTCTGTCTGTCTCCTCTCCTCCCTTTTGTCTTTCTTTCTTTCCTTTTGTCAACAGCGTGAGTCAGTACGCTTCAAGTGATTTCACTCTTTTTGTTTGTTTTACACTGCAGCTGACACCTGACACTTTCAGCGCTTTAACTTCAACTGACACTTCAGCTGCTTTCAGAGCCTCAACTTTATCTGCAGCTCTGGTACAATGTTTCAAAAGCAAAGAGATTTTTATTTTTCATATTTAGACATTTTGGTCTGTTACAGCATTTCTACATGTGATTTTCAGCAGAACTCAGTTCAATTTAGTTTTACGTATGAAGCCTAATATCAAACACATACTACAGGGACACTTGTTGTTTGAGGGCTGCTCCTTAAGAGTCGACCAAACGTTAGTCAGAAAGGTGAAACTCTATCAGGAGCTGCAGCTTGTCAAAATAAATCCAAACCTATATGACTGGATCATGTGTGAGTTTACTTTGAAAGGACAGACACAGGAAGTGTCCTCGTCAGGTTAATCTCCAGGGCTGGTACCTGCGGTTATTCCACAGGCTAGTTAATAACATGTCGGGCAGGAAATCCAAAGTGTGGGATCATTTTGAGAAGGTGAAGGACGAACCCAAGGTGATATGTAAACTCATCTTCATTGGTCGACTACAAACATGACGTATCATGTGAAACATGGAAGTAGCTACATGCCCATTAGCCCACAGCGTCATTAACAGGCGGCTCGCTCAGTGTGTGACGTGCACTTGGAGATAAAATATAGGCCTATATTAATGAAGGGTCATTAGTACGGTTTGTATTTCTCTGTAATGTAGCACAGTGTTAACAATGTTACTGATACTATTCTTTCTCTCACCTTCAACTCAAACCACCAAAATATATCATTTAATCATTACATTCATATCAGAAACATGCAGGAGACTCGTCCACTGATGGACCCTGATGAGGACTTTTGGTCCACCAGGAAGATTTCTTAGCCACAACAACACCGGCGCCACCATGCAGGCTCAAGTCTCGCCATCCCTACAACAAGGCGGCACAAGAGCTGCTACAGTCTATTCCTGAGGACTTGTCCAGAGACGCCTGGCTAGCAGCATCCTGGGAACAGACTTGGGAGATGGCTGGGCCCTCCGGCATCCACTGATACATCCAGGACCCAGGTGGCGGTGTAACAGCAGAAGATGGACCTCGCTGAACTGTCTATGCACTGGGGTCGGCCGCTTTAAGTCGTCTCTGAAGAAGTGGGGCCTATTGGACAGTGCGGCACGCGAGTGTGGTGAGTCTGAACAGACTGCCGAGCACATAATCACCAGCTGCCCCCTATAGAGCCCACCCTCAGAATCCGGCCTCTTCGACTTAGGACTGGAGACGAGGGCGTGGTTGCACGACATGGAGTCGGCCATCTGATGATACACAAAAAAAGAAGAAGCCCTTGTTTGTTCGGCCCAGTCGGCAAGAGAAAATGTTGACATTGAAGGTTTCTACAAACCACAAATATGCAACATTTGCACGTTGCAGTGAGTCAAATGTGACGGCCAGACCCATGAAAACTCAAGTTATCATAAACCCTACTTTTCCTGCTGGACTTTTTTGACCTCCAGGCTTCTGCCACAGAGAAGTAAACTCAAAGTGCAGGAGACGGAGAGAGAGATGTGTGTATGGTGTCTCCTCTGCTAAATGCTCTGGTGAAATATGTGCAGAAACTTCCATGCTGACACACTATTCATCTCCCCTGTATTTGATTCACGTTATTTAAGCCTGGCCAAGGAGGAAATGATCTCTCTTTCTAACACACACACACACACACACACACACACACACACACACACACACAGAGCAGTCTTTCTTCCTTCCTTCCTCTTCTCCTCTCTCTCTCTCTCTCTCTCTCTCTCTCTCTGTCTACCTGCATGTTGTTTGGCCGGTAAAGGACGTTAGTTAGATATCAGGAAGCTAAATGAGTGTCGACAGTGTCTGACTGTGATCAATGAAGGCAGAGCCTGGCGGCCTGGGCAGGTTACATCTAATGTGATCAACTGCTACACACACACACACACACACACACACACACACACACACACACACAGTCACCCTGGTTAAATGTAATGTGATGAAGTAGTCTGGCTGGCTGGCTGATAGAAGAAGAGCTTTTAATTCATCCCAGACAGTGATGCTTAGAGCATGAGGCAAACAGATTGAGACTGCAGCTTTAAGTCTGAGCTCAGTCATGGAAGGAGTACTGTAAAAATCTGTTCACTGGTCTGAGGGCTTCTACTGCAGATGCCAAGGTGCCAGCTGCAGCGAAGAAATAAAGGCACCACCTCACTTCTGACCACGATGAGATGATGACGGAGCAAAACCCAGAACAAGAGGCAGCTTCCAGCGACAGCCCATCACATCCGACCTCATCTGGCCTCAATGTTTATCCCCAAAATGAGAAAAGTTTGCAGGCTAGTTACTAAATTAGTGAGTTAGCTAACATTAGCCACACCAAGCTGTGCCTTTCTCCGGAGTCCAAAAGCGGAACCGACCAACCTCAACCAGGTTGTGGTGACGTCTCGCCAACCACAGCCAACCTAGTTTCTCTCCTGCATCCTGTTTGTACTTTAGATATCTGCTTTATTTCACTGTTTCATTTTTCGCTATCAGCCGTGTTAGAAGTTGTGTGAAGTCGCTGCTCGGAAACTCAACATTTCCTTATTTTGCTGCTTCACAATAAAAACCTTTTATTGTGAAGAATCTACAGGAAATTAAATGTGTTTATGACTAAATTAGTGGGACTTTGTTAGCAGCTTTTCTTTAATTGAGACAAGTGTAATAATACGGCAGGGAGGAAGTGTGAAACCAGAAACAGCCACAGTGAGATGTTGATGAAGAGCTGCAGACAACAGGCTCTTACTGCACCTCAGTTCTTTCACTGTAAGTACTGTAGCTGTGTGTTTCTTGTACTACCTTGTGCAAAGAGGCATCATAACTGCAGTGTCAGGTGGACTCACTTCTCAGTTTGACTTCAGAATACAGTGGTTTAGGTCAGAGGTCCCCAAACGTCTTTGCAATGTTGATCGTTTTTCTATTGACCGTGTTGTTGCAGACCGGCTGACGTGGTGGGTTCGACGGGCTGCACAATCAAAAGGTCAAATGTTTGGATGTTAGAGGCAGCTATAATTCATGTTTCTGACGTGGTTATTGTTCTACACACAAAGAGGTAGTTTATTTGTTGTTGCACAGTTTGTTCCCCGTCTAGAGTAGCCTTGCTCATGGTCTTTCTTATTATGTTACCACTGTATTACCATACTGATCAAAACTGTGGTCTGCTATCTGCAAGTGACCTCGACTGCACTATCCATGTGCTTTTCTTGCATGTTGGTTATTTTGTCACATCAGTCATGAGTCAGTTATTAGTCAGATGTTAGTTGTCTCACCGGATGCCGGAGCACAACGCAGCAATTCAGCACAGAGCAGATCGTGCAGGGCAGGAAGTCATGCACAGAAACAAAATAAAACATCCGGTCAATTTTCAAAATAAAATACACAGTGTTCACTGCGGATCATATTTCCCTGCACTACACCTTGAAAACGTCATAATGGGCGGATGCAGGTCTGAAGTCAACAGGTCAGAGGTTTCCAGACGTTGACACCATGGACGAGGAGATGTTAATCATGGAGGTGCACCCAGATGTCTTCCTGCTGCTCCTCTGGTTTTGTGGTTCTGTTTATAGAAACTACATCTTGTTATATCACGTGACTATGCGTCAATTCGCAAGATCTCGTGGGTCCTCATGACTCCGCTGCACCCGCTGGTGGGTGTTGACGGACGGTGGAGCATGCTGCTGATAACCAGCGCTGCCGTTCTGCAACGGACACGCATCCAGTGGAATTCCGGCATCAGTCGACTCACGTGACTGATGTCACTGAGATCAAGTCAATCACTGTACAAATAGTTTACAACAGACTTATTTATACACTTGGTTTATACTTGGGCTTTAATGTATTACATGGTTCTTATCTGTGGCCCAGGGGTTGGGAAGCACTGGTTAAGATAATCTGAATAAACTGTTTACAACCTTTTTCTGATGCTTCTGACTTTCTCACATGTGGTGAATACACTGTCATAACAGATTCATAGATGTGTATAATGAGAACGACGGCCAGAGGCGACAGAAATAAGATCCAGGCCATGATAAATCTGAATCATCTGTCAAAGAATCTAAAAGGACCTACTCAGGCCTGGTCACTGCTTTAAGGCCCACCAGGCCTCTCAGGTTATCTGACACTAGTGTCCTTGTTGTTCCAAGGATTAAATCTGGCTGAGCTGCTTTTAGTTATTTTGCTCCCAGCTTCTACAATAACCCAGCAGAGGACATCAGATGTGCCCCCACACTTACCTTTTGTTAAAAGCAACCTTTAAAGTTCTCTTTCCTCATGGCCTCTCACCGGCCTCCCATCCAGAGCTCTGTGAGGAGTTAGGAGTCTATTTATGGAACACATTTTACGTATTTTTCTTTTTATTCATTTGTATTGATTCTGTTTTTAAAGTGTGGAGCACTTCACCACCAAATTAACTCATACTCCTTTTCTTAATTTCTTTAATCCTGCAAGAAACATCCATGATTCCTTCACTGATAAAGGACAACTGTGAGTGTGATGGCAGATCAGTAGAGCTAACAAGATCATTTCATAACCCAGGATGTCTTTGTCTTTCTTTCAAAATCTGCATCAGTGAGCACCTGACAGGTGTGAAAGAGCATCATTACTACACAGGTGAGCCTTGAGATGGTCACAATAAAAGGACATAAAAAGACATGATACACAAGTCTGACCACCTCACCTGACACTGAGCTCCTGATGCTATCGCTAAGGCTGATCCCAGCCACCCTTCAGAGGAACTCATATCAGCGGTGTGTAGCTGCAACCTCATTCTGTTAGTCTCCACCCAAAGCTCATGCAATAGGTGAGGTTTGAGCCAGTAAATTGGAAGCTTTGGCTTCCGGAGCAGCTCTCTTTACCAGGACAGTGCCTGAATCACTGCAGACGCCGTGCCAAACCAACCGCCGATCCATCTCATGCTCCGTTTTCCCGGTGGTGTGGTTTCACGCTGTTTGCAGTTGTGAGGTCGATTGAATGTACTGCCAATTATATTGGAGATGGCTGATGGTAGTGAAATGAACAACAGCTTTGGTGGATATTAATGACAATAATGAAAAACAAAAACAAATGTGTTGCATTTAAATTTTTGTTCAGTTGTATGCATGTCACAGCCTGCATTCTGCACCCTGCTCTCCCTGTGGTTTTCCACTCCACTCTACCTGCCAGCCACTCCCACCTGATCACCCCACTCCACTCACATGCCTTCACAGCTGCAGCTCATAAGCCAGTCAGCCCGGTATATAAGCCTCTCCAGCACACACACTCCCTACCTGTCTGATCTCCTGTTACCAACCCTGCCTGCCTCTGACCTGCCCACATCGTCGAGAACATCGTGTTCTCACCAGCCTTCTGTCCCTGACCACAACTTCTGCCTCGGCATCTCCGGTTTTCGTGATGCTTTCCTGCGATGACGTTGCAGCGTTAGTGTTCCCACCTGCTTGTCAGTTTCGTGCTGCAGCTCAAAGACCTGCCAGCCGACTCAGCTGTTCAGGTTCGAGGACTCACGTCCTTTTCCGTTTCCAAGTTCGACCCAGTCAATTCCCCTGAACCCAGAGACTGTGTGTGGGCTCTGAGCTTGAAGAATGAACTACTAGAAGAATATCTTTGTCGGGTCAAGTTCCTGTTGTACTCTATGTACAAATAAAGGTCATTACCAGCTGTCACTGAGTGCTGCATTCGGGTTCAATCACACCAGTTACAATGCTGTGATGAAACAACATGTTGTGTCAGGAGGAGAAAGGTTTAATGTGTGCTGCTCATCTTGGCAAACTGATTTCCTGTAAAACTCCAAAGTGCTGTTACTGACAATGGAAACACAAAGACTGCAAGAAGACACCCACAAATCCCTCGGGAGGTCTGATCTGCTGGGGATTTAACCCAGTGATGAACTTGGTATTTAGCCAACCCAGTCGTCAGAAAAAATGTTGACATCGTACATTCCTGCAAACCACTGATATCTTAATTTGAGTGAAGCTGATACTGAGAAATGTCATGTTTCAACCATGCACAAAACCCACCTGGTCATGGTGAGGACAAAATCACGTTTACCCGGTTTTGGTGACCCAATCCCAGCAGGAAACACAACAACCCTTGATAGTTAAGCCTTTCCCTTCCTCCAGCCTGAGATTTTCAGCACCACAAATGGAACTGCAGCTACACAACACCTTGCAAATGGGGCAATATAGACAGTCAGTAAAAGGCGGTGATGTAACATTTTCACACACCCTTGTCATCAGACCTTGAACTTGTTCTGCTTTGCTGTGGGCTTCTGAAGATGTGAACAAGTCAAGAATGGCTTCGAATGTTGGGTTGTTTTTCCACTTCACCTTGTAGATGTTTTTTTTTGAGGATCACTCCAAACTGACAGCTGTTACAAACTGAGAGGTGTTGGTAGCAGGACAAAGCATCGTCAGGTATAGTCATGAAAGTGTATAATAAGCTGGTGATGGGAATGACTCAGTGAAAATGAAGCATGCTGAAAGTGAATCAGTGCTGTGAGACACGCTGGGTTTCTGCTCAGTTGGGCAACTTTTCGATTTGATGTGGTGGATTTCCTGCGATGAAAGATGGATGGCAAAGAAACCGCCCCTCATGTCCTCAAACTAGACTATCCTTGAGAATTACCAGACACTGAGGTCAGCAGGCTTGATGCAGAAAAACTGGCCAACAAAACCAAACCAACTAAACACAGGCTGTCTTTAAATTAAGGGATATCCAGTGTTGTTGTGATATCAGTGTTTTTGTGTTTTTCTTAACTTTAATTTTAACCAATAAAACTTAAAGATTCAGGGCTCCGGCTCTTTGGACCACACATGGCAAATTCAGTGTTTATTACATAAGAGTCCATGAGTCTGCTGTGTTGTTCTTAAGGTGAAGTGTCTCAGGTTGACTAAAAAAACAAACAAAAAAAAAACAAAAAACATTTGAACCCCAGATCGTGCTGTTTACTGTCAGTCAGTCCTGTTAATCTCATTTCAGTTGCTCATAACTGTAATTTATTCATTTATTTATTTTCATAAGGTCAATAAGATTGCCAACAGCCTTTGTCTTAGATCCTACATTAACTGAAGGCTACAGTCTGAATGTTCAAGGAGCAAATGGCCACGTATTATCACTGCCTGTATTACTTTTAGTGTTTTTGTCAAATAAAGTTAACCATTGAAACTGTTCTGTACATCGAAACCAAACTGCAACCTCCTGCGTCTGAGAAATGAAGCCAACGCAGAAGTGCTAAAAACTGCAGTTCCTCTGACGGCCACACGTTTACAGCCTCGTAAAAAACACAACGTACAATATCTTATTGAAAGGCCAAAGAAATTTAACTCTAATTGGCAACTGGGTGGCGCTATGACAACAGAAAAATGCTTCAAAATGGCTAAAATGCGACCGATGGCTGTGGCTCCCCCTGTGGACCAATGTTGGTGTTTCTAATGTTTGGTATGACTAAGTCATGGTATGGTCTGCTGTACATAATCATGGAAACTGTCAGTGTGTCATTCTGTCAGTCAGTCATTCTGTCTGTCCCACGTTTTTCTCCTCACTGACGTGGTCAATCTATGTGAAACTGCACATAGACATTGAGGACTGGCAGGTAGAAGGTGACAAAGCTACCAATGACTATGCACTAGTTGTATGAATTTCACTGAATCCCGTGTATGAACGATGGATTCACTCGCCAAAAGATGTACAGTGTATTGAATATTAATGATGACCTTCAAGTGGAACATGTAGCTTCAATCCAAACACCACTCTGTGCTGAAGTGTCCTTGAGCGAGACATGGAGTCCCTGCTGTCTCCGAGGAGGCAGGAGCTGACTCTGACCTCTGCCTACAGCAGAACATTATTATGGATGGATGGAGAAAATGTTCAGTGTTGTTAATAATGTGTCCATTATTAACAACACTGGGCCTCAGTCACCAATGTCTTCCTAAGTATTTTATCTTAAATTTGTTCTTAAGAAAAGTCCTTAGAAAAGTCTACACCAGATTCATGGCATGTATTTAACTAACAGAAGTGTTTGCACCTGTGTTCTTATGATGATTCTCATCATCCTCGTAAATTGAAAGCATGTGCCAGTTGATCCTAATTAGCAAAGATTTACGCCCCACAAATCCCCATAACAGAGCATGAGACTACAGGGCCATTAGCACACAGTCAAGAATGCCTGAATAAAAGTCTAAAGATGGTGGAGCACCAAGGTAAGCAGGTAGCCCTTCATCTGTGCTTCCAGCTACAATTTCTGGAGCATCAGTGACAGGAACAGGGCAGTTGGCATCCAGGAAAGACTGGAGGACAGCCAGGGAAGAAGGACTGAGGGCAGGGCAGACTGCATGAGGTGTGGACGGGCTGGTTTCCCTTTCCACAGGTCCTGAATGACCCCGAACACAAATAAAGGGAAACAGTCAACAGGCAAATGTTTCCCCATCTTGTTTTTAAATGTGGTCTCTTTTCATGTTGGCTCCTTCTATTTTGGAGAATCGTAATAAAATTCTCACTCTGCCTTCATCTTATATATTCACACCAATAAGCATTTCTCAGTCTTAAGAAAAACACAAGTGCCATTAAATATGGAGGAGCTCATGCTGGGGCACAGGCTGTGGCCATCATCTGTCATCTCCATGTACACTGCAGCCGTGTTAACACCTACTGTACAGCTAAAGCAAGGAGCATGCTCGCTGTCTTTTTCCGTGTGTGTGTGTGTGTGTGTGTGTGTGTGTGTGTGTGTGTGTCTGCTGAGACCAGTAATTGAACTTCTTTATTGGAATGTGTCAAACTCTCTAAGCTGGAAAGTATTTTTCTAAGTTCACTGCTTCTTTAGTGGTTTGTGCCAGGGGAGTAATCAGTTTTGAAATCAGCATGCAAATTGAATCACATCCTGTGAATAAATGTGTTTGCTCTTTGTTTTCTTTTTCTCCTTCAGTGATTTAATATTTTGGTATTACTGCCTTCACCTGTTTGCCTCATAAAATCCCTCGACACGGGATCGTTAGCAACAGAGCCAAAGACTCCTTGATTTAATGAAATCACTTTAATTATGGGATAAAATAAAATTCTTGCTTGATCAAATCAGAATGGCTTCAGTTTCTGCGGCGGCTGAAAAGCCTTTGTTTGCATTTTCTCTTTTGCTTTTCTCCCTCTGCCAATTGTGAAAGGCAATGCCTTGTTGATGCATGTGATCCGATCAGAACCATTTGCAGGGGAAGAAATTTTAAATTGCTTGGAAAATCTGGTAGGTTTTGTGGATATCATTAAAAATGTATCTTTACTGTACCTGAAACCAGGTAATGGATACAGGTTTCTCCTTAAAGGACAGGCACATCTGCTCTATCAAACTGTCTCAAAGGTCAACATATAAATTTTGGACATCATGGACAATTTGGACAATCATGGAACTTTGACACACCTTGCCACAGCAACTACGTTCAATGAAAATTTTAACAGCTCTTCATTGTTCGATGGCTGCTCTTATTTATTTGAGCCAGAATACACTGACGAAGAGCTTCGTGAAACTGAAGAACGGAGGAGGGGAGAGAGAGAGAGAGGCGCAACAGGTAGAGGACGAGAGAGGAGGAATGGCTGCTGCAAGGCTGCGTAGCTCTGCAGATTGGTGGTGTACCTGTGAATGCTGTGCCCCAGTGCCCACGGAAGAGGAATGCCTCTGCTGCAAGGAATGGGACCGGTTGCAGCCTCATTTCCAAGGTCTGGATGTGACCGAGGACGAGACACCTCCACCTGGAGCAGTATCCAGCTGGGCTTTATCTAGAGCTCGCCAGATTTCAGGCACGGTATGAGATCGCTGCTTGTTCTCGTGATATTTCGGCCGTGCTTTGGAAAGCAAAGCTAAATGCGATGTTCTGAATAACATCCTGGTACATTCCAGCAGCACTCAGTTTGTGCCATGTGTGCTATGGCACTGAATGTAGGTTTTTTCCAAATGTAAGTTGCCTCCACACAAATATACCAAGATCACAGTCCAGTATCACAAGATAATGCTAAATGAATTCCGATGGAAGATTAATTTTAAATGCCTTATTGAGCCAATGATTTTTGTCTTTCCTTTCCTTGGCACATATGCATCCAGACAACCATGAGGAGAGCCACTGTCTGTGCTATTTGCATGCACCGTAAAGTTTATGAACCCAGCCCGAGTGAAGATATTATGAGAGGAAAAACCCAGTTAAACAAGCTGCTCACCTGCTCAGTGTTTAGTTTTATTGATTTGTAAGAAAGCAAAGGCCCCACATTCATCCAACAACTGACCAAAAACTCAGAGAAAAAGGTTATTGTCTGTCCACTTGAGTTCACCCTGTGAGTGTGCTCTGTTGACACTTGTAATTGCGCGTATTCACTGACTCATGAAATGTATTTGCCTTCCCTCCAGCAACTGTTTTTCTACCTGTGGAACGAGGCAAAATATCAGTGGGCTGTGTGGTGTAGCATCCTTCAGGCATTTTGTTGTGTGAGGTAAAAGAGAAGAGACGGGAGGCTCAGAGGTCTGGAGGAGTTCACCGCAGCAGCTGATGAGCTATCTGATCCTCCAGTCTGAGGAGTGGATGGCTCTGGAATAAATGTCACGGTGAAAAATACAAATATGAGTCGACAAAAGCCCCTTTCTTGTCTTTAGCATTTTGTTAATTGTGACGGTGTAACATGCGCGCTCCTATGCCAGTTGGGCTCGTTCCAACAAGCTCTCCAAACTAAACAGAACACTTTATTTTTAATTGTCTTCCAAAACTATTACAATTGACAGTATGTAAAACAGAAGCAAAATATAATGTCTTATTCTTATTCTACTGTGGTTTGGAAATGGAAAACAGCAGTTTTTTAGTGTTGTAAACAATATCACCAGGGAATGTAAAAGTTAAAGCAAAACCCCAGATTCACTCAGATATTTGTGTTCTTCCAGTGTTGTGTCTGCAGTTGCTTACAGTCTGTTGTCTGGTCACGACCTTTTTATATAGTCCTGACCTTATCTACGTAGCATCTGGCAAGACTGAAGGGTGAGCACTATGTTACTGCATGCTAAAGCTGCTAGTTGGCTGACTGTTAATGAAGCCAACAGAAAATAAGATAAAAGGCAAGATGCTTACAGTCCTTAAAGTGCGGACACACCAAACCGACATCAAAGAACAAGCGGCGACGAAAGCCAACTGTTGCGTCGTCTACGTGGCCTCACGTCGCCCTGCGTCAGTTGCATTTGAACACACTACACGGACTACATCCGACGGCCAAGTAGCACGTACGTTCTGCGCCTGCGTGAGAGAGAGCGGAGTGAGAGAGTGGTACATCCTGTCAGCCGAGGGGTTTCCTATCTGTGCAGCCGAGCACCGCAGCACCTCCACGGACTATTACATCCAGACGGTCCCGGTGTTTCCTCCGCAGGCTCCACTTCACTCAGCTGCCCGATAAACCGCTGCTTCTTCCCACTTTAACCTGAATAACAAACCAGGGCTCGGTGCTCCGGATGGATCCAAACGGAGAGCCGGGGCTAGCTCAGAGACTAGCGGAGGCTAACTGGCTCACTAACTGGCTCATCAGCCTCCAGACCACCTTTTTATAATGGTTTCAAAAGTGAACCTTGGCAGAGGCTATGACTGTTGGGTAAGACTGAATTAGTTTTCTCCAGGTGGGCCAGTGTGACTTTTTAATCACTTGAACAAACTACTGATTGATACTGGAGGGTTTTTTTCAATCATTTCTTTATGTTCAGTTCCATGACATCTTAGCAGACACATTTTAATGCCGCTGATAAAAACAATCCATCACTGTTAAATGGTAGTCGACCATCATGTTTTGTAAAGTTGCATCACAGCACTAATGTCAGAGAAAAGGAAAAACATATTCCAGCTGCTGTCTCATATGAATACGTAGGCTTTATTTGAACACTGAAAGCTGCCTACTTATGCTTCTCTGATTTCCTCATTTTGCATTTTATGTGTGATTACATTAGGACCCGCCTTCCGTCAGTCACAGCTCAGTAAGTCAAAGCAAGATGCTCCTGCCTGCTATCATCTGTGAAATTAAACAAAGAAAAGGTTAGACTTCATCGTCGAGTCAATTTATTTAAAGAGCCGAATTAAACAGAACAAATTATGACGAAAGTGCTTTCACTGAGAAGAACACTGCTGCACAGTCCTGCATACATTAAGATTCCTTTTAATGTTCAGGGGCTGTATCAGCACTGCTAGGATTTAGTGATCACAGCCTCATGGTTGTTTCAACACACACCAAGGCCAGAGAGAAAATGTTTCATGCTGGTTTATACAGGATGTTCAATTCTGAATGCTTCTCACAGGGTAATGCAAATGTGCCATGGCGAAGAATGACTCACAGGTTACTCTAAACCAATTTATGAAGAAATTAATGGACATTACCTTGAAGCATGGTAACCTTCACATCTTATAGGCCTGCTGAATGGGTTATCCAGCCGTCAGAAGTATGGGCGCTGTGGCCACATACAAAAATAAAGCTGTGTTACATTCTGTTAGCAATAAGTCAACCTCATTCCCCGAAGGCCCCGGGCTCTGCCAGGGTTGTGCCATGTCATCTATTCTGATTGTAATTTTGGATGGAAAGAATCTCAGGACAGCCTCAGGACTGCATGTCTGCTTTTTGCTGATGGTGTAGTTGTTTTGGCCTCATGAGACCACGACCCCTGGTGAGTGCTCGACAGGTTTGAAGCTGAGTGTGAAGTGGCGGGATGAGGGTCAGCACCTTCAAGTCTCAGGCCATGATACTTTTGGACTGTTGTTTGCGCCGTTCAGGTTGGGAGTGAGCTGCTGCCACAAGTGAAGGGTTTAAAACCCAGTTCAGACCAGTTGAGTTGAAACAGGCAACTAGTTGCATTGTGTCGTTCTGCAATCACACCAATGCAACGTGATGAGATCGTCTCTATGCAGCGACTCTCTGTACTTCCGTTCTGATTTGCAGCTTTTCAGGCTTATTTTGTGGCTGAATATAATTTGTAGCTTCTTAAAATCTGAATGAGGATAGTGATAGTGAGATACTAGCTACAGTGATGAAACAAAACCAGCATCAGGTGGACTGTATTCATAATCAATACGCCACTATAGCGGGCGCTTAAGGCCCCATTATGTAGAAATCCAGTTCTGTTCGCTTTAGTGGCCACTAAAGGCCACTAGAGCAAGTACAAGCGCAACACCACTGTCGTAAAACACACAGAGTGCTGTTGCCTGCTGAGACGTCGCCTCCCACTCAGAAACACCGTGTATTTGTTTGCAACCTGAGGCTCTAAATACAAAGAGGAGCAATGTCGACTGAAAAGGTACAGTAATATTACCAGATTTTGGCACAAATATGACTTTCCTAGCATTTTTAGCCTGTTATCAGCATAGTGTTTGCATGTGGAGCATGTTAGTATGTAAACAAAATGTTGGCTTGATGTCTGCAGATCACGACTACATCACGTTAGAGAGGATAATTTAATATTTGCTGGTTGACGCTAACTACCTCGGCTAACCCTGTTTACATTATCTGAATGGGGTTATGGTTGAAACAATAACGTTTTGGTAACTATATATAGTGACTGTGACTACACACGTTAACAGAGCCAACAAAAACAATGTGTGACAAATTAAAAAAGGCATGAAAACGAGCAAATAACTCACCTCTCAATCAGCAACCATCTCGGCGTCGGACTTGCAGCCCTCTTTTCCCATTAGCTCTCTCCAACGTGAAAAAGCCGGTCCTATATTAACTCTGGTTTTGTTCCATGCTCGGTCACTCTCTCTTTTTTTATTCCTGGCAT
Source organism: Epinephelus cyanopodus (assembly GCA_026686955.1). Classification (NCBI taxonomy): domain Eukaryota; kingdom Metazoa; phylum Chordata; class Actinopteri; order Perciformes; family Serranidae; genus Epinephelus; species Epinephelus cyanopodus. The sequence continues at coordinate 2,277,682 of CM048935.1, forward strand.
CCTCCGACATCGTCCTCTTGCGTCTCTTAGCCTCAGCCATCTTTGTAAACACTAACTAGTCGGGCTGGCCGGCTTCTCTTTATCCAAAAGCTCCGTGTGTGCCGTAAAGCCGAATGTACTTCTCGCGAGGGAGCTGCGTCCCGGTGCCAAAAGTTACATAGTCTAAATGCAGGCCACCGGGGCCACTCTGTGGGAATGAGAGAGGTGCCATTCTCTCTGTAATAATCCAGCACACCAATGGATAGACCTTGAAACTGATATTTTAAGGTGAAAATACTACAATAATGCCTCAGAGTTCCGTTGGAGGAGCTGACGCAAGTGGCTGGGGAGATGACTGTCTGGGCTTCTGGGCTAAGCGGAGGACGACGAGTACGAATACGAGTATGAATATGCCACAATAATATAAATAACCAGCGCCATCTCATCAGTCAGGGAGAATGTGTGTGTGTGTGTGTGTGTGTGTGTGGGGCATAAGCACAATACAGGGAGCAGCAGCAGTGACCCACCATCAGACACCAGCAGACCTGCGGACTTCACTACAAGCCCATTGGCTGTTGAAACAGGTGACGTGCTTTAAAACCAGCTGCTGGTGATCTGACCAGCCGAGTCGCAGGTGACACCATCAGCTGGCTTGAGTTGAGTTCAGACCAGTCAGTTCACACCGCTGACACTTTCCTCTGCAACGTTCCACAATGGTTTCATCTCGTCATGAATCTTTGGTCTGTTCTGGGGCTTGAGGCCTTTTTCAAACCTGATGGTTGTTGGTTGCAAGATGGTTACAGAGGAGGAGGTGGGTATACTCTCCTATAAATTCCACTAGCTTTTTGACTGATAGGTGGGTATACTGTAAACAGCCAGTAAAAGAGGTGGGTGTACCCCGTATACCTGCGTATGTGTCACTACACCACTGAAACTCAACGAGAGAGTCTGAGGCTGTTCATAAAACATTCAGGACGCCGCAGTTTATTCCACACTACTGAAGCTGCTCCTCTTTTTGGAACCGCCGCAGAGTCGGTAATAATTTCGCTTTCAGCCATGCTTGTTGTTGCCGTGGGTAACAGCATGACGTCAGTATGTCAACAAGTGAAAACATTCCTTATCATATTAAACACCAACAGAACCTGAACCTCACTGCTTCTGTTATAATGTTGGCTGCATTCACTTTCAAATTCTTTGACACCTGCGGTGGCTCTGCAGCTGCCTGTTAGCTCAGCTTCCCGAGAGTTGCTTCTGTAAGGTAGACAGCTCATCAAGATAAATGACAGCTGTTGGGGCAAAGATTTGACCGACTGAGAGGAGGGAAGGTAAAACCACCAATACACTTCCAATATGCTGCCAGAAAAGCTGAACACTGAAGCTCAAATTTAAGGCCAGTTAGCGCCTGGAATATCTGCAAACTGTCTAACCATCTAACCACAGTAATAAGAGCTGTGTGAATGTGTGAGAGAAATGACAAATGAGAGAAACTGGGAAGCCCAGCAGAAAGCATGATGGAATCTAAAAGCATCAGGCGAGATCTCAGGCAGAGCTGAATCAATGCGTAGTGCCAGTTTTCTGAGACAATAAAATGAGCCCGCTGTCTCAATTTCCTGGGAACTACTTCGAAATTCTTACTTCGATTTATTTGAGGAGATGGGGCACATCAGGGCTAAATGCAGTGAGCCAGGACATCTGCTCTCTAAAAGACGATAAAAATGTCTTTTTTTTCCTTCTTTGGAGCAATGAGTGAATCCAGACTCAGCAAAAGAATAATGTAAAGGTTATTACAAAGCCTGTATAGTGTTACAGTAAGAGCTGTACAATGGTTGGCTACGTCAGTAACTCAAAAAGTTGTCAGTCTGACAAATAGGACACACAAAAGCAGCAGTACCTCAAAGAGTAAATCGACACTGACTCAAATTGGCAATTAAGCTGCAGCCTCTTGCTGCTACAAGCGAATCCAGCTGTCTACTGTCATGACTGGGAGATATGGCTCTTGTGGACTTTGGTCTTAAATGTTCACCATAATGTCAGGCAGGTTGTTCTCATGCACCGTTGGTACGTTTTCCGAGAGAAGTAATGCACCAAAATGTTTGCATCTCCTATGTAATGATGAGCCAGCGATTTGTGCATTTATTTTGTAAGGCTGCGATCAAGTGACGAATGTGCTGACACTAGTAAAGAAAGAAGCAGTCTCGAGCGATGCAGTTTTGAGGTTTCGGGTAATGGACCTAAACTTTACCTCCATGACTTTACATTGGTTACTGAACTTTACGTTAAGGATGTAACGTCATTTGTGGGGTGTTAATTCGTAGAATATTATACTAACTGTCCGTGTGCATTTTCTTAAGATATTACATGAACCCCTCTATTAGGATACAATGCATCAGGTCTGCTAGAACGAAGTGGAAAGATTTCAAACTCTGAGGCCATTAATATAACTAATGGCAGAAGTGGAAAGTAACTAATTACATTTACTAACGTTACTGTAATTGAGTTTTTTTTTGTGTAATTTGTAATTATTTCAGTAGTTTTTTAAATCTGTAATTTTACTTTTACTTAAGTACATTTTCACTTTAGTATTGTACTTTGCTACATTGGTGATCACATCTGTTACTGAGTAAAAAAAAAAAAAAAAAAATTGGCTAAATGGAAACCAAAATCTGGGAAATTTCGTGTGGAATTGACCCAGAACAAGCGACCGGTGCCGGCGAGTCACTGGAGAGAGAGATGGAGGAGGGTGGGAATGAAGCACAAGCAGACGCAGCAGTTGAAACGAACGACATGAAAGTAAACCCCGTGTGCACAGTGCTGTTTATAATTCTCAGTTAGAAAAATGCGGCCCGAGCTGTGCTCTAGTGTGCTCACCTGTGTGTGAAATGTTTCAACGTATAAAATGATAAATAGTATATTGTTATGTTATTATATGAATAATAATATAGGTTTAGTTTATGAAGAGATCAGATGGAGCCCTCTCCTTCATATTTCAGCAGCGGAGCTCCACCGCTGCTAGTTGCATACAGGGAAACACTGTTGCTCAATAGATTTGTTCTGATTTGGAACACACACTCTTCTTCCAAATTAGCATTAGTGTATTTTAATATTCAGAATTTCACTTTGCGAAGCTCTCTCTCTTTTTTTGATGTTTGCATCCCTGAGAATAAGGCCCAACAACACTGCTCTGTGTTTCATCAGTCTAACAGTTGTGCTGGTGAGTCAAAATGAATGAGGGCTGCACAATATTAGACAAATCTGACAATGCGACGACGATTTTGTATCCTGCGATATGTACTGCAATACACAGTGTGTTGCAGTAACTTGAATAGCTCTGTTTGGAGAGACGTCATCATTTGGGATTTGGGAAGGCTGTATCTGCATGAAATATACATTTTACAATCAAACTGTCCTGGAACATATTTGACTAATATTATATTGATATGATGAACTTATACTGCGAGTCTCACAATGTAAGAACACGTTGCCATGGTGATGCTCTAATGATATCGAGCAGCCCTAAATTGAATTGATAAAATAAAAATAACCAGTTTTTGGATTGGATTTATGACCCTGGACCATTTCTGCACTGCATAAGAGTGACCCCCATCAAGTTGGTAGAAGTAACTGAGTAACTTCTACTTCAAGTACACTTTAAACCAACTACTTTTTACTTTTACTCGATTAGATTTTTAGATGGGTAGCTTTACTTGTACTTAAGCAGAATTTCATCAAAGTAAAGGTACGTTTACTTGAGTAGAAGTTTTCAGTGCTTTTTCCACCTCTGTCTAATGGAGAAATCTTGACCTCTAAGCCATTCATATCATGGATTACAGTTCCCAGAAACCTCCCGGCGAGGCTCCCGTAGGTGATGTCTGACATTATCATGACATCAGTGTTATGAACCCGGCTCGTTGAGGGAAAAGGGAAGTAACACACACAACCCGATGGAAGGATTGCAAAATAAAATAGTATTTATTTTTAAAGACAAGTGGATATTAACAACAAAAACAACAGAAAAGGGCTACAAATATAACAAAAAGAGGATTCCTTCAGATAAACTGGAGCTAACTGTCTAATGACTAAAGTGGATTACAAAAGACCACAAATCAAATATGCCTAAAACAAAATCCTAACTAACTACTCCAGTGCATGGTGAAAAACAGAAATACAAATGATCAGCACTCCTAAACCTGGTGTTGCTAAACAGTGTGACAAAAACCTGACAACAGTGAGTGCAGGTAACCAAAATCAGTGTGGAAACTTACCCCTGGCCCAAATCTGGGTAACACACACGAGGCAAAAATCAGCTGCCGGAGATCCACTCAGGGACCGGAAGGGCGCGCCCGCTGGAGATGCTCTGCTGCAGCACAGTAGGGTCGAACGCACACAGCAGAGGGGAGGAATAATGCCAACAGCTCACGGCTGTAACAATCAGATGTGACAGTTTCAATGACATCAGTAAAACAGCAAGAGCCCTTCCCTAAAGACTGAATAGGTCAAAGGTTCGTGCCTCAAGTGGACTTTCAAAGAACTACTTTTGGTTCTTTCGTGGCAGCTTCATTTTTCAAACCCAGAGGTTACTGCTTGGTAATGATGCTCCGGGCATACAATTGTACATACAACTGTATGGTTAATGTGAAACAGTCGCAGTTGGGTTCAGCAACAAATCGACTTGGTAGCTTCAGCAAAGAGATGTTTGCTTATGTTGTACATAACGTAACACAAATTAAATTGTAAAATATTATGTGAAAACAACACTGACATTTGGTTTCACATGGGACAACAGCTACATTCTCCTGAATAAAGTTAAGCTTTGTTTGATCCATCTGCCCACCCTCCCTCCCACTCTGCTTGAACTTTCTTGCTCTTTATACTACATCAGTTCATCAGTTGCTCCCAGCGTCAAGTATTTCTGTTAATGGGTTTACATCAGAGGTGGATAAAGGCACAATGTTTCTTGTAAAGATGCCAAAAACTGCCTTTGGTGTCAATATCGCATGCCAAGGGGCGTGACAATACACACCCCTTGGCATGCGATGGATGGATGGATGGCATAAACACTGAGATAACAACTTTATCAGCAAACATGAATCTGTTGGAAGCACACACGTTCTGTTGTGCACCGACATGATGTAAATGTGGTGCCGCCTCGGACAAACAAGCAGAAACACTTCCTCCCATAGAAGTATAAAACTGAGAAAACAATCTGACTGGTTTCTGCACTGCTCTCTCTAATGCTGGGAATGATCTGTGAACCTCAGCTTTTAAAAACAACTCGAGTAACAAGTTCAGGAAAAAAAAAAAAAAGTTTGAAAATCTACAATTCCACAACAACTTGACAAGCTCCATCTGCTGTGGAAGATATTGTGATGTGATTGATAGCTCCAGAACAACTTCTTAATTGACTTTGTGGTGAGATTGTTTTCTCACCTACATAATAGAAACCACAGGGGGTGGGCAGCTGGGTGCATCATGGTGTGGGGGAGAAAACAATCTCACCACAGTGCCAATTAAGAAGTTTTTCTGGAGCTTTCAATCATATTACATCATGTCACAGCTCAGTTCCAGCACTGACGATAAACAATGTTTTTACTTGACTGGAAACACAAAAACACAGCGATGGTGGAAGAAGTCCTCAGATCTGTTACTTTAGTAAAAGTAGGATTGTGGAAATACTCTGTTACAAGTTAAAGTCTGTACAAAAGTATTTAGTAGTAAAGTAGTAAAAGTAAAAGTACTTATTTTTTAGAATGGCCCATTTCAGAGTCATATAATACTTATATTATAATATATTATAATATAATTATATTACAATATAATTGTTTGGAAAAACCTCATTTGAACTCTGTTTTTAGCCTCATTGTAGCCTGTAGCTCTGATGCCTCTCTGTGCAACACGCTCACATGTGAGTGTGAGTGTGATGTGAGGACTCTAAAACTTCACCTGAGCCTCCCTCAGTATATGGGTGAGTAGATAATGGCTGAATTCTCATTTTTGGGTGCACTATCCCTTTAACAGTGCAACTGACTCTGGGAGAGCAGCAGAGGAGGCGAGTGCTTCATGGTGAATACGGACTGGTGTGACGGTGGGAATATGAGGTGTCGTCGTCGTTCAGAGGGCAGCGCTGCCCGTGTTCAGGAGAAGCGACCGACCATACGGCCATCTTGTTGAGGTCGGGATGTGTTTACATTTAAATCATCCCACAACCAAAAACCATGGATCACCAGAGCCATTCACTGGAACTGTACCTTGTAAAACTCCAAGTAATGACTAATTGATTGATTGATTCACGGTTGCCTGTTCAATATCCGATGTGTTTGAAAAAAAGAATTGAAATGCGCAGACACAGTATCATACATAACTTTCACAATTTATTCCAGGCCTTCTTTTGCTTCTTTGACACATATTAAAAAGGGAAAGTTTGCTGTATAACATTATGCCGTTACACATTTTAGTCATTTGTTTTAGACGGACTGATGGATGGAATGATTAAAGCCAGAAACCACCACATAGCATCACAACCCTGCATTCTGTGTCCTGCGGTTTTCCATCGAGAGTCTCCCAGCAGCTTTTCTCTGTGAATAATTTCCACTGAACTATTTGAACTATTGTCTGTTTCTCTCTTGTTAACTGCCACAGTGCACTGGAGATGAAAATACCCAACATTAGCGAATCTCTCCCCTATTTGTCCAGATGCTCAGGCACATTAAAATCAGCCGTCGTTCTTTTCTCAAGCCATTAAACTTTTTTTTCCCTCAGCCCTAACCTATGTGTCCTATCTGTGATGCGCATAACTCCATTCTACAGCTGATTTCCATGTTGTTTGTAATGAGGGGACGTGTAGAGACAGACAGACAGCTCTGTTTCGCTAACAGGCCCAGCGGTAACAAGCACTATGCTAATCGCAGTCCTAATGAAAGCATATCTCCAGGCCCGATTCGGTTGGAGAATAAATGCCTTCATTTAACTCAGCATGGGGGCCCTGTCACTGGGAAAATGCAGTTTTTAAATACACAAGCAGCGTGGCACAGCTTGGCTTTTCTACATGGAAAACAATTTGTTGTGACTGTCAGCGAGCAAGGTAAAACAACACCGCTGCCCTGACTCCGACACAAAAAAAGCACGCAAATATTTGTTGTTATTCAAAAGCAGGATTTTCCCTGCGAATGAAGGCACACTCGCCAGGCAGACGCACACAGGAAACCCTTTAGACAGACACAACACAGGTGGCTTCCTGTCACATTTGAAACACGTAGTATTTGGTTCTTACGCTAATCCTGCGGAAGCAACAGCCTCGCTCACTCACATCAATGGAGCGACGTGTCAGCTCCTGCAGATGGCTTCTCCAGATACATTTGTGCACTTGTGTGATTTCTGGATGATAGGCATGTCTTATCTCACATGCTCCAACACTCACCTCAGTGTGCGTGTGTAGTCAGTGTGCAGAGTATAGGAGACAGAGGCACATGAAGACAAAGATTCCCTGTGTGTGATGCACATCTGATAGTCTTTCCAGAAAGATAAGCCCAATGAATGGCTTTCACAGCGAGGAGTTAAAGTTGCATGTATGTGTGTGTTTGTGTTTGTGTTTGTGTGTGTGTGTGTCAGCAGTTAGCTCAGAGTGACTCTCCAGATAAGCCCTATTCCATCTGAGTAACCTTTAATTAACTGAAAGGAATAGTTAATGAATGGGAGGAAGAGAGCGTTGATAGTGAGTGTGTGTGTGTGTGTTATTTCTTAGCCCTTAATTCCATTTGTTTTCTTGGTATACTATATTGCCAGACATCTATGCTGATAACCAGCCATTGTTCTCCTGTGAGCAGTAGCACCGACAGAAATCTTTGGGTGACACACCAAAACCGAAAGCCATGACTACATCTCAGGAAGATGGTCATGCTGAGAATGCAGAATCCACCCATGGTTGGGTTTAGGCAACAACAGCATAGGTAGACACAGACACTCCCTCCAGTGTGTTCTGGGTCTGCCCTGCAGCCTCCTACCAGTTGGATGTGCCAAGAAAACCTCCAACAGGAGGCGCCCAGGAGGATCCTGATCAGATGTTGAACTCCTCAACTGGCCTGTTTTGGCGCAAAGGAGCAGCGGCTCTACTCTGAGCTCCTCACCCTATCACTGAGCGTGTTCTTTTTTCCTCAACCCAGTGTGCAGGGATGGGCAGTATTTCTATTACTTGTATTTAAAATATTTGAGTATTTTGTAATTTGTATTTGATAAGGCCGATAAAAAGCGAATATAATTCGTAACAAAATACTTTTGAGTGGAGTAATTTTGTATTTGAAATACTCAAAATACTTTCTCCATGAATCAAAAAAACAAAAATAATCGGCTACACATTCTTATTATATTGGATGTAACAATTATTTTTACTTATCTTTTTTAAATATTTTTATCTATATGTTTTTTAAACGTGGGCCATTCAGTGGTCTGTTTTACTGGACTGTGCATCACATAGGAAATTGTATGCTGTTGTGGTTGATGCTTGGGATGACTATGCTACAAATGAATTGCCTCACGTGGGATCAATAAAGTTAAAGAATCTAAATCTGAATCAATAAATAATATTTCAGGGTAGCCTACACCAAACTGTGAGAGAACAAGCGCAAATTTGCAACAGCTGCGACTAAATTTGTTACTATCACGCCATTAATGCACAAATCATGGTTGTTCTTTCTGGTATCGTTACTCATGGTCTGTAATTGCAGCAGAAGTGTAAGTTGAAAACAGACAATGCATGTAACAGGCTGAAGTTGACACGGCATCCCAGAGCGTCAACATCCAACACACTCAGGGTACCTTGGACGCCATATGTGGACGTGGAGAGTCCATGGTCGCAGTGAGGATGTGTTGGAACTGTGTGTTTCAACTCTGCCAACGTGCTACTGGACGACTGGTTTAGATTCGTGACTTCCATTTCCATTTCTGCCACAACACCAGTAAGATCTTTCCATCATGCAGGGTTTGAAGAATCACATCTGACATCTTTTTTTGGACCAAGCTCAGAGGTACTGTGTTGTGCACAACCAAATTAAAGGGACAATCACTGCAGCCAACTTTTTTTTTCCTTTTGGCCACAATTTAATTTCATTTCTTTTCTTGTTTTTTATTTGGGTTGGAATAGGAGTTGTTAGATGGCATTGTTAAATTGTCAATAATTTCCAGAGGAAGAGTTACCACGTGCCTGCGTGTTGTTCTCTGTGTGAAGTCTCTGATTATCTACAGCCAAAGACTAATTACTGCAGTTCTTCAGGGCGTTTTAAAAGTGCCTTATTTTTACCCTCAAACCAGGACATGACTATGAAATAGTGGTGATCTCAGACCTTTCTGTTTGCAGGTAATGTTAAAGGCTGAGTAAGACCTGGTTACAAGTACACAAAAGGTCGAGTCATAGACCTTTGCACAGGGCTTTGTATTAATATATTTTCATGATACATTCAAAACTTGAAATTTGCACATTGAGAGTCCCTGTTTCCTTCTGCTTCTATAGTAAATCTACCATTGTTAGAAATATGAAGCCTTGCTCAGTGCTGCACTGTGAGCTTTGAAGGCTGCTGTGGTTTTGTTTCTGCTCAGTATATTCAATTCAAGAAAAAAAAAAAGAACTTTTAAGCAAATGCAAATCAGTTCAAATCAAATCAAGAGCGAAAAGTCTTTAAAATAAAATGCCTGTTTGATAACTGAGTCAGAAAACATTTTGTGGCACTCATGTAAAAGGCCAAGCATGCCAGTGATGAATGGCGTGCTATTCAAAAGCCCTCGCTCTGTGGAAACTTGTTTGTTGTTGCTTTACTTTGAAATAGAACATCAATCATGTGAGGAGTGAAAAGGATTTACACAAGCGCAGTCTTAATCTAATGGTCTGCCGCGCAAGGCGATGAAGAAATCTCAAACCAAATTTGACAAAGCCAATTGTCAAAACATTTCCTTCTCGTAGCGTTGGCTCGGTCCACATCGTGAAACTCAGCCGCGAGTCTCCAGCAGCAGGCTGAAGCCAAATGTAAATGGGAAGCAGAAGAAAAAGCAAAGGAACGGAGGAGAAGAAAAGTATGTAAACTCTTTCAACCATCCAAATTAGAGGTTTTTATCGGATCAAAGGCACCCCGGCTTACACGGCGCCACACACACACACACTCAAACACACACACAGTGAGCCTCCCGTTGTGTTTACGGCAGGGCTCACAGCAGTTATATGTTAATGCCAAATGAGTAGAGGGGAAGGGAGGAGGAAATAAAGGGAAAGAATTAAACAAGGCTGGGAGGGAGGGATATAAGAGGAGTGATAAGTAGAAATAATTCTCTCCTCTGCAGCGCTGCACAGACTGACATTGTCAAACAAATTGTCTGTGTGGCTCTGACAATGAAAGGAACTTCTATTTTCTAAGCCTCGAAAGAAAAGGGGGAGAGAAGAGAGGGAATGAAGGAATGTAAATGAAAGTTAGACACATACATGGGGCTGATATCTTACATACACCAGTCGGTCCAACATGCTCTGCATCTCAATGATTGATACAACACTCAGCTTGATTAATTACCATTGGTTGCATAAGATGCCTAATAAAGTAAACTCAATTGTCTCTGTATAATATTTCTCCACACAGTTGCAGCATGTGTAGAAATTGGCTCCAGAGTTACATAAGCGTTAAAGCTCATTTATACCCCTTTTACGTAGGAAAATATACACGTCCGTTTCAAACACTGTGCGGCCATCCTGACATGTGCATAGAGATCTTTTCTAACTTCATTACAGATACAATCCGGTCTGCCATTACTTTGATTTCTTCACCACCTCCAACAGTTGTCTCTCGCTTGAGCTACACTACACTGCCCGTACGATCTCCAGTGGCTTCGTTTCACCGTATTTGTGAGGTTTCAAGAAACGTGCAGATATGGACAAAATGAGAGTAGGGACAGAACAAGCCCCCAGGAAGTGTGTCAGGCTTTGAGACCAATTTTCGTAGTGGCCAAATCGTGCACTTACACCTCTGGAGTCCTTCACATGATGCCAGTGGGCCCAAAAACAAGTTTTTCCATAGACTTACATTGGGAAAAAAACGTCTGTAAATCAGTGGATATGTTGTTTTGAGCATCACAACTTGCTATCAGGGTTTATCCCGCTGGGTTTGATAACATTTGGAATTTCAAACAGAGTTGCGAGATTAAGTAGTTTTATGCCCACACAAACAGCTCCGAAGATCTTAAACAGTGGTCTGTTGTTTCTAAGATTTGAAGACATTAGGGGCCGAGCCTGGACCTCTGCCCGGGTGTCCAGGGGAACCTCCCCGACATTGTTTTTGATAAACAAGCCTCATTTTCATGCACTCCATCATCTTCTGTATATGAGGAATACCAAAACAGTTCCCAGTGTGAATACATTTCTTTTCAGCCTGAATTAGAAAATGGTTGGTGGGCCACGTGGCACAAAACAATGCCATTACAGGATAAAAAATTGGTTGCACCTGCCTGGCGTGGCAGTAGCACAGTCCGTGTGGACCTGGCTTGGAAACCACACGGTTGCTGATTCAAGTCCCCGTATGGCCCAAGCATGGAGCATGGGCTGGTAGCTCCTGGGCGCTGCTGAGGTGCCCTTGGGGAAAGCACTGAACCCCCAACTGCTTGGGGAGCCTGTCCGAGGCGGCTCCCATCTCTCCATTTAATGCACGTGTAGGTCCTGTTTGTGCATGTGTGTGTATTTTGGGCTTGTGTGTATATGACAACAGCGTGGAAAAAAAATTGAATTTCCCCTCAGGAACAAGTGTGTCGTTTGCGAACAAATCGCTCAAAAGAACAAATCTGTTGATTTCCGGAACTGATTCGTTCATTTCTCAGTTCAGTTGAGCTCAGCAGCGAGCGTGCAGGCCGGGAGTGGAAGTGCCAGTTCGCTCCGTGCGAACGACGAATCACTCGCGAGTCGCAAGGCAGTCAGGGCGCAGGGAGGGACTGCCTACCACGTGACAAGTGACCTCGATCCCTGAGTGATTCAAATCCTTTCTTCTCAGCGATACACTTTCATAGGGACCGTTTTCTCCAAGCTAATGCCTAATGTAGCCAGGAGTCAAACCACATAAACACAATCACACAGCTCCCCATTGTTTTAACACACTTAGTTTACAGATAAACAAACTTAAAACGTTCGGCTGGCCAGTAATGAGACTCACCAGTGCAGGGCAGACGCTCCTCCCGCCAAGCACTGAACGATTCGGTGAACAGATCTTTTGAATGAATCTTTTTAATGAGCTGATTCTAGTGATTCAGTAACATCTAAAGAACTGCTTTGCCCATCACTATCAGGAATTGATGAAGTATATCTCCTCCTCCTCCTCACTGTGCTAACGTCTCGCTACGGCCACATTAGCTGCTCTATCTCAACAATGTTCAGCAGAAAAAACACACATGCAGGCAGTGACTTCAACCAACGGTGTTTTGTCTATGAACCTTGACAGGTTTTCTTAAGCCCACTATTGTACTTTTGTTAAATGATGTTGCTTTTAATCCATGTTTTAAGGCTGTTGGGAGAAGTTTTGTCCTCAGAGCTTTAAAAATGAAAAGGTTTCCTTGAGAACTTAACTTCACTGCACCTAACCAGTTACACTTATTTACAATTATGTGTGTGTTTTTCTTTTATTTTTCATGGCCAAAAGCAAAAAAGAAAGAGGTAGCAGCTTTGTCAGTGATACATCATATTATAATGTATTATCTCATATCGATTGCAGGTCGAAATCGTGTCGTGGCAGGTTTGTGATTTTGGCAAATTGTTGTCTAAAGAATCGATGAATCATATTGTGCCGAAACTAGTGATTTACACCTCTGCTACGATACACTGCATGGCTAATGCCCTCAGTGTCAGCTCAGACGCGCACCTGTAATTGTCATAAAGACTTAATACACGTAATAACATGTAGAAATGGACGTAGAGACGACAAACTCAAACTGAGAGGTAAAGGTCAGTCACAGTCAGGGTCAGCACCTGGGTCTGTCTCTCTGTTTTTCTCTCCTTTGCTTTTCCTCTGGACTTCTTTCTAACCCCTCTCCACACACACACACACACACACACACACACACAACCACCTCTCAGTCAACAAAATAAAGCCATGTATTTCCTGTTGTCGGGAACTGAGCTGGACTGCTGACCTATAGCCATAACAGGCCTTAAGGGGAGCTGTGATCGCTTTGCTCTTTGAAGGTTGGACTCTTGCCTTCGTCTTGATTATACAGTAGGAGGCATTTCAGCTCAGTGTTACAAGGAAAACATCCTGGGGTTTGTCTCTGGTGTGCATCTGAGAGCCTGTCATTCAGTCACAATTTGTTAGGTTTGAGTGATATTTTACTGTAGCAGCAGAGCAGTGCGCACTCTCTGCAGAAAGGCAGAAGTGAAACATGACGCAAACAGGGATGTTGCAGCAGTAAATAATTAAACATCACCATAAGTTCATATGTAGAGAAGAGGAGGTGGGAAATATGAAGGACTTCCACTGGTGTGAGTGTGAGCAACATAAAATCAACCAAATACAGCCAAATAAAAAAAATTAAAAAAAGCTATATGTACTATAAGAATATAAATCCAAACATGCAATATTTTATGGATTAGAAAAGTGATAATTGAACAACAAGAAATATTTTTGTATGGGAAACTGTATTTTTCATTTCATGAGGACTCTCAGGAGGCTTTTCATGTTACAATGACATGCTCTCACTAGTTTTAACCCTGTGTCCCATTGCTCATTGGTCAATTATCTCTTTTATATGCCAAATATACATTTTAAAATAAACAAAATACTGTCTGTAAAACAGGGTTAAACAGTTTCAAGTGTTTGATGACTCATATGCACTCAGGGGCCTTTACAAAAGTAGTGGGGGGGGGCACATCCAGGAGCGCCACACTTCACGCCACTGTCTCATCTCCAGCCTCGCCACTCTGGAACTAAAATCATTTTGTCCCCACTCGCTCTCTGCTTGTACAGACCAGCTCCTGTGGCAGCTCGACTCCTCTCCTCACCACTGATGCACAAAGAAAACTCTGTATCTGTCGCTGTGTCTTGTATGTGACTAAACAACCCACAATCCTGACATTATAAAGACCATGGCCAAAACAATACGGCAACCAGATGCACTTCACAAGCGTAACGCTGTGACCTGTAAATGTTGGCTTGTAATTTAAGCTTTTCATCGACCTTCCTCAACAATAAAATGATGAATATATCCCTCCAATGCGTAGTTTAGGCCCTTTTGGTTACTTCTCAATGACATCTGATCGTTATGTCCCCAAAAATCATCAGCTGCCTCCTGTGAAATGTCGTGTACTGTGACACCTGCCATAGCGCCGCTCACTGAATGTTGACAGTTTGTCCAGGTGAGTGGAGGGGGCGGGGCTTAGCCATAGGTCAGTTCCAACTCAGAGTCCACTTGGCAGCTCTTCAGTTAACTCACATGAGCTAACGATGATAATCACGATGACCAAGTCCTTATTCTGAGAGTCCTTAAAAAAGTAGTTGACTTGTTTGCGAGTTCATCCATCTCCATGACAACTGAGAAACTGGCACAGTAGAGAGCTCCAGAACAAGGTTGTTAACGGTCCTTGAGCTGAGATTGTTTAAATGTTGCTGGGGTTTTTTTTGCATTTATTTTACAGCAGATTTTTTAAGAAAATGCCCTCCAAAACCATGGTTTAACAAAAAAAAAAAAGGAAATTGTCAAAATTGCACAATTTATCAAAGTCAAAAACTGCAAAAACAGAAATTATATTTGGATGTTCAAATTTCCGATGGCCCTCGGACACATGATGTGCGAAGAATGCTTCTGTCAGAAATAAAACAAAGTCAAAACTTATACTATTATTTTAAGCTCAGATATAGTTGTCATCAAAGTGACTTTATTCTGCATCTCAACTTTAACTTTTAAACATTAAAGGGTGAGTTATGAAAATGAAATAACAATCAAAGGTGGAGGGAGGGTCATACATTTTCCTCCAGTCATTCAGGGAGACTGGACAAAAAAATATATATGTGGCTTTGGGAAGGATCAAAAAATAAATGATAAATAAAGACCAGCTCCTCACATGAGTGACCCTTAATCTGAACTGATGTTCTGTGATGTTTCTTTACTACCTTGAATTATTATTCATTTCAATGGAGAGTTTTGACCTCGTGTGTAAAATCTAAAATACTGTGTAAATCTTTGAGTAGAAACAAAAGCACCACAGCCTTCAGAGTATTCAATTCAAGATAAAATAACTTGGAACAAATGCAAATCAGTTTGAATCAAATCAAAAGTCTATAAAGTAAAATGCCTGTTTGGTAACAGAGCGGCCGTGCGGGTCAGGGCCTGGGTATATGTGCATTTTATTTGCGCAGGCAGGTGTGAATGTCCATGCATGTGTGTGAGTGTGTGTATCAGTTGCAAACAGTGGAGTCGAGTCTATTCTTGGCAGGCCAGTGTGTCAGGCGGCTCAGATAGGCAGTGACAGCTCACCTGCGGTGCATAGGGCACCGCTGGCCTGCAGGCAGACAGAAGGGGGAGTCGGAGGGAGGGGGGCGCGATGACACGAACCCAGCATGACTCACCCACGTAGACACACACAGTGGGGGTTAACACGATCGCATTACTTACTGCACAGCGCAGGTGGGGGACGGAGGTGGCAGCGGCGGCGGTGGGAATCGCAGGCGATACACGTCGCCTGCGATGAAAAAGGATGGAAGGCTGGAGAGAAGGACTACAGAGGAGGGAGGGGTGAAAACAGAGGAACAGGCCCCAGTGGACACAGATGGATAGAGACAGGTCTCCACTGAGAGGGGGACATTTAGGAGATCAAGGGAAAGCTAAAGCTCCTAAAACACACGTGTAGATACACAATATGACAAAGGGCCGATGGACACGTGACGTGTTTTCACTTCAGTTCAACAAACCTGAATGACTCTTAAAGTCTGTTTCTTTTAATATTACCACAAACATGAGGCCTTGTGTTTGTCCTCACACCAGTCCATGTTTAAAACAGTTTCTGAATTTTGATCAGTGTATCATTGGTTGATATCTCTATATTAAACTAGTAACACATCAACAGTCATCCTATCAAGGTGTGTCACTGCTTCAGGTGGATGATATGTTCAGGGTTTGACGTTTGAACATCATAGTCGTGATGTTAAACGCATCCTAGCGCACGTTTAATGCAATGTAAATTCTTATTTTAATGTAAATTCAATAGTGCACATTTGACCATTTCTTCTATGAAATTTTAGTTCAAGTTCAGCCTCCCTTGTTGTCTCAGAGCAATCGGCCCTGTTTCTGATTAATGCTGCAAAAATGCAGAAAATCAAACCTTTTCCGAAAATTCTAACAACGGACGAAAGCTTCAGACTCAGTGTGCAAACATGATGTACACAACATGAGGTTGTATTAATCTTCAGACATGCAACAATTTCGGATGTAACCTTCAGATCTGAGAGGCAAATATTGTACTTTTAACTCCACTTCATTTATTTTAAAGCTTTAGCTACTAGTTGGTTCATTTATATTTTAACAATAATCTAATCTTGCAAATATCTTACAATATAATATCTTACACCACCCAGCAGTACATGAAGCAATTAAAATGAGCTCCACTTTCACCAGCTCCAATGTTAAGGGGATGAACTCAAATTACTAATTTGAATTTAATAATATGACACTGAAATGGGCACCTCGACTGTTGGAACTTATATATAAAATATTCTGATGCTTATATTTCTGTACTCTTATTAAAATGCAGGACTTGTAACAGAGTATTTTTACACTCTAGTCTTGCTACTTTCACTCACACAACTTCTTGAAAAACTGCTTATTCTTTTATTTTTATTTATGACTTTAAAGTTCACACATACAAATACGTTAATAAATACATAAATAAATTGATGTTTATTTTGTTTGTTTGTTTGAGCTCTTCATTGAACTTAGGCTTCGTGATGTAAACACGAAGCAAAATATTCAAACCAAATACTTTTTTATGGCTACACCATTCCATCAAATGGAGATATTTTTGATGTCTTGCTCCCTCTTTCCCTCCCGTCCTGAAGCTGTCCTTGAGTGTGTACGGTGTTCTGCAACAGACTGACTTCAAAATCTATATCTTACTATATAATGATGAAAACTGTGTGTGTGTGTTCCATGTTTTTCTCCTCACTGACTTGGTCAATCCATGTGAAATTTGGCACAGTGGTAGAGGGTCATGGGAGGATGCCAATGAAGCAATATTACATCAATTGGCCAAAGGGGGGCGCTATAGCAACCCATTGAAATGTCAAACTTTGAATTGGCATATCTCATGCCCCGTATGTCGTAGAGACATGAAACTTTGCACAGAGATGTCTCTCCTCATGAGGAACACATTTGCCTCAAGAACCCATAACTTCCACTTATATAGATTTTCCGCCATTTTGAATGTTTTGAAAAACACTTCAAATGGATCTCTTCCTAGGAAGTTTGAGCGATCTGCATGAAACTGGGTGAACATAATCTAGGGACCAATATCTAAAGTTCCCTCTTGGCAAAAGTTGGAAAACTTCCTAAAACTGAGCTTCTATAAGGCAATGAATATTGCGGAGGGCGTGGCTCATCACATAAAGGTGTATAACATCTCAAGGGTTTCACCCATCACCACGCAACTTTGTAGGCATATGACCACACATAATCTGAGGGGACCCCTCCATTATTGACCCCATCAAACAAAATGGGGGCGCTAGAGAGCTCATCATGGTCGCACATCATGCTGTCGTGAAAGGACAGCTCTTTTGTTGGTGTCTGATGCCAGAAGTCATTGACCAAGCGTCGTTTTTTGACGACTTCATAGTGAGACCAGGTCGGTGTTGCAGGTAAAAAAAACTCTGTCCCATCTATATGATGCATTGTGTCCTCTTTATCTTTCGCATTGTGTCCGTGCCCCATGTATTTCAGCTTTTACACTCAGAGGGATCATAGCTGTGACACACTGATGGCCCATCAAGTGACCAAAGAGTTATCTGTGTCACAGCCCTGACATTTAGAGTCACTGATCCAACCCGACCATATCGGCTCAAAAGACTCTTTATATTCACGTTGTTTTGTGTGTTGTTGAGTAAAGAGAAATGAATTAGTTCTTTGTTTAAAAACACATTGTCAGTTTGACTGTTGCAGATAGAGTCGGCTGCTCAGGTGGGAGCCTCAGATGCAGTTCTTTCTCACTGCAAATCATTTACACCTGTATTACTTTCATTTACCTGCAGTTCTGTTGAGTAACACATCTCTCAGAGCTTTCATGGACACAGCAGAAAGTAAAATCAGTCACTCCTACAGTCGTCCTACAGTTGCTACTTAAGGTTTATGCATAAAAACAACAATCTGTATCAGGGTATTACATGAATCTACTGCAAATTTTTGTGACCTTAAACCCTAATGTTTGCTGTGTGTGGAGAGCGCTCTCTCATTTACATCAAATATGAGCTGATTTCAGGCGAAGTAAACAGTTTCAGCGTCCATAATTTCTGCTCCTCCTGGCAGATGAACCGCCGCAACTGGTTTCTAGACGCGGTACTTAGCGGCTTTAGGAGCTGGCCGTGTGCTCACTAGGTCATCGCAGGGCATCTCACTCCAGCCAAGGTCTTAGGAGGGTCTCTGCAGGGACTCACAACAGATCTGTCTGGGCCCCGTCACAGAGCAGGCAGATATTCAAGGTGTTTAGGTGTTCTTAAAACACAGGTGTTCATTCCATCTCCATCATGTATTTTTATTTGGAAAATAGCCAGTAGCAATCTGTAACACTATATGTCATAAAATATATGTGTATTCACCATAAACTACTAAATAAAAAACACATTTAAATGAATAATCCCTGATTTCCATTGGTTTTTGTCATATATATGCAATTATGATTTCTGGGTAGAGCGTACGCTGGTTTAATCTAATCAACTCTCTATTTGATCATGTGACAATAACATTATACATGCATAACTAGTATTTGATCATTTGTTCATTTTACCTTACTTCTGTCATTATTCTACGTCAAGGTGACGTTGGCATGACACGTTTGGGAAAGGTTGGATATTGGTTACTTAACAACACAACTTAAAATCGACAAAATATCAAAGTCATCTGTCGTCAGCATTTTACTGACGTTGGCATCCTGACATTGAATTTTGGTCTCCAACCTAAATTGAAGCATCAGCATCTAACAGTGTTGGTGACCAGCTGAGCAACAGCCTGAGCCATATTTCTATGACTTTATATTTTGCTAAGTATTTAGAAGGACTAACAGATGTGATGAATTTAAGAAGCAAGTGCAAAGCATCTGTGCAACAACATCCAGAAGAATCCTTGCATGGCAGATACAGCTGTCAGCATATGGATGCAGGAGATGGAAGGTCCTCACCACCAGGACAAAAACAGTGTGTGAGTCACTGTGTTTCTGCGTGAGCTCGTGCGAGTGTTGCAGTGAGCTCCATGTCTCTCAGTGTGACATTCACTTTCACTGAGCTGTTCAAGGGCCTCCCAGATCTCTAGGTGTGTTTTTGTCCAGGAGCCCCTGCTGCTGGACACTGTGGCTACCAAATGGCACACACGACCACGCACGGCTGACTGGTCTCCGACCAGATTTGATTAGCACAATGTTCTGCTGAGCACAATTCCCCCGATCCCCAGGTAGCAAACACAGGAGGAGCAGAAAGGCTGTATGGTCGGCAGCCATACGGAGAAAGAAAAAGAAGGTGGACGTGGTAAAAGAAGCAAAACAGGTGGAAGGTTGAAGGAGAGGAGGATGGAGCAAGGGGTTCAGAGCAGTGGTAGGAACAGGAGAAGTTTTGGGAGAGGAGGAGGAGGTTTGTTTGGAGGAGGATGGAGGTGGAAGTGGGAGGAGGGAGAGGAGCTCAGGATCTTAAATAGCCGTTTGTCCCTTCTGCTGCTTGGCAGGCCAGCAGCGCTAATGAAGACTTCAGAGCAGACAGACTGTCCAACGCTGCTGGAGAGCAGAGGCCGAGAGAGAGAGAGCGGGAGAGGAAAACAAAGAAGTGGGAGGGCGATGATGAAACAAACTGGCCGAAGGCTCGGTTAAAGCCGAGCTGGTTTTGGACTTGATGCTTTGTGCTTTTCACTGGCAGCGTGTTCCCTGTGTGTGCTCTGTGTCAGGCAGGCAGGTTCTGAAGATGTGAGAGTGTCGAACAAGCTGGAGTCATCAAAACATCAGTTTTACTGTGTCAGAAGTAAACCTTTGATGTAGAATGTGACTGAGCTGAACTGTACAACTTAGTGCACCACTTTACATGATCATGTGCGTGTAGACACTGGCTGACTGCTGATAAAATATAGGTAGCTGGGTGACAACTGTCAAATAATGTGCATGTGCTTGGTTCAAAAACATGATAATACAGAATGAATTAATCACTTAAAGGAAATGGCCACTTAAAAAAGAAAATACAGACAGTACTTACTGACCCTCATGCAGACAAGAAGTCCAGTGTAATTTTTAATCCACAAAACTTGTTCGGGATATCGGAGGATAACAGCTAGGCTACACTTGAAGTGCATGGAACCCACATTTTGAAAACATAATAAAATTCAGCTAATGCAATTTCAAAAATGTCAGAACGGCTCGTCCGTCGTAATCCAAGTGCCCTGAAGCCGCGGCATGCAACATAGTTTGGCTTCATATGAGCAGAGGAAATCTCCGCTCATCGCTAGGCTAATTTATACAATGTAAAATGCCATAGGCTTGTGCTAATAGCATTAGCATGTTGTATTTGTGGGGAAAATGTGTCCAGATAAAGACAAGTATTTGTCTGTGAATGCTGCGAGTTATAGTGAAGCTGATTTGTGTATTAAGAGTCCTCCACTGCCAACTAGTGTTTTGGAGGTGTAACTGCAGAGTGACACAGACACACCACCGCACAAGTAAAAATAACGTGAAGATTTTTTTTTTTTCTAATCGACTAATCGATTAGTTGAAGATTATGTGCGACTTCAGTTGACCAAGATTTTCTCTGGCTGGCTACAGCCCTGGTATTTTATGAGATAAAGGCGAGGTGTGATGTGAGGGTTCGGCTCACTTCATAGTTACTTTGTGGGTGTGCTGCAGGCAAGCAGAGAGGGTGGGTGTTATTTGGCCTGAGAGTCTCTGGGGCCTGATAGGAGTCTATCTAATGAAACAGCCCATAGAGGAACCCCAGACAGCCATGGCAATAACTGTACATCTTGACTGTGGTCAGAGCTAATCGGTGGGTGGACAGGAGCAGCTACAGCCTCAGCTCCAGTCAGAGCGATCACTGTGAGGCTGAACAATGGAGAGCAATACCTACGCAGCTGAAACAGAAAATAAAGCAGTAAAGGTCTCCTATACTGACATGTTTTACAAAAACAAATACTCTGCTGCTCACCTACTCCTCCCTCATTTTAAAAAATCCAAATGCAAATATTTTTCATTTCAATATTTTGACACAAGATGTCTTCTTCCTCTCTGAAAGTCCCTTCTCGTTGTATGTGCACAGGAGGTTCCACATCACACTAGCTGGGATGTCGAATAGTAAAATAACCTTATATGTTCAAGTCTTCAACTCAGATTTAAGAAGAACTAAGAGAGAAATCCTTCTGCACAGTGAGGCTCCAATGAGTGGCAATAAGCAAAACACATTTTTTAGTGACTTTGCTTCAAAATGAGAAGACTGTGCCTAACATGTCATATATCACATATAAGTAAGACACAGTGTCGATGTGAATATTACAAATGAAATCATTATTTTCATGCTTCGTCCTCCTCAAAGGTCACAGGGCCTGCAGTGTGCGACAGCATTTCCAGTCCATTTTCAATCCGAAGTCGCCAAATACCGCCGCATCGACGCCAAAAGCAGCCGTTCATGTGTCGACATAAATGACTCATTCTAAGGTAACAAAAACACAACGATTCTTATTTTCAGGATATTTCACACTAAAGAAAACATGTTCAACACGTTCTCATCCCAAGTCGTCACATAGCGCCACTTTGTAAGAGGACTTTCACCCCTGCTTTTTGCGTGCCAGGTATCTAACTGTGTGTGCTGTTGACGCTGCTACCAACATCAACAACATGTCAAGAAAAATACGTGGTTAGGTTTAGAAACAAACGTCATGGTTTGGCTCTACAGTCGGCCCCCTGGGTAAAAGTCCTGGGTTTGTTGGACCAATCCACTGCCCCTCCCGCTCACCCTATAGGGACCTCTGAGCTCCTTACTGGCAGCTTTTCAACCTGACACCATACAGCTAGAGCGGGACGTTATCTGACAGAGGACAGGAGACACTGCTACAGGACGTCTGCAGTGTTTGCTCCACTGTGACTTTGGTGTCCTGAGACAGACGACACTTCTAACATGTGTGTTGTCCCTCAGTCAGCAGGACACCTGCATGTGAAGTGTTTGTCTCAGGTCTTAATCTGTCCTCTCAGAGGGCGTTAAATGCACCCACAGGTCAGTCTGTCAATAATTTGCAGTTGGAAAAAAAGGACATAAATAGCATTATATTTTATCCCAATACTCAGCATATCACAATAATATCATATTAAGTATCCTGATGATATTGATAATAATGTCTGTCTCTGCTACATAACCTTTCAGCTTAGATTTTTAGGGATATGAATCATTAGATACTGCAAGGAATGACATCGCAATAAGCAAAAATAGCCACGCAGGAATTCAGTGGGTTAATTTAAAGTATTATAACATCTGATATGAAAAATCCTCCGCAGCAAAAAAGAAACTGAGACTGTGAGCCCATTTCTGACCAGCATATTTATCTCTGCTAACAACCTCTGTGTCAGCTGTGTTCATTATCACTTCTTCCCAGCCTCCCTCCTCCAGTTCAAACGTACATAGAATACACAGAGCAGGCTTTAGTCTGTTTCTTGTCTTTGTTAGTGGTGAGCTTGATTTGTTAACTTAAATATGGATACTTCTTATTTTTACTTCCTTCTGTGTGTAACTTTTGTTGTTTCTAAGGTCTCCAGCTTACAAGGATGGCAGCCAAAAATATAACATCACACATCCCTCTGCTTTGTTGTAACAAAATGCTAACAAAAGCTTTTTTTTCTGACTTAATTGGCATTACAGAAGCAGTCAGGTTTCTGTGTTTTCTTTTGTTCCATGCCCAAAACCAAGACCGATTCAACTTGAGCGATGACGAATTCAAGGAGGCAAAGTGCACACAGTTGCTCATTAGTAGGAAGTTTTTTAATTGCTAGTTTGGATGAACTTCTTTTAAGAAGTGAAAAAGTGACTACTGACAGTTTCCACCCACCCTTCACTCCGATCCAGGTTCCCGGCTGCTCTGAGAATCATTTTTCCAACTTTTAGCGATGTGGTGGGCGCTGACAGGACCGGAGCAGCCTGCCTGACAGACAACAAGCTGCAGCGCGGCTTGCTGCATAATTTATGAAGGCAGATGTACAAGGCGGGTTATTAGCTCCCCATGCTACGCTGCTCCCCTGATTTACAGTTTAAGGAAGCGAGTATAACAAATAGAACTCATAAACAAATCAAACCAGTGACAAGTTTGTTTGTCTGCGGGTGAAAACGTGCAAAACGGAAGGAGACGAGGAGGAGGGAAGAGGGAAGAAAAATACACAGCGGCCAATTAGTGGATGTTGGTGTGATTGTTAATGACGCAGAGGCACTCGGCATTCTGGGTGGGAGAGGCGTCACCTCTGCTACCTCTCATTATAGGAGATGGATCTCACAAGTTTGCAGTGGCTGCAGCTATTAGGCAACAAATAGGTGGCTATCATGCAGGACATGGGACTGAGACAGCTTCATCTTAATGAGAGCCTTTCTTATCCTTAATGAGCCTAACTAACTCTCTCCCTCTATCTCGCTCTCCCTCTGTGGATTTCATCCAGCTTCCTTCATCCCTCCCGTCCGTCCCCCTCTGCGGGCCCTGTGGTTTATGATGATGGAGCTCTGAGGGTAATATACATTTTAATGCTCCGTAATGGGAGGGGATGGAGGGATAGCAGAGGAGGGGAAAGAGGGAGAAAAGAAAACAAGAGGAAACAGTGGGTGGATTAGAAAAGGCCTCCTCTCTGAATGCCTCAGCTTTAAATTAATGAGGAGGCTGAGCGCACCACGATAAATTTAGCTTTTCATGTTTAATTATGCTATGACTGCGGTAGTTCAGTGAGGATAAATCACACAATTATTATGCTCCTCACCCATCGCCTGTGTTGTTCTCTCCCTTCTTTCTGTTTTTCTCCTCCCATCTATTTGTTGTTGTTGTTGTTTATTCATAAGCTGATGTCTTTCCTTAATAGTGCCGTGTGTGTGAGAGGAAATAAGGCCTAATGTTCCTATCATAGGGAGCAAAACTCCCTCTGTGAGAGAGGCGGAGACGAATTGAAGAAGGTGAAAGCAGGTCTAGAGGGAGGGGGAGGGGAGACGTAAGGTCGCACTATAGAGCCGTTACAAAGTCCCTTCTTTATGCCTCCTTCGTATTTTTACACACAGCCAAACGACGGTGGCTTCAGGTCATTTTAGTGTCTGATTTCAGACAGCATGTCGGCATCATGGAAGCAAGAGGTGTGAAACATAACATACGCACTGGCAGCGCTTTCTAAACAACAACAACAGCATAAAGTGGCAATAACAATCATTTAGAGCCTGGTCTCACTGCAAAATCATCAGAATCAGGCGCTTGGGCAGAGACTTACAGCGTCAGAAACAAACAGTGAAAAGGGCGTCTTTTAACGTCGGCATGATACGTGGTTATTTGCCGTTATAGTTTAAGGATGCCCGGCGGTGTCAGGGGGTCCAAGAAACACTGACCTTCACCTGAGAGAGTAACGTTCGCCTCCTGTAAAATTCTAAAGCCAAACCCTGTTCTGTTTTTCCTAAACCCAACCATGTGTTTTTGTTGTTGAGGAAGTGCTATTGTTTTGAAAGACACTGTATGTAAATGTTAAATTTCCAGTGAAAATGTAAGTGTATTTTGAAAGAAGAGAACTCAATACGGTGTCTCAGAATGTCAACAACCAACACACCCAGGGTACCTCGCACGCAGGAACCTCGTACCTTCTTCAAAGAAGAAGAAGTTAGCAGCCAACCTGCTGCAACCAACTGCTGACCAGAGCATGTGAGCGGAGCGGGTGAAAATTTCCGCTCCTCGCTCACAGACCTGTCACTTTGCACCGCTCGTCCGCTTGGCTTGGTTCTGTGCATTCGTTGCTCCACTCCATCATAAATTTTATCCCGCTCCACTCGTTCACCACTCCACTCAAAAAAACTGTGTCGTACTACCCTAACCTGTAATCTTCTATTCACAAATAAAACATGAGCTTGGTAGATTCTCTGGGGAAGCCCTCTCCCTGCAGTTGGGGACCGTTCTCCAAGGTACCGCTGCTTCTCTTCTCAGTTTCTTTTCTGAAGTACACAGTAAACTCCATAGTTTTGAAAGAAAATAGTGTGGGTGTGTGCAGGTGCAAAGATGCATTCTGGGTGGGGCATGAGCGACCAGAGTGAAATTGGAGCGAGAGATAAGGCTCCGCTGCACCTTTTAAAAATAAGAGCCGCTCCTCGCTCAACACAAAATCCTCCTGCTCCCTGCTCCGCTCACATGCTCTGCTGCTGACTGGTGTTTTGTCGTTCGCGAACAAATTGTTCAAAAGAACGAATCTGTTGAGTGAACGTACTGAACTAAATCACTTCCAGAACGAATTCGTTCATTTCTCCAAGCTAACAGCTAATGTAGCCAGGAGTCAGGCCACATGAACACAGTCACACAGCTCCCCATTGTTTTAACAGACTTAGTTTACAGATAAACAAACTTAAAACGTTCAGCTGGCCAGTAATGAGACTCACCAGTGCAGGGCAGACGCTCCTCCCGCCAAACACTGAACGAATCTTCTGAACAAATCTTTATAATGAACTGATCCTAGTGATTCAGTAACATCTACAGAACTGCTCTGCCCATCACTACTACTGACAGGTTGCATCAAGTAGCATTATGACATGTTCAATCTGTGATCAGTAAAAATGAGTCCTGGGTGAAGGTCAGTTATAAAGATCTCATGATGTGTTCAAGATAAACTTGTCAAATGTAGCTTTTGGGGAATAACTTACAGAGATTAAGGTGTTTGTAGAAAAAAAATGTTGATGTTTTCTCAGCAAAATAAAATAGATATTAGAGAAGAAATTATGATTAAAGATGTTTTTCATGTGAAAGGTTGAATTAAAGGTTGTTTCATTAATATGTATGATTGAATTTGTCTTAATTCAAAGGCAGTGTAATAAAGGGCTTAATTACTTTAAAACAGCTCAGTTATTTTTTATACTGTAGATTTCTTTGCTTCCCTGGAAACAAAAGGGGTAATGAATCGCAACAAAAACTAAAACTAAACTAACATCAATATTGGCTATTGGCCAAATTGTTATTTTAAACATTAGTATCTGTCCAGAGATTCAAATTTGGTGCATCCTAGTCTGTATTTGTTTTTATCTACAATGCTGTGTTTTATGTTTTATTAGTAGCTGTTTTTGTTTTATGTGCATTTGAGAAGACACATCAGAAGGTTTTTCCTCGTGAAAAAATACCATATTTTCTGGTGCTAGTTTTGATAAATAGATAAATTAAAATAACATATTTATTAAAGGAAAAAATTAAAAATCAAGGACATTTCTCTGGCATTTCAATTTTCTTTTTTTTTTTTTTTTTTTGCTGCATCAAAAAGTACTGTACCCTGACACCACTGTACCGAGCTGAACAATTATGTGAACCGTTACACCCCCGGCACAAAGGCTACTATATGAACTGTATACATACATGTTTTGACACATGTCAATGTAGATTATTATTTTTGAATCAAACCTTTCACTGAGTTGATAATTTTTTAATCAGACCATTGTCATGCCATTTAAAGTGTTCAGTATTTCAATATCCAGCCCCAATTTAAAAAACTTTCCCCACTTAAAAAAGCAACACATAAAGCGTGCACCTGTTTGTGAAGCTGATGCAATGATAAACCCAGCGACCATCTGCAGCTCTCTGCCTCTCAGAGCGAGTGCAGCTTGCTCTGACAGATGTGAACGAGGCTCAGAATGTAACTGTGATACAGTCAGTGTGAGTCTCTGTAATGCCGAGCTACAGGTGCTACACTGATGTAAATCTCCTCAATCTGCACTAATCCCAGACTTCACTGCAAATGCCAGATGAGCCGCTTCCCTCAGCAGGATCCCATGGTGATCACAGTGTTCCTCCTCGAGTCAGACTGTCAGCTCGGAGGCTGATACTGATCACTTTGGACTCACACTGCTGATAGACGGTATTCAAGTTTGAACAGTTACATGCCAACGGAGCTATTTATAGATGGGTAGCTGAAGACGTCTAACATTTAGTCACTGCAGTGTGTCAAGTGTATCAAGAACTACACAAGGTAATAAATAGATTTAACAGTTTTTCATGATGCTCACACACATTGAGCAAAACATGGGTGAATGTAACAAACTCTTTTTGTACAGTAAGAGCCTTCTGAATAATAGTGATGGCCAAATGAAGCCTCATGAAGCATTTTCCTTTTTAATGAGCCCACTAGATGGCGCTTTTTGTTCAACAAAATGTTGAAAGCACACTGAATTGCCATTCTTTGAGTCTCTCTCTTTAAACCATGAGCACCATCTAGTGGGCTCAGAAAATAAAGACAATGCTTCATGAGGCTTCATTTGGCCATCACTACTGTCATTGCTTTCAAACAGATTCATGTTTTATCACACTTTCAAAGCAGTTCACACACTTCTCAAAGACTGACATCAAACCTAATTTAATAACCATGTCAATGCATTGTGCAGCCAATAGAAACTGCTCTTTGTATTCCATATATCATCAGCACCTGCGTGAATTATTTGTCCATAGTTCATCAAATAGTCCTCGACCTGCAACAAAAGTCAATAGATTTAAGTTTATATTAAACCCTGTCACTTTTTTATGTCTGACAGTATGTGCACGTGATTTGGAAGAACTACAAAACCTGAATCATTTTGGTTTTGTGTGAGAATCTTGGTGGTGTTAACAGGTCCTTGCAACACAAAAACAGAACTATAATATTTTACTGAATAAAAAAGTCACAGAGATTTCAAATACTTTCTGGCAGTATATTCCCTCAGTAGGGGTGCTCATTGCAAAAGCGATGGCTGCAGAGGTTGATATCGATTGCTGTAGTTCCGACTTTATTTTCCATTTTCAAATAAACATGAAAACACATTTTCAATGGGGCACAGATGAAGGTTTTAGTGTCAACGTTTGGTTTGAACAAATTTTGAGAAGGTGGCGTCATTATGCAAATGTGTTGATGTCATTTCGTCCTCTGTTTAGAGCTGTATGTGAGCTGTTATTAAAAAAGTAACTGTGAATGGAAAAATGTGCCAAACAATCAAGGAAAATGAAGATATATTGCAGTTTACAGATTGTACCACTGTCAGCACAACAGACGTGTGGATTAAACTGTGACTGCTTTGACACATCCTGCAAAAGTAGATACACTCCATTTTGCGCATGTATAAAAAGACTGTATAAATAATGAACATAGCTACTGTAATGTCACCTGTTGGTTTGTGGACATCTGTTTTGAAGCCTTGGCAATTCTGTTGTCATCTGTGACTCGCTGAGCAAATTCAAATTGTGCTTTCATGAGAACTCTGGATTCCCAGGGTACAAAGAATGGCAATCCAGTGTGTTTTTAACCTTTTGTTGAACAAAACAACATCTAGTGGGCTCAGAAAACAAAGTAAATGCTTCATTTGGCCGTCACTAGATGTGACGTGTGCTTCAGTGTTTATAGGGAAGGCTCGTTACTTAGAAAATACATGATATATAGATAACTTAGCAAACGTTAGATGATTTACTGTACACCATGAAATATTATTTTGTATCAGCACTCGCCCCCTGGTGCTTTGAATACCCCACGCAAAAAGTTATATTCCATAAATAACATTCGAGCGGTCAGCTTGCCGCCTGAACATCTCGCTAGATGTCATGTTGTCCGGGGAAAAGAACGACTGCAGTCGGAGGAAGACACAAACAAACAGAGAGCATGACTCACCGCATTTTGGCAGTTTGATGATAGAATCCTGGGCTGTAGGTTGAAGAGCTGGAAGCCACAGATGGAGAGGAGGATGGTGTTCCTGGGGACCTGCATTAATGGTTGACAGAGTTAAACTGGTTTTTGTACTGGTTTATGGCCGAGACCTCCACAAGTTTAGTGTGTTAAAGGGATAGTGATCCAAGCGTGCACACGTGAGCAAGTTAAGTTTAAGTTAAGTTGTAATGTGGAAACAACATGGACGCTACAAAGATGATATGTTGCATTTTAGCGCTCAGAGCGTTTAAACAACACGAGCAGATCAGGTGAAATATGATGGGAAACTCATGTTTCTGATTTTTCTGACATCAAATAAACGCAGCACATGGCTGTGGAGGTTACTGAGGCATCAGACACCCTATTGTGCAAAATATATCAAAAGATTTGAAAGGTTCGGTACATTTACATCTATCAACTCAAAGAAACCGGAGATAGAACCGGACCGCCCTCACAACCAGTCACAGATTGCTCTCCAGCCCATCCCATCATGGTGTCACATTTCCTTCCAGCTCACTCTCCATTCCTTCACAGAGGAAATATTCTCCTCATGGAGGTGTAAGGGTTATGCCACATGCTCAGACGTCCCTCTTGAACTGAATGTGGACACGTCTGCAGAGGACAGTATGGGATGGATCAGGCTGTAAATTATTTCCCAGAGTGGACAGACGATGGGATGCTGATGTGACCGAACACAGGGTAGACTAGCACTGTTGTACTTCTACATCCGTAGCCGTCCCATACAGCTATGTGTTTGGATAATGAATAGTTTTGTGCTGCATAACTGGAATTACTTTAGTTTCATTTCGTGCACTTGGAATGACTGTTGAAGCATATTGCAGCACTTCTTATTCATTTCTGTGACATACACTGCGAGTCCATGTTTAAAGAACTCTCCTTCTGATGATGGAATATTTGCTCATGCCAAGGTCATTTTTTAGGTACTTGTGTAATGAGTGGCAAAGTGTTGGCAGAGTGTCAGTGCTCTGGAACAAGAGTTGATCTTGAAAAAGTGAATTGAATATAGAGATGGAGCTTTAAAAATATATATAAGAGTCCCTATTGCATCAGTTAAATGAATGAACACAAACTGTGCCACATTTCTCTTCTGACAGAAAAGGTATGTATAACTGAAGGGACTCTGAAAGACACGTAGACGATGTTAAAGAGTCAGCCATGAGTCCGTCCATTACTGACCCTGCTTCAATCACATTAAAGATTTTTGATTGATTGATTTGATTTTTGACAGGAACATAGGCTTAGTTACATTAATGGCAACTGTAGTAAATTCCACCTCTATGTTGGGGCCGTGATGAACCATCAGCTGAGGATTTGCATCAGCTGCTCACCTCAGATGCAGCTTCCCTGCCAATAACACCACCTGACAAGAGCAGATTTTTGCATAGTTGTCTATGTTTGGGTTCCTTGTCTCGTGTTTTTCATTCATGTTTAATCTGCTTCCTGTTTTATTTTGCAGATTCTCTCCTCATGTGTCGTGTCTGGTTTTACTTCCTGTCTTTGTGTGTTTTCCCGCCTGTTTTCTGTCACACCTGTCTCGTTAGTCCTTCCCTGTTCCCAGAGTCTTCCCTTCACACCTGCTCTGTATTAGTCTTGTCTGCTCCACCCTTGTTGTCAGCCAATCCCTGTTTCCCTCCTCCAGCTGCTGTGTCTCGTCCTTGTGATTAGTTTCTGTGTATATACCTGTGTGTTTCCTCTTGTTCTTGGTCAGTCCGTCTGTTGTTCATCATGCTTCCTTTCTGCTTTGTTTGCATTTTGAGTTGCCTGGATGTTTTCGATCAGCTACATTAAAGCTCACTTTTTGTTAGAAACTCAGACTGTCCTCTTCTCAACTGACATGTAACAGTCTGAGCAAAAAAGAATAAATCTGGTGGGCTCCAAAACGTTGTGCAACTCTCAAGGCCTGTGTCCATGTAGCGTCTTTCTTCAGCAGGAAATGACACTATGAGCACTTGTTATATCCCTCAGGGGACTGACTCTGTGATGATGTTGGCAGGTTCTGATGTTGTAAAATTTGAACAAATCTAAGCAGTATTTTCAGACATTACTTTTTTGTATTCAGCACAAGTTCAGCTACAATAATATCCATGTAGTATGTATTCCATTGTGATACTTTGTGAGAAAATAGATAAATAAAACTTTTGTTAAAAGCAGTTTTAAAACTGTGCAAGAATATGTAAAAAAAACAAAACAAAAAAAAACATGTCCTTAGCCATTGTGATGATTATTTTTAATTTGGTCTCTTCAGGTGATTCAGACCAGTTGAAACCAAAAGAAGGAGAGCAATTATTATCATTATCATGTGAATAGTGGGGGGTGGGTAGTTAGCGCTCCGTCTCTACTGTTTTATCTAAATCATGTTATTACAAAAATCTCATTGTTTGTCAGAGGACACATTACAGAGTGTAAATTATAAGGTTTCTGTCAGTATTTTTCTCATGCTTGTATGATGGCTGAGCTTCTGTCCCTGAAGGTTAATGATGTGCTACAAATGCGTTTCTTTCTATGACAATATCTTGACACTAAAAATAACTAGGTAGCTAACATAATGCTACTACGACCAGCAACGTCCAGTGTGTCCCAAAAACTGAACTTTTCTGCCTTTGGTGTGACAGTAGACAGTAGCCAAGCTAAATTAGCGGCAGTGACACCGTTGCCTCCTGTCCTGTTCCTGCAGGGGTCCGCCACAGGAACAGGACAGCACCACACTATTTTGTTCTGTTTTGTTCTAAAAATGTGGGCGTGCAGCCTCGTTCTGTGGACGATAAACCAGGTGCAGACTTCCATCTGTGTCACCGCTGATGAGGAAATACAGCGAGTGCTGGACGGAGCAGTGAGTGACAACAACCCCGCCCACATTTAAGAGGACTGTCTGAACACACCGAGGGTCTAGGTACCATGTCTGAAGGCTCACTGCTGGTTCCAAAGGTGCTGGACTGAAAGGGTTTGGAGGAGACGGGGCTTGAGAATGCTGAGATGAAACAAAGAGCACTTCCTGGTACAGAATTCATCGCTGTGCCTTATTTTTGGAATCAAGAAACCTAAGCTCGCCTCAAAATATTTCTATAGTTTAGTGAAATAATAATAATAAGAAGAAGAATTAAAAGAATTTGTGAAATTAAATCCTCAAACAACAAGCTTTGTGAAACTGATATGATATTCCCGTCAAATCTTTCATGTTACGATGTTGTGCTAAACAAAAAGCTCTGAGTGGAAGTTGTTTCATGTTATGTTGAGTGAGTGATTTGGGGTTTAAAGTGAAGTTGACGTTGCATCAAACCAATCAATTTCATTTTGACCTTGTTGCTCTCGAAGCAGCATGGCAGCACTCCGTCCTCTCCTGAAGCTCAGCCCTCCGATGTAAATGTTTAAATATTTTCTCCTCTATCTTCTCTCTCTGCACAGCTCCTCTGTAATTGCGTGTCTCTCAACAGTTTTCAGGTGTGTGTATGTGTGTGTTTTGTTTGACTGCTTCTCATTGTCAAACAGCTCTGGGCTTCGTGTTAGCTTGCTACACTCTTTTTGTTGTTGTTTTTTTTGAAAGGCAAATCAATGTTGATGCTTTTGACCAGCTCGGTCTTACCCAATTTCCTTTGGCCAATTTTGAGATTTTCAGTTTCAAATGAATAAGGGGACCCCTGTCAGAGCTGACTGATTGCATTTCCACAGAGCCTCAGTGGCATGTTGTGCCTGAGATCAACTTGGCATCCTGGCATGAAGGCAATTTCCATAAAACGCACAACTACCCCCATGTCTCTCAGTGTGTACTACACAGAGTCACACGCCAGTGCAGCTACACAAATTAACACCACTGCTTCCAGTCTCTCTCTCTCTGTCTCACACACACACACAGTCAGCAGCGGGGTCCACAGCGCTGTGGCTGTACTCAGCTCTGTGCAGCAGTCTGGGGTGGTGGCATGTACAATCCTCTCCTGACTGTCATCAATATGCTAATCTGGGAGAATTAACGAGTGAGGGGTAACTTCTCCACTTAAACACACACCACGAGATGAGCACGGGCCTGTGGAGGACCACTCACACACTCACACACACTCACACACTCACAGAAACAGCATTATAGAACTGTTTACATCTGTTATTTATGGTTGAAAACCTGACAATTATTCTGCATGTATATCATAGCTTTTATGGTGCAGAATTATAACTACTAGTCCATACCCACTGAGTGCACAGTTGCCCACGTACAGTTTCACATGGTGTGTGTTTGGGATACAGGTCATAGGAAATTGCAGATTGAATACTCAACTGAACCCATTAAGAAGATCAATGTATTCAGACAGAGCGTTTATGGATTTGATAGTACGATTGCTTTATTGAAAGTACAAGAGCACCATTGCCAATAGTGGGATAGTTACTGGCCTCAAACTGTACATTAGTAGTTGAGGTAGCACGTTGAAAGACAGATAGTTAAAGTGCTTATATGTTGTATTGAAATAGTAGCTTTGTCACCTTCTACATATATGCCAGTCCTCAATGCCTGTGTGCAGTTTCACGTAGATTGACCACGTCAGTGAGGAGAAAAACGTGGAACAGACACACACAGACAGGGTTTTGGTCATTATATATTAAGATGTTAAGTGAAACATTAGTACATCCACAGGTGGTTTCAAACCTCCGTCATCAAGTTATTTTTTAAAATCTTTTTACTTATTGTCGGACTGCAAACTCATCAGGGGTGAAAAAGTGACAAAGAAGCGAATCCTCCAGGAGGTGGGATGTGGATTCCAGCTAATGTTAGCTTGAGGATAAAGAAAACAAACCCAATTCAACCGTATTGAAGTTTACAGGATCCTGAACTCCCCATTTCAATCATGTGTTAACACACATCAACCTTCCTGTTGCATTAATGCCACTTTCTTGTCACTCTGTTCTTAAAATAGCTCCTGTTTCCTCTGCATATCACAAGACGTATCAGATATAAATAGATTAAATGTAAGATTGAAATTGATGAAATTAACTGTTTGTGAACGATTCTAACCCCCTTTACTGACCTGTTGGGAGATGGGAGCAGTCAGTTGGTTTGGGTATTTTACCTTAACCTGACTTTTGACCTCTTTACTAAACTTAACCTGTTTCAAAATAGGAATTAAATCTTTACAGAAAACAATTAAGTTTATCAGTTTGAACATTAAATATTTGTCTTTGTGCTGAATTACTTGAATGTAGGTCAAAATGAGTTGGGGTTGTAAATAACACAGTCAAACCTAAAATTAGAAGAAAAGAAAAAATAATAATTTTCAACTGTTGGAATCACACAACATACAATAATTTCAATTAACCAGATATTTCATGTCAGATAGCTTTAACATCCATGGCTCTAATTTGGTGTCTATGCACAGTACAAATGTGTAAATCAATTAAATATCTCTCTTCACCAACAACTCTCTCAGGATCCTCCATTTCTACCAGTCCAGCTCCCAGTGTCTCCATCCAAAACAGCAGGTAACCAGGGGCAACTGCGCCGTGCGTCATCCTCATTTTAATGAGTCTGGACAAAGTGTTGCCTGCAGCTCTGTATTTTTAACTACAGCACAGGTAGAGGTGAGGCTGTGAAGAGTAACGTGATGTGTTGGATTGTTGGGGTTAAAGTTTACAGCAGTGCTCCCAGAAATAAAATATCCAACTTTATTTTTGTTTCATTAAAAGATCGTCTTTTGTCGCAATGTGAAGATTAGGCCGATAAACTGTTTGGTTTCCAGACTGTCAGCAATGATCTGAGTTTCTGTCAGTCATCAGGCATCACAAGGAAAACTGTGTCTGCAGCTGCTTAGTCAGTAAACTGTTTCTTGACTCCCAAAAACAGTAGATAATACTCTTCTCTTTCTGAAACAAAAAAAGTTTTCCTGATCTAAGAGTTAAAAAACTCAGTTTTCACTAAACTCACTCTCTGAAACAGGGAAACAAGCAAACGTACGCTGGGTTCAGATTACACGACATGTTTGTCTGTTCCGACAGTCACTATGTCAGATTAGGCGATTGTCGAGTCATAAAATTCTGCCATGACTCGGCCGAGAGACATGACAGACTACATGTTGGTCCACAACCAATCATTGCTGGTCGTCTTTAATGACGTGTGATGTCATCGGATTATTCTTGTTCTATTTTTATTACTATTATTATACTTTCAGTCACTGTGTCTGTTCACGTCTGAAATGTTGTTGTAGTAACATAAAAAAAAAAGTGCCATCAGATGGGCGGAGCTACATTTGAAGCACCGTACGCAAACATGCAAGTCACTGAATCCTCCACTACAAGTTCCTGCAAATGTTTCACAATAAAAGCCTTTTTTATATATAAAACAAAGGGATTATCCCCACCAAAACAATAAGGCGAATTTTCATTTTGAACAGATACAGGAAGTTTTCAGTTTGAAATGACGACGGGCAAACGGAGCAAATAAAAATGAAAATAGAAAAATATGGTAAGGCCCAGCCACTCTTTTTGAATTGTATTCTTTTATGTCGTTCTCCATTATAAAGAATTAACATTCATTGTTAGCTCGATGCTAACGGCAATACTCACCAGGTTGCCGAAGTGTGTCTGCTATTTCATGCCAGCATCTTTCATCTTCTGGTAACATTTTCCATTTTTTTGTCATCAACACATTCTCACTCCGGCCTCATTACATATCGACGTTTGGTCATGGACCTTTGACACAGACATACGACGTGCAAGGATGGTTGGTTGGTTGCTGCCGTTCTAGGATGCTATGTCAACTTCAGTACACTTTGCATACATCTCTTTAAAAATAAAAGCACTGCGTCAGCACAACACCTCAAATTGACGTTTTTTTTTGTGGCTGGGTTTAGAAGGAAAGAAGTGTTTGGCTTTACAATAGTGCAAAAAGCAAACACTGGCCTCCCCGCTGAAGGTCAGTGGTTGTTGGACCCATCCACAGCCCGACTCGGACTGTCGCCACCTTAACTTACGTTGTTTCCCCCTGATGACGCCGGGCACGTTACATAATAACAGCAACCAGCTGCGTATCATGTCAACATCAAAGGACGTCTTTTTTTGTCGGTGTCTCCAAGTGACGGCTGTGACGACAACACTTGTGGAGGACAAAACACCATCTATTATGACACGCCACATGGGATAAAATAATTGATTATCGTGCACGACACTAGTAGGCGATCCAAGCCGACACCGCAGGGCGGCCATGTCGGGCTATAATCAGGCTGATATCGTGGAGTCTGAACCCAGCATTAAGTAAATCAGGGTTTAGCAGGGAAGCATCAATCTGTGGATCAGCAGGAAGAGACAACGGCTGATGCAAACTAGACAATCTGGCAGGGACTGTGAGGAGATGAGCCGGAATTCTGTGAGGCTGATTAGGGAAATGGGAAGCAGGTGAGTGTGTGTGTAGGAAAGGTCAGGTGATGGAACAAGTGGGACAGTGGATCCTGCAGGACAGGAGGGAGTGTCTGGATCCGTAATGACAGCGGAGTCAGGACATAGCAGAGTAAACAGAGCAGGTAACAGAATGGATACTAGGAGTTGGCTGGAGTTGTGACAGCTTGTGTCTCCAACACTAAGGTAATTAGAGTATGCAGAGTTATCATCCGCCTCACATCAGCGTTTCATTTGGAAATCCTCACAAAGTGATGTCCTCAGGCTGCAAACAGCAGGCTTTCAGCTGATGGGAGCTTAGCAGCACATTATGAATATGCCTCCTGCACTGCTTTTATCAGCATGGCCTTGCCTCCACTGGTTCTGTCGTGGATATGATAATGCATTCAATAACATGGTTTTCTCTCTCAGATTATATTTTCCCCAGAAACAATCAGGGGAACTATTTTTTTTTTCTTCCTCTTCCCGGGGAACGTCGGGTTGTTTTCACTGTGAAACAAAATAGCCCATTTCCAGACAAGCTGTTAAGTGCTGGAGGTAATGCTCTCATATTCTGCATCACCTGCACTGCAAAAGTAAAAGCCTCAGATAAGGCAGAGGAGAAAAAAAGAAAGAAAGAAAAGAAGAAATGCTCAAGTGGGATATCTAGCTGGCAGAATCCATTTGGAGTGAGCAAGCAATTGCTGCTCATTGACACGGCAATGTCTTAAGCCTGGTTGGTGAATGAATATTTTTGCAAATATATTGCATGATTTTACAGTAGAGGGCCTGCAGCAGATGCAAACACAGTAAAAAGCAAGACAATAATCTGCGAGGGGAGCACGGTGTGTGACTGCGATCAGCTCTTATTTCACTTTCAGGAGCCCAAACAATTTTTCAATATCATGTATTGCACATTGGATGCACAACAACACGGCGAGAGGGGGAATAAAACTCTGCATATGATTCTAAGAGGAGGACGCTGAAGTAGATTACTGTTTGTTTCCCCTCCTCTGCTGCGGACAGTAAACCTACGCAGACACAGTGTACGCTCCTAAATGAAGAGATACCATGTAACTAAAAGCTTATTAGCTCATCAAAGGCTTTTGGAGTTCCCCCCGCTTCTCTGCTCGCTACGCTCAAAGTGTCAATGTTAGCAGAAAGGATCTCATTAATTTTTGGTGGATGAAGAACAGTGGCCACTACTCCAGAGTAAACAGCAAGGTTTTAATAATAATGGGCCGACAGCTGGGGCTCTTTGTCTCTCTCGCTGTTAAATGTCCTCTGAAGGCAAAATAAGAGGTGTGATGGTGCTGCTGCTCACCAGAGGAGAGGGGATTCTGGGAAGGTATGGGATCCTTTTGAAGGGAGCGAACCCTGAGGAACAGAGGGGAGAATATAAGAGATCACTTCTCGGGCCGTTCACTTGTCGACAGTCACTGAGTGGGGAGATTCAGAGTTAAGGACTCTCAGGTCATAATATGGCTGTCTCCACAGTGAGTTTGTGTTATTACGCCCTCTGCTGATTGTTACCAACTACTGAGTCACAAATTCATGCAAATTATTTGCTTGTTTACAGGCGAACAAACGAGTTGAAACAGCTACGTGTCCCTGCAACACACAAACAATCAGTTAGTGAATAGATTTGTTAAAATGCAACACATTCTCACTCTGTTTGCTCATGGACTTTCCACATCCACATATAACGTCCAAGTAGTGATGGCCAAATGAAGCCTCATGGAGCATTTTCTTTATTTCCTGAGCCCACTAGATGGCGCTCATGGTTCAAAGAGAGGCTCAAAGAATGGCAACTCAGTGTGCTTTCAACCTTTTGTTGAACACAAAGCGCCACCTAGTGGGCTCAGAAAATAAAGTAAGTGCTTCATGAGGCTTCATTTGGCCATCACTACATCCAAGGTACCCTGGGTGTGTTGGTTGTTGACATTCTGGGCGCCGTGTCAACTTCAGCCTGTTACATGCATTGTCTGTTTTCAAAATACACTTCTGTTTTCACAGGAAATGTACAGTTTGCATACAGTCTCTGTCAAAATAAAAGCACAACGTCGGTACAACAACAAATGCAGGTAGCTATGTTTTGCCAACACAAATGTGGTTGGGTTCAGGAAAAAAGAGCAGGGTTTGCCTTTACAAACAGGAAGTCAATGGTTAAGGGACCCATCCCCTTCCTGCCCACCCTACTTGGACTTTTACCACCTTAACTTTCGTTCCTGTCCCACCGTCTTTCCCTGGGGCACCATTAAACTAAAGGTGAGTGGCTGCGAATCCTGCCAACATGAGAGGACAGCTTTTTCATCAGTGTCTGACATCACAAATCACTGCCACTAAAAAAATGTAAAATGCCACTTGTTTATTTAACCGTTGTCCTGATTTTATGCAAATTTGTGCATCGATTAGCAATTTCAGTCTCGTGATATG
This sequence comes from Epinephelus cyanopodus, assembly GCA_026686955.1. Taxonomy (NCBI): domain Eukaryota; kingdom Metazoa; phylum Chordata; class Actinopteri; order Perciformes; family Serranidae; genus Epinephelus; species Epinephelus cyanopodus. Next base: position 2,316,551 of record CM048935.1, read on the forward strand.
ATCGTAAAACTTCAATCAAGAGCTGAGGCTTTTTGCTTTAATCACTAAAATCAACAGGCCTATTTGGGACAGACTTTTCCATCTTACCATCTTTTCACAAAAAAAGATGGTAAATACTATCAAATGTTTTATTTAAGCCACCATGAACATTACTTGAGATACAGACATCGAGGCAAACTCAACCTGTTCTCGTTCTGAGCTTGTCAAATACTGCCACTTCGTCAGTGATGTCAGCAGCAGACACTGAGGTTTAGTAAATAAAGCCACCACGTGCCGTCAGTTTGAAATGCCGCTGATAATAATGTAATATAAGGGGGTGGAAGCTGGAACAGGAGGGGAGGTGGATGGGTCAAACAAACCCCAGACTTTCACCCATGAGGCTGCTGTTCGCTTCCCGTGTGACCTTAAGCCTTTCCAGAGACTTAGGAACACTGCACTGTACTTCTGCTCACACTGCACGAAAGTATGTGGATGGTGAATCAGCCTCTACAGCCATCTGATTACTCACAAGTAGACAATCCATTATGGAGTCACACTCACCTTGAGTGACTGCCGATGATGATTATTGTGTGTGTTTTATATTTAAACATCATAAAAGAAACTACAGCTGTTCGGGGTCCCTTTTGGTTTGGGCTCTCTGGCAGTTGCCTTCCTTGCCGCAAGGTTAAGCCTGGTCTCTACTCTCTGTTGGCTTGGTTAAGTGATCCATTGGCTACACATCAGTATTCTTTTGACTCAGAGACCAAAATAAAGACAAGTTAACCAGATTCACTCTGATCATATATGCATGCAATAAGAAGCAGAAACTTCTGAAAGTCATCCCTCATCCGGTGAGAGTCTCTGTGTGGAGATCACAGGCCAACAGATATATTAAAGGATTCATCTGGGCTCCTCTGCAGCTAAATAAATGTCCCTTGTAATCTATCAGGGCCCTGGCGATGAAGTAGACGGGGCCGCATGTGTTTTATCAGCCTGGTAATTGTTCATGTTGACACACATTGTCTTTGAGAGGATGGGAGGTGAGAGGCATTCCGCCTTATTAATGGTTTCTAATAAAGACGGCCATTTATCAGGCATTATATGGCAATGTCAGGCAGGGCAGGCCTCACACACACAAACACACTCTTACATACACACATTTAGGCACACGTGAAGACCACTGTCTTTGTCTGCACACACCTTGGAAATGCCTAATTTTGCAAAGCAGACTGTATTTGTTACGTGTTAAAGGTGACTGAAGTGTGTTCACAGAAGGTGGAGGCCTGTGGATTGCCTCGAGTAACCGTGTCATGATTTCTGGAAAGAGACATTGCTACTAAGTTCTTAAATGCAACTTTTTGGCAGTTTGAGCAGTGCAAGCCGAGTGTCATTTCCCATTATACTTATAGAAAGGCAGACATCTCTGCAGCCTAACGTTGCAAAAATCAGGCACATCCTGTCTCAAAAAAAGAAGAACTTGTCCGTGCATTTGTAACTTCCAGGATAAATTACTGCAATTCCTTATTATCAGGCTGCACCAGTAACTCCATTAAGACTGTCCAGTTGATCCAGAATGCTGTGACATATGCGTTGATAAAACTAAAAGCTTAGCATTAGCTTCTGCACTTGCTCCCTGTAAAATCCATAATCGAATTGAAAAACCTTCTCCTCACCAACAAAGCTCTTAATGGTCAGGCACCAAATTATCTCAAAGAGCTCATAGTACCCTATTATCCCACAAGAGCACTGCGCTCTTCGAAGCAAGGTTACTTGTGGCTCCTAGATTCTCTGTAAGTAGAGTGGGAGCCAGACCCTTTAGCTCTCAGGCTCCTCTTATATGGAACCAGCTTCCAGTTTCGGTTCGTAAGGTGGACTCTCTCAACATTTGAGGGAAGGCTTAAGAAGTTTCTCTTTGATAAAGCCTATAGTCAGGGCTGGCTCAGGTGAGCCCTGAACCATCCCTTAATTATGCTGCTATAGGCCTAGACTGCTGGGGGATTTCCCATGATACATTGAGCTCCTGTCTGTCCCTTCATCTGCACACATGTATGTCCCATTAATGCCTGTTACTGAGTTAGCATCTTCCCCTGGGTGTTTGTTCTTTCAGGTTTTCCATGAACCATGGTGCCAGCCATTGCAGTTGTGCCTGCTATGTCGGTCCTGCCTGATGCCCACTAAAAGTATTGGTATAAGTAGACTTATTATTTTTATAGTGATTATGGATATTGTCATTGCTGCACATCTATCAGTCCTTCTCAGAGTCAAAAAAGGATCCTTAAACAGCTAAATTTCAAGGCTATGTCATCAGATTACGCTGTAGAACTGCTCCAATGTCCTTCGAATTCTGCCAAGGACCAAGTCCTTCCTTTTGACAATTTTAAATGTCTGCGTATAGAGACAGAGCGCAATGTGTCATAATCTGAAACGAGGCACGCCGATAGCAGGAGCAGGCTGACGGCTGCCCAAATGCTCATCTTCTTAAAAAAGAATCTCCACATCATGCTTTTTCCAAGACGAGCAAGGTAAGGAGAAGAGACACTGAGGTAGACTGGCAATATTAAGCTTATCAGTATACCGCTGCCTCTCTGGTAGGCATAGCGTGCTAAAATAATCCTTTGCCATCTTATTATTAGCTAATTATTAGCTAGCTAATAGCTAATAATGTTAGCTAGCTAGCTAGCAATTCAGTTGTGGAGACTTGAAGGCGCGGCTGCGGAGGCAGAATGACAGCGGACGAGCGGAGAAGCGGAGGGGAAAGCGGACCTCGTTTCCCCTTTGGGAACGTGGCCTTCAGATTATGACGCGTTGCGCTCTGTCTCTATATGCTCAGCTGGCATGAAGCACCCACAATTCTTTGTGCACAATTTGCGTCCACGTGACTGCAGTTGTCTGTGGACAGTCAATGTGAAAAAATACATGCGATTTACTGGTAGTCTTTCTTAATGCCCGATTTGAAGGAACTGACAAGAAAACATTTTACTGCAATTGTTTTTTTTATATAATTTCATGCGACAAATGATTGATTTCATTGGAATGAATGATTAATTGATTGGTGGACTGATTTCTGTCCATTGTGTGCTGCAAGTCTTCTTTGGGATTAATTAGCTCTTTGAGGTGGATTATAGTGTCACACATGTTGCTTTAACATATGGGAACATGACCATCGTATGATTTGCTGCACTCAGCTTCATACTGTGCTTCCTTTTATAAATATGTTTTTTTCCACACAGTGGAGGTAAATTATTTATAGCTGTGATGAATAGATATCAAAATGTAATATTGTGCTGCCTGTTGCTTTTCACACATGTATAATGCAGGCTGTGGTGCTGCTGAGTGTGGCTTATTGGATGTACAGTATGAATTGTTACAGTGCGTTGTGCTGCTGCTTGTGTAACTGGCCTTGAGTGATTTAAGTGGACTCAGTGGCCTCTGCAGCCACAGCTTCTTTTAAGTCTCTGTAGACATTCTTACTATGGTCAGGATAATTATTTTAAAAGCCTCCCTCCTCTTTAGTTTTCTTTTTTTTCTCGATTTTATTCTGGCTCTCTTTTACCTCCCGCCCATCCTCTCTTTATACAGTCTTTATCCTTAACTCTCTGAGTGTCTGTCTCAGGTTCTCTCAACATGGCTCATCACTTTCCTCCAGTCTTGTCTTTTCTAAGCTCCTCCAACAGAGAAAAGGTGCACGATAGAGAAATGCATTTATCACAAGGGAAGTCATTCATCAGTCAAGCATTATTTTCAGAAGACAACAGTTACCAGTGACCTTGTGTCCTAACTGTCCTCTCGGCCTCATGCAGCATTTTTTGGTGCTTCTCATTTCCTGCTATCCTGGTATTGCTTCACCAGCTACAGTGAACACAAGTAATGTTGACTGTTGGTTAGGATCAGAAAATAAACACAGGCTGTCATGTTTAAGTCATAATTCCTGCAGCCTTTCAACCCGTCCAGGACCTGGCACTGCCACTGCTGTGCTGCTGACTGAGATCTTGACTGAGTTCACCTTCCATCAACTCTGCTCTTAGCTCCTCTGCCGGTTGCTGCATGAACTTCCACCGGGCTATTTTGCTGCTTGCGCACTCTCTGAAGAGGATGTGGGCATCGACCCCCAGGCAGGTCAAGGATGTCAAAGAACACAGCCACTGGCCATCCACATGGTCCAGGAAGTTCATGCCATACTTGCTGTCATATAGTACGTCACCAGCTCTTGCTTTGCCGTGGGCCCACACTTGTGTGCACACATTCTTCCTCGGCTTTCCCTGATAGATGGTGAGTGTAGCATTGGCACATTTTAGCACCTCTGTGTGAACAGCTCTGCTCGCTCTCTTGCAGAAGGGGGCAACTCACACTTCATTTTTTTTCCCCTAGGGTGCCAATCAGGCTGGGTGTCTATGAGTGGTAATATTTCTTCCCTTCGCCATGAATGGCTCTGTGAAAGGACGCATGCATCTACTGCTAGCACCACTAAGGTAGCTAATATTACAGCTCAGCCAAGGAGGACGCTGCACTCTCTCGCTGTGGGGTAACCAGCTTCAGTCTGGACATTCTCTTCCTGGAAGTTCACTTGGTTAAAGGATCATCTGCATTGTCCCTTCCGTCACCTTTCCACGTCAGCCTTGGACCAATTTGTCTTCAAGGGCGGGCTGAGCATTGCAGTTGCACCCGTTGGTTCCAAAACAACAATAGCCTCATAATAACAGCAGAGTGATAATAATAATAATAGGACTAGCAGAAGGAATGAGTAGTTCGGAGGACCATCAATTAGACAAAGAAGAATTTTCAAGGTTGGTTATTCAACGTTTTGAGACAGACATACAATGGAACATTGTACACACTGGGTCTACCTCACCGCAATTAAGACACAGGGTTATAAAGGTAAATGTATAAACATTGCTCACTTCGAAAAACATGTCACTGTATGTATACAATGGTCTGTTTCTTTTCTCTTCCTGACTTCTCACAGAAATCGTTTCTACATCCTTTCTCACACATTCAACGGGTGACTTGTGTACCCAGGACAGGGATCTCATACATTAAGTGAAACCATATTTGTTAACTAAGTTAGACAGACTTTTATATAAAGACATATAGAAGATATGAATGTGCATATCGTCGGTGAAGATTCTCAGTCATCCAGGTCATGGTAATCGTAAGTGCTATATCGTAGGCAACTGGACTTGCTTGCGTTTCTTTCAAGAAACATGTGCATAACAATGTAAAAACATGTCAGGTAAGATTATCTGGTGTCTTCGTACAAGAATCTTTCTAGCCCAGACTATAACGTTATGCAGGGCAGGACAGAGGAGCATACTGTAGGGCAGTGATGTATAGTGCAACTAAGGACAGCCGAACAAATCGCAAGACAATGGAGCATGTCGCAGGCTGCTTAAGCATACTGCAGGACAGTGCAACATAGCGCAGGACATGGCTGCATAGTGCAACTAAGAACAGCAGAGCAGATCAGTGGATAACAGAGCTTTTCACAAGACATGGCTGCATAGTGCAACTAAGAATATCGGAGCATATCGTAGGCCACTTAAGCATACTGCAGTGGAGGATGGTGCAACTATGGACGGTGCAGCACAGACCTGCATATTTTTTCTTCTCAATGACAATTTTATTTTATCAGCAATTTGTATTCTATATAAATGTCATTGGAAAAAAAATCCAATATGAAGTCAAAACAGACGGGTCAAAGGAAAATGATATCCTCTAAAAAATATGACAACAACAATGGAGACATGATGATGATAAGATTATGATGTTATTATTTATGTTTTTAATTTATCTTTAATTAACCATACTGATTATCAATGGGAGCACACAACACTACAGACTGTGTCCAATGCAAATCCCTCTCACTCTGTTCCCCTCCCCCCGACTCTCTTCTCTTTATTACCCAACCCCTTTCCTCTTCCTACCCCTTCTTCTTATCTCCTCCTCTTTACTCCATTCCCCACCATCTTTCTCCACCCATCCTTTCCCTTCCACCACTGCTACCTTTTTTTCAATATCCGTCACTCTCTTCTCTCCTGTAGACACAGGAGAAAGGCTCCTCTTGCCTACTTCCTCCCTTCCCTGTCTCCATCTCTCGCCCTCCCATCCGTCCATCCCAGCCCGTTTATCTTGACCCAGTGACTCCTCCCCCCAGAGGTGGAGCTGTACAGCACTGACAGCTGTACTGCCTGTTTTCGAGCATCTACACCATTATCCAGGTCTTCTGGATGGTTGCCAGCACCAACAGGGCCCTATCAGCCCGCTACAGCAGAGAGGTGGACAGGAAACAGAGAGAAGGGATGTAACAACACAGAGGAGAGCAGGAGTGGGGGAGGAGAAGCATTCAGAAATTGGAAACCAAACAGCATCAATTCATAATAAAGGCTGGGTAGTTGTGTCATAAATCTGCCTGCAGATTCAGTAGCTGTGCACAAATAATGACTAAACGCACTGCATAGTAAAAATAGGTGGTGATGTGAGTGTGATTTAATTAGTAACCATGTGGTTAAATGTTGAAAAAGCAGAGCAGTTTTTGAGCTAAGGTTACTGTGATACCCAAAACTGCCTCCACACATTTAAGTGTCCGCACATCCCAATCCCAACAAGATGGGTGTATCCTCGCTCCTCACAACGAAATGCTGAATAGCAGCGATCCACAGCAGCACCTCACATTCCCAACAATACAACTTTTGCCAAGAGGGAACTTTAGATATTGGTCCCTAGATTATGTTCACCCAGTTTCATGCAGATCGCTCAAACTTCCTAGGAAGAGATCCATTTTGAAGTGTTTTTCAAAACATTCAAAATGGCGGAAAATCTATATAAGTGGAAGTTATGGGTTCTTGAGGCAAATGTGTTCCTCATGAGGAGAGACATCTCTGTGCAAAGCTTCATGTCTCTACCACATACGGGGCATGACATATGCCCATTCAAAGTTTGACATTTCAATGGGTTGCTATAGCGCCCCCCTTTGGCCAATTGATGTAATATTGCTTCATTGGCATCCTGCCATGACCCTCTACCACTGTGCCAAATTTCACATGGATTGACCAAGTCAGTGAGGAGAAAAATAGGGGACAGATACACACAGAGTTTTCCTCATTACATAGTAAGATTACAGTGTGTGATGTCCTGAGGTCGTCCACTTTATTTTCCAATGCTTGTACAAAGGCTAACAAGCTCCCAGTTCAGCTGGTGCCCATTGATCTCCATCCTTTCCTCTGTGTTCACTGATGTTTACATTTGAAAACTTCAACCTGATTAGCTAGCCTCTAGCTAGCAGCATTTGGCAGAGGGAGATTTACAGACTGGCGAATTTCCATATCCCGACAAGAGCAACACAACAAGAAGCACCGCTAACAGGTGCAAACAAACATGAAAGCACAAATTTACAACCAAGGTCTGCAGAAGACCATCTCTGAAGCAACAACACCTTGTCCAACCTTGAAGCAGATGGGCTACAGCAGCAGAAGACACACCAGGTGCCACTGCTGTCAGCTAACAACAGCAAACTGAGGCTACAGTTCAAAACTGGACAATAGAAGATTGGAAACACCACATTCAGATGGAAGCCTGGATCCATCCTGCCTTGTATCAAGGCTTCAGGCTGCTGCTGGTGGTGTAATGGTGTGGGGGAGATTTTCTTAGTACCAGCTGAGCCTGGTTTAAACACCACAGCCTACCTGAGTATTGTTGCTGAGCGTGTCCATCCCTTTATGACCACAGTGTACCATCTTCTGATGGCTACTTCCAGCAGGATAACGCACCATGTCACAAAGCTCACATCATCTCAAACATGACAATGAGTTCACTGCACTCCAATGGCCTCCACAGTCACCAGATCTCAGTCCAATAGACACCATGGGCTGCGACAGCGTAACCACTGTGCAGAGCGGTTTGCCATTACTTCACTGTATCTTTACATGGCAAATGCTTGTTTGCTGTCATGTCATCTACAGAGCGATTACAGATTCCAGGGCCTTGGATACAGTTTGTCCTTATGGTTATCCGCCTCTGTAATTCCCCCCCAAAAACACCAGCACAGTCTGTTCAATGTTACTAAAGTGAGACTAGAGGCCGTGTTTTACGCCCACTAGAGGGCACCTAGTTACATCACCTCAAAGCAGATGAATAAGGGAAAAAAAACAACTATTAATATACGTAAGGGAAAAATAAGTAATTAGTCTGTTGGAATAATTGCCCTCATAACAACATCCCCCCCCAACACACACCCACAGTCCGTCCTCCCCCTCCCAGCGCCCAATTATCCAGGAATAATCGGGGGAACTCAAACACTAACAAGTTATTTCTAGACAATGGCGAGGGTGACGTGCCATTGTCGAGCCCTCTCTTCTCTTTTAATTTCTTCACCTATCGGCCTTTCTGCTCTTCCCTCTGTCTCCTGCTCTCTCAGGGCCACAGTAACGACAGTGAAGGGGACTAGGGGGGGTAATGGATGTTAATGCAGCGCAATGAAATGCCCCCATGATTCTCCTTTTGATGAGGGCTATACTTCCTAACAAGCGCGGAGATGACAGCAGATGGGCAAGGCCCCCCAGCAGTAAAGACAGACATTATGGTCACCGGGAAATCATCAGAGGGACAAGGGCTGGTAATGAAGAGAGATGGATGGCTGTTATTGTATTCCACCATTGATTGGCAGCACAAACCTCTGTTTCTAAATCCCTGCCTGCCTTTTTCCACGTCTGTCTTTCTTCATTTGTATTTTTATCTCTCTGTCCTTAATTCAGCAACTGGAGGACTTGCATCTGTCAAACGCTGCTGCAAACTCCTTCCCCAGCAGTAAACAACTATAAGCCATGCCTCAGTAAGCTTGTTTAAACAGCTGATCAAACTCCCACATAAAGCTGAAACTCATAACACCTTCCTACAATATGTATCCATGCCCTAACCACCACCACCTCCCTCCCTGCACCTCGCAACACTTTCCACGCTTAATCTCGCAAATCAATGTCAATTACATACTGATTATGTTTAGCGCTCCTAACCATTTGTCTTGATTTGGGAGCCGTGTAAGTGTGGAAATCAGCAATCCATGTAGGTGCTGGTGGATACTGAGGTTGCGGGTGTGTGTGTGTGTGTGTGTGTGTGTGTGTGGAGGGGGGTTCGTGGTGCCACGCTACAGTATTGTAACTTCAAAGGTCATGTTTGACTGTTTCTGCATCATTAGATATGAAGAGTAGTCTTGATTTACCGGGAAACAGAGAAAGGTCAAGCGTGACCGCTCTCCCTCTCTCTCCCTCTCCTCTCTCTCAGGTCGGAGCTGTGCTTAGGTTCCATGTCACACTGTGAAGACAAAATGGCAGCAGCCAAGGGGCCAGAGCAATACACACTGCAGCCAGCGCAGCGGGTACCTGTCTGAATGTTGTCCACATGTCACTATGCCTTTGCGTTGCCATTTCTCGTCCTGTGCAGGTTGAAACGCACTGACTTATCATGGTCCAATGAGTCTAAAAATACACCCAGAGTCCACTTGTCTCTGCTTCTTTTCTGCATGATTTTGTCCTTTTCTGTTATATTTACTGTGCATATCGGCCTGAAGCTTTGCTAAGTGCAGATAAAATGACTCTGAGCATGAACGTAATGAATGGAATCTCAATCAATACATTCTGTAATCCACAACGCCCCGCCAGTCGTCTTACTCTGGGTGATCATAAATACAACATTAACAGTCGAGCTCTGTTTTCATGTCATCATTTGTCTGGCATGGTGTGGTTTTTTAATGCACTTATTGAAAATGCAATTCTGTGATAGTCATTACAAATGAGCTGAAATGAAAAGAGTCACTTTCAGTCCTGACTGTGGTCCAGCACGTCTAATTCATGCACTTAAACCATCCCTGTAAAATGTGCTTATCCAAGGCATACCAAAGTAAATTGAAAGCTGTTCCAGTTCTATTTGAAGTACACGTACATGCATGGTCTCGTTTGAAAGGTAACACTTAAGATTTTTTTCAAGTGTCACTGGCATTGAGTTATATAAGTCTGAACACACTGAAGTAAAAGGTGTTTATTTAATAAAACAGATGCCTGCAGATGACTATAGCTGGGACTAATTTGCTGGAAAACACATTGAGCAACCCGTTCTCATCCCAACCTGTAACATATCGCTGCTTGGTTGGCTGTCGTTCACAACTATATATTGCCTCCTGTGTTTGTTGTTGACGTTCCTGGACAGTGTGTTGATTTACTCCTCTAAATGCATCGTGTCTTTTCAAAAAACACTTCTGCTTTCACAGGAAATGAGTTTCTGCTCATTAGATGCAGCCTTTTTCTAAATAAACTTACAACATCAGTAAAACAACTTCACATTTAATTCCTTGTGCAACAACAGCAAGTGATTTGGCTTAAGCAATAAAAGCTCTTGGCTTTCAGGTGAAAGTCCTGGATTTGTTGGACCCGCCCACCATCCCTCCTGGCTCTTCTGTGGGGACTTTCAAGCTGCATGTAATACCGCTGCGACAGGTGCTCTCCACCATATCATGACATCGTGAAGGGGTTCGTCCAGCCTTTGGCGTTGATGTCTGATGCAAAAATTACGAACAAAAGCAGCGGTATTTGGCAACTTTGGAATGAGAACCGGCTACGATGGGACCAAAGCATAAAGCCTTACATTTTCCAAATTTCAAGTCAATAATATCAAAGCTGTCTGTCAAGTTGGGCCGTTGGTGAACGTCTGCCGCCCTTGTTGGTGCAGTGTGTTCTGCACCGTTGCCCCTCATAGGCCCCTGTTGGCTTTTTGTGGTGATCCAACACATTGAATTGGCGTCAGTGGCAGTGAAGCCTGTTGGTGAATGAAATCACTGATTGTCAGCTCAGCCCACGAGAAGAGAAACGGAAATGAGAAGGGTAAACAACGAGCTAAAGTCAAGAGGGAGTGAGACCAAAACAAACAATAGCAATAGCCCAAAAGCCCTTTTTAAACAGGAATCAGTGTTTTTTCAGCATTGGCAGTATAAAAACAAAATCGGGGAGTGCAGCAAAATGCCGCCTACCTACTTTTGTTTAAACAGAATGTGCCTTTTTCGGGGCAATGGGGGGCGTGAGCAAGTAACAAAACGTGTAGCTCAGCGTGTGACGTAAACAGTGACGTGGGAGGGAAGCCGCGGCTGGTCAGTCCTTCGGCGATTCTCTCGTAAGTCGGCCCGTCCTTCACCGTCCCCGTCATCTGACGGTTAATGGCCTCTTTGTTTGCGAGGACAAGGAGGGCGCGCAATTCCTTGTCTCCCCAGTTGCTCATCTTTACAGTGTCTGTCAGGTTTGTGTTTCCCTCTTGCTACTAGCTGCTTGCTAATTCCTGCTATCAGCTGTTTCCTGTTTATCCACCGCCAGTGGCTCGCACGTGCGGCATCATCAACAGCCCCTCCTGTGGCAGAAGGCCACCTCGTTTTTTTTTTTTTAACCAAAAGGTTTCCACCAATATGTCTACCCTATGAGGTGGAAAATTGGGCACCTTGGATCAACTCGTCAATCCGGCTCTGTGTGTCTAAACGTTCGCAGCTTGCCGGCAAATCGGCCCAACATTCGCCGAAAATCTGGCAGTGTAAAAGGAGCTTCTGTCATCCTTCAGCAAGTCATGTCATGAGATTACAGACTGAGACACAAAACTGACTGAAGAGAGATCAAACATTTTCCTGTACCTTTTGTTTGTTTCAGAGTCCTGTAATGTTAATTACATTGCAGCCTGTTTTGCCATTGCCTGCTGCAGCACTCTCACTCAAGTAAGATTTTCCGAAATATGAAGTAGACTTACAAGTTATTTTGTTGTGTCAGAGAACACTGCAGCTACTACTATATTGTGTTGTCTTGTTCTACCTCCATGTCTCTGCCTCTATTCTTTCATTCTTTAACTTTGGGGCTAAAGTGCCCCCTAAAAACTGTAAGCAGTGAACCTTGTGATGCCTCATTCAAACAGGGACATGCTAATCCAAGGAGCCAAAGTGTAGCATTTAGCCACGTTGCTGCAGGGATGAAGAGAAGGACAGCGAGTGACAGAATGGAGGGATCAAGAGGGCAAAGAATTGTGCAAATATTTACTTCTGCATTCAGTGCAAAAAGGGATAGATAATTAGAATGACATTTAGCATAGCCAACGGTTTCCGGCAGGGTTATCCAGCGCCGGCGTTGGCTTTTGTTTGGCAGCACATCATTAAATATCAACATGGCATCAATCTAGGGGCTGCGGCCATGAACTCCGGGCCAAGCAAACGCTCATCAGCGGCGCCGTCGGTGGCAGGAGAGCCGAAGGTGGGTGGAGTATGATCGGCTTCCCTCAGCTCCCAAATGAGGTGAAACCGGTGCTTTTCACTAATATGCAACTGACCCCTGACAAGCGCTATCTCCTGGCTCAAGCCATGCAGAGAAATCCAGGAGGTCACATTAGCAGGCTAGTTATAACAGAGTGTCAAATGTCTGTCAGCGACTAAAATGCTGTAGCCTCGCCATGAGTTGCCATCTATCTGAGGTTTAATAAGTGACAACACTGGACCACTCATAACGTATGGGCAGCCATTAGCCGAGAGGGGAACAGGACCTGTATATGACATGATCCACATCTCTCTTCTTTCATTCCTCTCCCTCTTTCTCCCCACACTTGAATTAATGACACAGGCACCCAGGAGAGGAAGGGATCTAGTGCTCTCTCCATGTTATTTAAATGAGTCCTAACCCCTTTTCCACTCGGGGATGGGGGGGTTCAAATGTGGTGGTGCAATAAGAGCGATGTACGTGAGAACATGGCTTTAACATAAGAGGCCAAGCGACCGCTGTGTATGTTTTCGCATTAATGCAGAAGGGCATATTGATCCCGCATGCTGACTCTGGAATGAAGCCAGTGAGTTTGAGCAAAGCTCATTAGGCCCATGCATCGCTCTGGCCACAGCCGACAACAGAAACACACTGAGATAAAAGGGGAGAGAAAAAAGACACAACAACAACACAAAACGCAGGTCACGTACAGGTATGTCTGAAACGCTCACCTAAAGGAGAAGCTTGTTGAATATGTAGCTGCACATAAACCTTCTCTGGAGGGTGGAGATCCGTCAGCGCTCTGTTGGCAACTGCAGAGCAGAGAAAATGAAGTGTGGTATAAACTGGTGCCGATTAACGCACATGCTGACCTATGCTGCAGCCTAGGGGCCTCACATATACAGGGCCCTCAAATGTACAAGGGCCTCACATATACAGGGGCCCTGGACTGGCAGGGATTTATCAAAAATAAACATTTAAAATTGGTGGATGAATTTCTGCAAAATGCCCTGAGTCTGATGACGTCATTCAGCAGCGTACACAAATCCATTTTTTCTTATTGTGATGTCTTTATTTTTTTGTGTTCACACAGGGCCTGAATAAAACAATTCGCATGACTGAATTACACGTAAAGTCGGGGTAAAGACACGATTAGACGCAAATTCCTGCCGGGCAGCGCGATGGACACGATGCATTGAGATCTTCCAGGGTCGTATGACGCCGAGGACGTATCGGCAGAAGTTCTACCGTCCATTACGCGATTTCACGAGTGTATGATGTGAGTTATTTGTGCGTGTGAAGCGAACAAAATAATCTAGTGTTCAAACTTGCGCGAGTAACGCAACGCAGACATTTGCATTGAAAAAATAGAAATATTTTCAATCGATATGTTTTGTGCTTTTATTTTTAAGTACAGAAATAAGATTAAAATATTGCTTAACAATCCATAAGGTATTTGAACAGCAAACAGCTTTTAGTTTTAAAGATAAGTTCATCTTTATGAGCTGTTTGGATAGTTTCATCTGCAGTGAAATATTTTCATAGTGCCTGCGCTGAGATTTTTATGTGAACACTGTGTATTTTTATTTTGAAAATTAACCGAATGTTTTATTTTGTTTGTGCACGACCTCCTGCCCTGCACGATCTGCTCTTTGCTGAATTGCTGCGTTGTGCTCTGGCGTCTGGCAAAAATAGAAGTCCTGCGTATCTGTTGCGGAGGAATCCGGAGCGCCGCCGATGTGACGGAGCCGGAACGCAGCACAGCCGCAGCCAGTGGAAACATACACATTGACTAGAGGTGAAAGGTATCGGCTCCGCTGCTGTTCTGGAGCACAAACCAGAACAACGCAACCCACACGCATCTGGTGGAATTTGGGCGTTGGCTTCCTGCTGCTGCTGCTGCTGCAGCAAAAAGTAAACGCTTTTTACAGCTTTTATTTTAGATCAATTTTAAACATGATCATGTAAACAATGATCTCCAATGGCCATGACAGGACAATACTGTGGCGTCACTGCACAGTAGCGTATCATAATGATGTCATCGCAAGCGGAAAACGTGATGAAAGATTTAACTCTTAGCTCCCTGTTGGAAAAACAATGTTGCTCTGACACTTATAGTTTTGTTTTTTTTAGATAAATTTCGAACAGGATCATGAGAACAACTCCCCCAGCGGCCACCTGCGAGAGCTCCATTTTCAGAAGGTTAATTTATCGAAAAACTGGCAACAAATCATTTCTGTCTGGCCCATCAAACAACAACTCCTCCTGGACCACAAATTTAATAGTTTGGAAAATTCAACAACGTTAGCGTGAACATGAGATGGATGTTTCCTGTGTTTCTTACAGTTAAATCACAACAGCGTTTGTTTTTTTACACATAATTATCTGTATTGTGATTTTACTTTCCGTCATGGGCTCAGGTGAATCAACCTGGAGGCTGATGGACTGAAAACAAGATCAGATGAGCCTGTGGATTACATTCAGTGTTACTCAACAAAACACACTGTAACACAGGAGTGGGCTGAATGCATTTCGTACCTCATGAAATATTTACAAAGTTGATATAGTAAATATTTAAGATGTTGCATTGTTTACATCCATATTTAAATGCAGGGAGTGTCTTTCCTCTGCCTTTTTTGGTGCATGGCCATCAGTCTGGTATGATACAAACAATGCATGTACACCTAAAGACATTATTCCATAGTGCTGCTAGTGGGTAAAAACTTCCCAAGGTACCTTTACATCTGCAGACATGTATGTTTGTCTGTTTATGCCTGTAGGTCTGTACTCCCTGCACGAATGCATGTGGTGTCTTATATTTCTACCACACTGTTGCTGAAAACTGGGTTTGGTTCTCTGCCTGTAATGCGCGATGGTTTGGAGCACCACAAAATGTGCACCATAGGGGCCAAGCAGAGACTATAAGATGGACGACATAGCTCCACATCTCAATCGCCTCCTGTTAGCTGATCACTATTGAGATTCAGCGATTAATCGGGGTTTTAAAAATTAAACATTTGACAACACACTACAGTAAGTGCAAATGGGGTGTTCGTTTGGTGCTCGGAGGTCAGAAATTCCCAGTCGGAAGTTTAAACTCGAATGCACCCTGAGATCAACGTCAACCCTGACTTACGAATTCAAGATGGCTGCTGGTCACATACTTAGTGAGTAAACACTGCTGAAGTTCTGTTTATAGCAATTTTATCTTATTTGTTTGACATCAGGTCAGCCTCCTCTGCGGCTTTCATCAGCTGGAGTGCATGATGGTTTTGAAGCTGTCTGTACTCCGAAGGTGCAACAGCAACAAAGGCTTTCTTGCGGGCATCCATGTTTTTTTCCGATTTGTCCAACGTCATCAACTAGAATGCAAAAACTGTTGTCAACTCGGAGGTGATGTCATTCCCACTTCCGGCCTCCAACTACAAAACTGTTGAAATCTGTGCACCACGCAATAAGTATGTAGTATACATAGTGTATTACAAGTATTTGAGACACACTCTCACTTCTAGCTCCACAAATCCAAGATGGCGGCGGCCAAAATGTGAAACACAAGGCTTCAAAACGGGAGTCCCCAAACCGACATGTGACGTCAGCTACTTTCCTGATTTTATAGTCTACGGTCGGGGCCAAAGACCTCCTTAATGCTCCACTGAGCATCATTATCCCATCTCTGTGTCACACAAGTGCCTGAAGGCAAGTGCGCTCTTTAAGAAATTGCACCATAACATACTTTCAAAACCTGTAGATCTTTAAGGGGAGTGTAAAATCAGAGGCGGGAATCAGAGCATGCACCAGTATAGAGCAGGCTCGGTGTTGGTATAGTAAGCTCCAAGGTTTTCAGTCTCATTACTGAGGAGATTTGTGCACAGCCAGCTCCACCGCCTCGTTTGAAAAGAGCACATCAATGAATGTTGTTGTCATGGTTTCCTTTGTTCCAGCCTGCTTGAAGGAGTCACTTTGGATCGCTGTAAACTTGCGGTTGCAAAGAAAGAGCGTGTGTGTGTGTGTGTGTGTGTGTGTGTGTGTGTGTGTGTGTGTGTGTGTGTGTGTGCGCGTGCATGTGTGTGTGTTATATGTGAGAGGTGGCACGAGGACAGGAGATCTGTGGCAGACCCAATGAAAGCTTCGCTAACCTTTAGACAGAGGGACAGAAAAGGACAAAGAGAAAGAAAAACGCTGCCTGTTTGAAGTTATGTCCGACAGTTACTGAATTTCATTTTGTAGAGAATCCCTCGTTTTTTCCACTGTTGCTATAGTAACACATCTCTTTAATTGTGGAAAGTATCTCAATTCAGCTAACCCTGGTGGCTCGTGAGCCAGTGAACAAATGACGAAGCGTTCACAAAACTCATGTCATGTTGTGATTTTTGTATAAAATCAGTTGATGTATTTAAGCTTAGAAAGGAAAAGCAAACAGAAACAAAATGGATGAGCTTAGTTTGAACTGGCAGCATCACAGAGAGGAGACAGTCTTCCTGCTCAGGACACTGACAGCAGATCAGTCCTGCTTTTCTCTCTTCACTGGATTTCATCAGCAGCTTCAGCTGTGTTTTGTGATGGGGTCGTTTCTTACTTACACTTTGACGGTTACATCTTTTTTTCTCCACACATACAGAGCACCATCAGACTGCTAGAAAGACTTGCAGAGGACTTTCTACACACGAGTACAAACAGAGTGAAACCAAATATGTAGTTGGGGTATAGTTCAGAAATACCTGATAATCATTGGATGTTCAGGGGTTTAATCTGAGCATGATGAGACCACCAGCATCTGCTTTACTTTTCTACCTAAATAGCATCGACAGTCGATGACTGAGTAAAGTACATTTGGATCGACAGCAGATTGATCTTCTGACAGGTGGTCGGGTCCTTGAGGTGTCGGTGGTACAACCACAAGACTTCTAGCCTCCATCATCTACTTCCTCACCAGTGTTTTTAAATCATGAGCAGGAGGGAGGAATGAATGTATCACAGCTGCTGGCAGCAGTAAGCCTGGCCCTGGCATTTTTAGGGAGGAGGAAGGAGTAAGAGGAGGGAGATGAGAAAAGGAGGAGAAATACAGATGGATCCATCAGCAGATCAGTCCAGACAACACAGTCGCACTCCGAAGTCATCGAAATTCGACACTAGGTCAGTGACTTCCAGTGTCAGACAGGGACAAAAAAAGTCGTCCTTTTACGTCAGCAGTTTAATGGCACCGGGTGGTGTCGGGGGAAACACAGCTGGGCAAGAACAAAAGTTAAAGGGGTGAAAGTCTGATTCTGGTGCATGGGTCCAACATCCACCGACTTTTAGCCATAATATTGTAACGCCAAAGCCTGTTCTTTTTTTCTAAACCCAAACACACGCATGTCAAAACGTAACCATGTGCGTTTGTTGTTAAAGGAAAAAATGTCAATTCGAGGTGTTGTACCAACGTAGTGCTTTTATTTTGAAAGAGACTGTATGCAAACTGTACATTTCCTGTGAAAACAGAAGTGTATTTTGAAAACAGACAATGCATGTAACAGGCTGAAGTTGACACGGCGTCCCAGAACGTCAACAACCAACACACCCAGGGCACCTTGGACGATGAGACGAGGCTGGAGTGAGAATGAGTTGGTTCAGACCAAAGTTATCATTAAATCCTGAAGTCACGTGTCTCTAATTCACACCGCACAATGCCTGAGCAGGTATAAGATGTTCGTTCTGCATCACCCAAGTCTCACACTCACATTCTTAGACGCAAAGAGTGAGTCATGGACTGCATCCAAACATCCAACCTCTGGACTTGCAGACTGAGACCTCTGGGATTCCATACTGTGACAAGTTCACCATCATCACGTAAAGTCTGCAACTCCCTGACAGAATCACTAAGTTTTTAGTTATAAACTGGCCACAGCAAATTATGTCTCCTTTTGTAAATGAAGTAAATAATACAGAGTAATATGTAAAGTTACTTCTTTCTATAGGTAACAAAAACATGCGTATAAGCTGGTACTACAACATGTCGTACACTATAAGAATTTACAGACCTGTCAGCCACCCAAATATTTAGTATAGTTAGAAGTTAGAATTCTTCAGAACAGCGTCTCTGATTGGTCTTATCTCGCCTCTGATCCATTCAGACTCTTGCTGCGTCTCAAATCACATACTTCCTACTTTGTCTCAAACCAAACACGGCTGTTGTGCACTCACCAGAAATGACGACCGCAAATTAGCTAGTTAGCAAAATAGCATTAGCATTCGCGGTACCAAATCATTACTGACTGCTAAATTAACCCAATCAACACACTGCTGGCTTATACCCAACAACAGTATAGTGATGCTTAGTGCAAAAAACACATGTATTTGTACAATGCAGCGACGTTCACGGTCACACAGTCCTCGGCCGCCATTTCCAGTTTGAAAAGTGGCCCCTTCCCTTCTGCTACGTAGCCAAGATGGCGACCATTTTTCCATACTTATATTATTTTTCCACTTATACACTCAAAATATTAAGTGTAAGTACAGAAGTACGCGATTTGAGACAGCAACAGAATCAAAACGTCGCGATCTTCTTTAGTGACAATGAACTGCTTAAAGTGGAGAATTTTTCAGGGCTGTAACGCGACAGCACAGAACACGTGATGCCTATGAGCCGTGTCACTGTTGCGTTGTATTAGTGTGAGAGTTGTTAGGGCAGCATGAAAACCTGGAGACTGAAGGTTAAAGTGTGTGAGAACTGGCAGCCCTGGTTTTGCTGTTTTTAAATGTGACCCCCATTTACATCAACTCATCCAGAATTTGACCATTTTTGGAATCATGGTTCACTGTGGAGGCATGCGAGAAAAACATTTTCCTCATGAATTCAACACTGGCTGATTATTGATATACAAATGATCATTTTGGGGGTGAGGTAACCCTTCAACATTTAGAGATGCAAATGAAGCATAAAGTGCTTCCTCTACTTCATTAGCATGCCCTGCACCTAAAAGGTGCGTAACAACAAATACTGGAAACAACTGATCTGGAGAGGTCTGGAGCCGGGTATACAGAGGCAACACAACACTTCACCGGCACTTCTCCTTAATTACACTAATCTGTTAGATATTTAAATGTCTGTAGGAGGTGGAGACATGCTGAAAGGCAGCGCTTGCCATGTCCTCCCTGACAAATGCCCCCAACACTGGCAACCCCTGGCAGAAATAATTGGAGGCCAATGTTACTGTCCTTAAGAGGCTGTGGCGCACTCGATTGTTAAGGTAACGCATGAAAGAAAATGGTTTTATAGTTACCCACAAACTCTAAACTTGACTTCATGTTGATCAGTGTGTTCTTAATGGGCTTCAACATGGGCTTTAACCTATTTAGCAGGAGTTTCAAACTGCATTCAAAAAGATACAGAATTCACTGTTTTGCTTTGGGAAAAGTGTGTCAGATTACATTGACTAGTCGACTGTGACTACGACTCCGAGTCCACCCGCTCTTCTGTCTTAATATATCAGAGTACACTGCAGTCCATTTTACATTCTGGATGGTGGCATTTGAAATAATCTCATCTCAAAGACTCAAACTGACTTTAGTGCTCCCTCCCTTGAAAGATTCATCTGCTGGAAGTTTTTGGACTGTCATCTTTAAAATTCAGCCTGGAAGTCTGTCACTGTGGGAGTGAAAAAACAACAGGGCCGGTTGACAAGTGTGGAGAATGATGGAAACTTACTTTGCCGACGGGTAGCAGGCCTGTCTGCCGGACGCTGGCAGTGACAGGAGGGACTGGAAACTATTTGCTGAAACTATCTGAACCTGTGAGCCATTTATCAGGTGGACTGTAATGAACAAAAGCACTATCTCAGAACTTTTTGTCCACCGTTCGATACCATATCTGTCCTCTGTCGCTATCTAGTTAGTGCTGCTCTGAGGGATCGCCCTGTCTGACATTTGGGACTTGTCAGACGCAGTGATGGATGATTGAGGGGGTTGTGGTAACACGTCTACCTCTGTTGAGGGATTTTGAGCTTTCTCTCTCAACCAGGTTCTTTAACATGGCTGCTGGCTCTGGGTTTTTACTAGCAAGCTGCCAGTTTGCCAGCGGTCTCGCAGAGCAGATTCTGTCCAATTCTATTTTTCTTGATAAGATAAACTTCTCTGAATACAAGAACAGATGTATAATATTAGAAAGTTTCTAGTTATATTATTAGACGAGAACTTCCTGATTTATTACTTACATTGTGCATTCTTGATTGAAAAAAGGACTTGCTCGTTGCTTTTCTTAGAAGTAATGAATTCCTCCATCCCCAAAGTGCCCCTGCAGTAATAGCATGGTTTCTTTCAGTGCTGTGGTTCAGTTTGTTGGTGTGAACCAAAGAAAAATAAAACTGATACACTGGGCCTCACGCAAGAACA